>OU342652.1:23145049-23693878 GCA_910589605.1 Chrysoteuchia culmella | reverse complement strand
CAAAATTAATAAAAAAAAAAAAAAAAAAACCAACCAACCAACCAACCAACCAACCAACCAACCAACCAACCAAAAATTAAAATTAATGTAAAATTGTATAGAGGTTAAATTTAAGTTTGATCTGAAACCTTAAAATTAATACATACTGGTAAACGTTTCTAAAAATATAATCAATTTTTGTATAAGAAATAGAATACTTTTTTTATTTTTCATTCTCATTTAGTTACAGGTAAAATGCATAATTTATTAGTGGGACGTTTTATTATCGAATTTTTGCATTTTAATGTTACCACCCGCGTGATTCCATCTTTACCGGGATGTTGCTCAATAATTTTACCATAAAGCCAACGACATGTGGGAAGACCGTCTTCATTAATTAGAACGATATCTCCTATTTTAGTTTCTGGCGTCTGTGTAGACCAGCGATACCGGTGGAAGAACTGATTTGAATATTATTTTGACCACTTACGCCAGAATGCCTGTGCCAAGCGTTGAGTTAACTGCCATCTTTTAAGCGAACCTATATTGCAATTCTCATAATTATGATCCGGAGCAGATATTAAAGCTTCTCCAATTAAAAAATGTCCCGGAGTCAAAACTTCTGCATTTTCCTTTTCGGCACTTTCATCAAGCCTCGACAAAGGTCGAGAGTTTAGACAAGCTTCGACTTGAGCTAGCATGGTCGACATCTCCTCGTACGTTAAAGTGGATGACCCTACAACTCTCTTTAGGTGAAACTTGACGGATTTGATCCCAGCCTCCCAAAGGCCACAATAAATTGGGGGCATGTGGTGGTATGAAATGCCATTCTGTGTTATTATTTGCTAGAACTTCAGCAATTTCCGGCCAAATACTATTTTTCTCGTCGACAAATAGTTTTCTTATTTCTCCTGCGGCTCCAACAAAATTGGTGCCATTGTCGCTCCAAATGTTGTCACAATGACCTCTTCTAGCTCCTCTCTTAAACGCTTGAAGAAAATAAATGTAAAAAAAAAAAAATATTTTCAAAACAAATATTGTTATTCAAAATTTACTACCCTAAGTTAATATTCTTTGGTATAAGTTAAGTGTTATAAACATCCATTGTCAGTTTATTAGCTATTTCATCTAACACCTACCTAACATCATGTATATGTTTATGGTTAATGAAAATTAAAATGTTATAAATTAAATATTCTTTTGCAAAAGAAATAAGTACCTAAAATTAAAATGCATTGTTATCTTTGAATTTTATAACATAATAAAATTATCTACTTATTTTGTAGAAGGAGAATATAATCAATAATGTGTTGTAAATGTTAAACCTACCATTGTTATATTTAATTTTATCTCAAGGCAAACTGTAATGCATGAACAGCTGTTAAGATAATATTTTGTTTAAGGGAGAGATGTTGTGTATTAATATTTTATATATGTGTGGGTATGCAAATAAATTCAGTCTTTACCGATACGTCTTGGTTTCACTACAGGTACTGTTAGCATAACTTTAATATAATTTTTTATACTAGTTATTACTTTATTAGGTAAGGTAAAGGACAATTTTGATCTACATTAAATGGCCAAGGTATAGTTATTTGGATACGGATTAATACTGATTAGGTGAAATTAGTTTGCAAGTAAGGAAATATTTATAAATTAATAAGTACTTAAAGATAAAAATGGTTACTGTGAGTCAACCTTAGGAGATAGATATAATAAGTTATCGCGGACTTTTTTGCAGGCCTTTTTATGATAGGTAACATTTCCGTACTACATTATTTTTATGTACCTAAGCTAGGTACCTAGGTTCAGCCAGCATTGGCAATGTAAGCGCTCCAAAAATCGTTTTTTTGACGGCTTCATCACAAAATATGGAGTTTATTTGAGACTAGATACCTAAGACTAATTAGGTTGCTAACTAGCATTCAGCAGTCAGTCACCGTACTTCCTTCTAATTAGCTTACTTTTTAGAATTCTAACTTGCTAAATGCTATTATTACATTTGACTGAATTTAGATGCTAATTCATTTAGACGACTAAATTCAGTAAGGTGTAATAAGCTCTTTAAGTAGGTAGGTACACTCGACAGCACATCAAGTTAAACAGTTGAACTGCGATAACAGCTTTTATTACGTAATGCATAAAGACGGTCTCAAGGTCATGTATATGCACGTAATTTGGGACTTAAGATGGACTGTCATTTACGTTTTGAGAATCACATAGGGGATTGTATCCGAAACTGCTTTTACAAACTTAGAGTGTTATATAAAGTTAGACGCCACCTAAGTGAGAAAATTCGTATCCAACTAGCTGAATCTATTGTCTTGTCAAAACTGAATTACATGGACGCGGTCTATGGTCCACGTCTTCTTGGGAAAACCAAAAAATTAATTCAACGAGTACAGAATGCTTGTGCTCGCTTTTGCTTCGATATTCCGCCAAGGGCTCACGTCACACCATACCTAAATAAACATGCTATGCTTAAGATGCAACACCGCCGGAAGTTACATTTGGTATGCCTGATGTTTGGCATTGTAAAGCATGTTTATTTATACAGTAAGCTGTCTTGGTTCTCAAGCCGCAAACCTTATGGGATGCGAAAATGTACTCACCAGCTAGCTACCCATCGACATTCATCTGCCGCCTTTCGAGGAAGTTTCCGCTACGCAGCATCCAAGTGCTGGAATAACATCCCTCCACCAATTAGGGACCTGCAAAGTGTTTACAGTTTTAGGGGCAAACTCAAGTTATTCCTCATTAATTCTCAAAGAATGCAGGAAACTTTAAGACAGGACATAAGTGTTCTGTAACCAAAGATTGTCATTGTTTACTTACCTAGTTTTCTGTCCCAAACGTTTGTGTCGTTTTTGTTCTCGTTGTGAACTGTCCTTGTAATTATTGTGCAGCTAAAAGGTTGTTTCTTGGCTTGGATCTAAGTCATTGCAGTGGCTTTTAATATAGCATAGTTATGTATTTTTATAGTGTAAAATCTTTTAAGCTAATTAAGTATTTTGTTTTTATTTGTTTTTACCTTGGTGTTTTTTTATATTTTTGTCTCCGTATCGGATTGTCAAACCGGTCACGACGGAAGATCAGCGCTGGTCGTAGACCACGCATTATGCTGAGTCGTGACCGATTTGAGACAAATTTCATTGTTTTTATTTTTAAGTATGTTTTTGTGGCGTGTGATTTGATTTGTCTCAAATAAATTAATTTTTCTTTCTTTCTTTCTATAGGTATATCTATCCATAGGTACTTTTACTATGATCAGAGAATGATTTAATTTTTTTCTTGCTAGATAGGTATTTAAAAATAAGTGTCAACTGCTTTCTGCTGCTGTTTTGACCGATTGCTCCTTTTTTATCGTTACTCCCTTGGGTATTTTTGCAATATCGAAGTATTCCGAATGTTTCGTAATACTTCAGAATATTTTGGAAGTATTCCACGGGAATGATTCGGAATTTTTCCCGGCAGCAACTCTAGTTGCGAACAACAAAAGGACGCGGTCGCAAGTCATACAAGGGCTATATTTGCCTATTTGTATGCATGCCTACAAAGGCGGTACACATCAAGGCAGTTAGCGATCTAACAGCGCAAGGCTTTCTTCAAGCGTTTAAGAGAGGAGCTAGAAGAGGTCATTGTGACAACATTTGGAGCGACAATGGCACCAATTTTGTTGGAGCCGCAGGAGAAATAAGAAAACCATTTGTCGACGAGAAAAATAGTATTTGGCCGGAAATTGCTGAAGTTCTAGCAAATAATAACACAGAATGGCATTTCATACCACCACATGCCCCCAATTTATTGTGGCCTTTGGGAGGCTGGGATCAAATGCGTCAAGTTTCACCTAAAGAGAGTTGTAGGGTTTTCCACTTTAACGTACGAGGAGATGTCGACCATGCTAGCTCAAGTCGAAGCTTGTCTAAACTCTCGACCTTTGTCGAGGCTTGATGAAAGTGCCGAAAAGGAAAATGAAGAAGTTTTGACTCCGGGACATTTTTTAATTGGAGAAGCTTTAATATCTGCTCCGTATCATAATTATGAGAATTGCAATATAGGTTCGCTTAAAAGATGGCAGTTAACTCAACGCTTGGCACAGGCATTCTGGCGTAAGTGGTCAAAATAATATTCAAATCAGTTCTTCCACCGGTATCGCTGGTCTACACAGACGCCAGAACCTAAAATAGGAAATATCGTTCTAATTAATGAAGACGGTCTTCCCCCATGTCGTTGGCTTTATGGTAAAATTATTGAGCAACATCCCGGTAAAGATGGAATCACGCGGGTGGTAACATTGAAATGCAAAAAATCGATAATAAAACGTCCCACTAATAAATTATGCATTTTACCTGTAACTAAATGAGATCGACGTTTAATAAAAAAATTAAAAAGTATTCTATTTCTTATACAAAAATTGATTATATTTTTAGAAACGTTTACCAGTATGTATTAATTTTAAGGTTTCAAATCAAAGTTTGTTTAACTTAAATTTAACCTCTATACAATTTTACATTAATTTTAAAGGGCACGGGTAACAAATAAGTTTTTTCAATCAACTTTTATTAATAGAATTCAGTTTTACGAAGATTTATTTACAAGTTTTAGTTGTTAAAAGATAAATTTAAGTTTTATTGGTGTTTACAACAATCTGATTAGTAATAATAACTGTAATAAGACCATGTATTTTGCTGTAAGGAAAAACGTCAATTTGTATTTAGTGTAGTGTTTTTTTTTTTTTTTTAAGTTTTTTTAAGTTTTATTTTACATTTGTTGAATAATAAAGTACCTACTTCTTATTATTATATATATATATATATATATATATATATATATATATATATATATATATATATATATATATATTTAACATATAGCATATACATAGCAAATTGATAATTATTATTATTTTTACTGATTTTGAGGGTCACGGTTACCAAAGATATTCTTAATAATATTTCTAGCTTGTACGGCTGCGGGTCTTCGATGACGATTATCATATTGCATATATTCGGAGTCAGATTGATCTGTAGACTCATCAAGCTCTGCAAACGAGTCACTGTATGGATCGTCAGGAGTGAGAGTGGAGTCTGTGTCCCCATCCCACATTGTCTCTTCGTGAGACGATGTGGGAGGCGATTCAGCCGATGGCAACTTAATAAGGTGTCGGCGGTTTCTCCGGTACTGCCTACCGCGCTCATCGGTGATGAAGTAAGAGCGCGGCTGGGGGGCGCGTGCACTTACTTGCGCCTCGTAGCGTAATTTTCCATCTACAGCTACGACTTTGTCGCCAACATTGAGCTCCGGCAAAGTCTGCGAACGCTTATCATACCAGATCTTTGCTTTTTCTTGTTTTTGTTTTAGTATGTCAAAATAGTTACTTTTATCGTTCTTAGGTAGCATTTTATTTTCACTGGCAGGTAATCGCGTATTTATCCTACGACCCATCATCATTTCTGCTGGACTGGGAAGTCCGTCGCGTGGCGATGCTCGATAGTTTAAAAGCGATAAGTAAAAGTCATAGTTGGTTTTTAATGATTTGGTTAGCAATGTCTTTACGGTACGCACTGCACGCTCACTTCGTCCGTTCCATTGTGGGTAATAAGGTGACGATGTAGTGTGCACAAATTCCCACTGATTTTTAAAATTATTGAATTCTTTTGATGAAAAGCAGGGCCCGTTATCGCTTATTAATTCTTGTGGTATTCCGTATCGAGAGAATTGATTTTTAAGAGCTGATATTACATGATTAGACGTCAACGAGTTCAGAGGACACACTTCTACGAAACCTGAATAGTAGTCAACAAGGATAAGAAAATATTTCTTGTTGACCTCAAACGCGTCAGTACCTACTTTTGCCCAGGGCAAACTAGGCACTGGATGAGGTACCATAGGCTCACGCCGTGGCGCCGCCTGCATGTCGAGGCAGACCCGACAGCGGCGGACAAAGTGCTCAATGTCGCGCGCCATCAACCCGCCCGGCCAGAACATCACGTCGCGTGCTCGCCGCTTGCACCGGTCGATGCCCATGTGGCCCTCCGCCCTCGTGAACGCGCGCCAGCATCTCACTGCGCAGACCGCGCGGAATAAATACAAAATCGTTTTTGAAGATGACTCCTTCTATGTATTCAAACGTTTCTCTGTAATCCCATAGACGTCGAATTCTTTCGTCGACCTTATATTTATGTTGTGGCCATGCCATATTTTATTATTAACTGGCACTCCGAATTTGTTGAAATGTGCTTCTTTACTAGCTCCAGTTTACAATCGCTGAATCTAACGTTCGATATAACGAAACAGGATTGTTCCTTTACGTCTTCTGTTAATTTTTCACTTAAAAGCTCGGGCAAGGGAGCGCGCGATAACGTATCCGCTATGAACATATATTTGCCCGGAGTATATTGGACCTCGAACTCATACCTCTGTAACCGAAGCATCAACCTCTGCAGGCGGGCTGGCACATCGTTCAGTGATTTTTTAAATAGGGCTTCCAGAGGTTTGTGGTCGGTTTGCACCAATATATCTTCTTTGCCGTATGTATATTGGTGAAACTTTTCAAGAGCGAACACGATAGCGAGCAACTCCTTCTCTTGTTAATGACGGTAACTTAGGTTTCTTTTGTCACCACATCACGCAGGCATACGTTATCGTTCTTTTGACGATAGTGGTGTGCCCACACGGCGGTATTAAGCGACATCCTTTTCCTGATGGAACTAATTTCGCGTTCTAGAAGTCGGCTTATGGTCGATAACGCTCAAGTATTAGAATTCTTTGGAAATGGTATGGATGTCATTAATTTGGTAACAAACATAAAGATTCTCAACTTAGGCCTCCCTAGTGAAGGGGACTAACGTGGCACTATTCGAGTTTAGCGATAGGTTATTTGTTTGTCCTTTAGAACCCTTTCTCCAACCTCTGGCTTTAGCATTCCTCAAAGTTTTGATTTTACACATGTCGTTATAGATGTGTCAATTCGAATCAAAATCAGTGGTTAGACAGAGATAAAAAGCTCGTTTTTGTAAAGAGTTGTGATGAAAGTTAATTTCAACCACGTATCTGTGTGTATGAGAGTGATATGTAGGTAACTTTTAGTTCGTGTGTGATTACGGAAATTTTAGTAAATAATTTATTTATTTATAAAAACTTATATGATAAATGTTAACCAAAATATTGCCTGGGGGCGGGTCAAAAATAAATACTTAGGCATAAGTATACCACAAGTACATGATTACATTGATTGTCATTTCTCTCTCTGTTTTCCATCATGGTAAATGACCTCCCACAATCAGTGAAAGTAGCAAAATGTTTAATGTTCGCTGATGATATTAAGCTATACCATCCTATAACTAAAGTCGAAGATACTGCTGTACTCCAGGATGAAATCAATTCTGTAGTTGAATGGGGCATTCGTAATCGCCTTCTTTTTAATATTTCTAAGTGTAAAATCATCACTTTCAGCAGATCCAGTGCGCCAATTGCTGCTAATTACACTTTGTCGAATAAACCTTTGGAGAGGGCTAACGAAATACGTGATCTTGGCTTGTGCTTGGACACTGAGTTAACCTTTAGGAATCACATAAAGAGTGTATGTAAGAGTGCCCACAAAGCCTTGGGTTTTGTGATGCGCATGGCAAAACAGTTTAACGATATAAGGGTAGCAATATGTCTTTATAATGCTTATGTGCGTAGCAAGCTGGAATTCGGTGCAATAGTTTGGGATCCCTATGAAAAAAAATACACCCTACTAATTGAAAAGATCCAAAAAAAGTTCGCCAGGTTTTTGTACAAGCAAAAGTACGGATATTACCCTCTGTTGTATCCATCTCTTTTTATTACTGGAATGGTTGATAGTTCACTATTACAATCTACTGCATAACAAGGTTGATAATCCAATTGCCCTGAGTAGGTTAGGTCTGCTAGTGCCAAAACCCCTAGTGGATATTGGGGAGGGCGCGATACCCGCGCGTCGCCGTCCAATACTTTTCTATCAACGCCAGACACGCACACGCTATGCACAGAATTGTTCTACAATACGGGCCGTGACTCTGATCAATAGGTTCCTAAGACAAGTACCACAAGCTGATATCTTTGCAGACAAGCCTTATCAGTTTTCAAAGATGGTGCTATTGTTTTTGTCCTATAATATGGTTTGATTTGAATTAATTTATTTTAATATGATTTACATTGTACGATTATTATTATTATTATTATTATACAACATGGGCTAGAAAATTGGTGTGATTGTATGAAATTGGATTTTATTAAATTTTTATTATTAGTTATATAACGTTTGAACTGATTTTTTTTTTAATGTTTAATTTTTAAATATTTTTATTATTGAATGTTAATATTATTGTACTGAATTATTGTATATTATTACTATTCTCCAGGACGTCTTGGGTAAAACTGTAAGTCCTGAGAATAAATACATAAATAAATAAATTAGCTTTGTTGTTGCAATTTTGTTTTTGTACTAATTTATTATGTTAAAATCGTGATTCAGGAATAGGGACATACCTATTATTAGGACGGCCGAAGCTCAGGAATAGGGACATTCCTGTCGCAGGATAGCCGACTGTTGGCGTTCTCAAAGTTCACAAACTATAATTTAGTTTAAAATATTATTGTAAAATGTCAAATTGATAAAATTAATATTTTAGAAACGCCTCAAAACAGTACTTGGATCGTCAATTCATCGGCACTGTGTAGCCGACCAAGTCCGTGACCTTGTCTCATAAAAAAAAAGATGAGAGACGTGAGATGTCACTCACGAAAAGGCGAAAAATGGTCATTATTTGTAAGAGACAATGTAATAATATACCAATAATTAGCAGTCAAGCTTATCATTTCTGGGTCCCTGATAGGAGAGTCCCTAATAATACTAAGCTGTTGGTCTACCGGAATAAAAAAAGTGGTCTCAATGCGAGACTGTTAAAATGACACTGATTCCGGTTCACTACCGGCAATATAGACATGGTAAGGTTTTAACGAATCTTTGTTATTATGTTTACATGTGTTATAAATTTGCCTGCGTCTTAATATGCAATAGAACGAATGTATCTTCGGAGTTGAATTAACATTTTGTCTTAAGGCCTTGTAAGGATGGGAGCTCAGATAGATAACTAGATATGGTTACGTATACTTATTACATATACACTACAGCCTATCATATTGTTAAAATTATATCATAAGGCCTATCTCTGTGTTTATTTGGTGTTAACAAATTCCTAAACTGTCGAGATGGATGGAGGAGGGCGGGCGGCGCGCGGCGCGGCAGACACGGCGGCACCGGCGCGGGCGGGGCGACCGCCGGCCGGTCCGCGTCCGCGTCCGACCGCCGACCGCCACGCGCCAGTCCGCGCCGCGCCGGCATCGCGCACACACCGTGTCACCGCCGATTTCGAAACGCACGTGATTTTTCACGATCGACGACGTGAATGTGACAGTGCAAGTTACTTACGGGAGTCGTCATTTTGAAAGATTTTTTTAAACCTTGTTGAGTACCTAGTTCTTATAACGTGACTATAACCGATTTTTTACTGAATAAAAAAGTGGTCGCAAGAAGTGTAATTTTGAGCAAAGGAGTCGTATGTGAGAGTGTAGGGTTGTGCGGGCGATGCGCGTGCGACGGGCTCGGGCGCGCGCGGGTGGCGGGCGGCGCGCCCGGTGAGCGGTCGCGGGCGTAGATGGGTCGCGGCGCGGGGCGCGCGCTGCTGCTGGCGGCGGCGCTGTCGGTGGCGGCGGCGGCGGCGCTGTGCGGCGCGGGCGGCGGGGCCGGCGCGGGCGGCGGGGCCGGCGGGCCGGCGGCGCCAGCCGGCTGCGCGTGCGGCGATGGCGGCACGCGCATGGAGTGCCGCGGCGCGAGCCTGCGCCGCCTGCCGCCACTGCATGAGAACTTACTGTCCTTGTGAGTCCTTTGAGTCAATATCAAACTTAATATCATTTTATAACAAAAAAAGTCATCTCAGCTCCAAGTTAATTAATATTCTCGGGCCTTTTTTCTATTAAAATGTATCGGTCAGCGTGTCGCCTTTCATCGTAAGTATAAGATAGCATTCAAAATACAAACTTAAAAGTCAATAATAGTCAATATGTTTAATTTATTCAGACTGTTACAAGCACAGTAAACCTTGTAACCAGAAGAACCAGCAAAGAAACTCGTCAAGGGCTATTTTCTGTTTTTTTTTTCTATTCAATTATCATCAAATTAATCCATTCCATTAACTGTTACAATTAAATTTATTAATTGTAACATTAATGGAATTCATTAACATTGCAAATAGCGCCATTTACTTTGGAATCTACTTAACTAGCTAAAACTTATTGTAAGAAGGCTGATAGAATAAAAATTACAATAATAAAAAAAAACAGCTGTGTGTACATACAGTCGGGGAACGTCCCGGTTGGCCAGTAAAGTTTTTTTTAAAAAGTAATAGATATATAGAAAACGTTTATACCACAAATAATAGACCATTCATCGGTATTTTATTTGAATAATAAATTATTATTTCTAAAACCTTACGAGAAAACGCTTTCTAAAAAAACTCTACTGGTCAATCGGGAAGTTCCCCGATTGTAGGATGTACACGTACATATCATAAATATATAAAAGATCACTTATAAGTGCTCGCCGCCCACATTGACATGACAACATTTGTACTTAAACTTGCAATCGCAAATAACCTAAACGTGAAATAAATGCAGATGCAACACAGTGACGGCGGGCGGGCGGGCGCGGGCGGTGCATCTTGCATGTAAGTTTTTCTTGGGGAATTATGCTACATATTTTTCGTTTTCTAATAAATATGGATTTGGATTTATGGATAACGCCTGATTCTATCAAATACAAATTACTTTACTCTTTGTATAAAATCCAAACTCCCTGCATTTGCATGTAACGTCAGACGCGCGTTGATGTCTTTTGTATTGCAGCTATTTCTTAAAAAAAAAAATAGCTTAAAGAAAAAATTCAAGTAGATACGTCCCTGCAATTAGGTGTATGATCAATTTTATTATCATTAGGGAAAATTTAATTATTAATTATGTCTACAAGTTGTGTACCGAGTTGATTTTTTTGATTTGACTATATTTTTCTATTTAAAATTTATCATAAGTTTATTTACATATTTTAATTTATCGGAAATTTCATTTAATGAGTTAAAAATATTTACATATTATTATGTAACATTTTAGTTTAATAAAAACGACTATTATAATAATAACTTTTTAGTTTTGCATTTACAATGATATTTTTATGTGATAAATATTAAATAAGAAAATATACTACAAAAAAGCAACTCGTCTCATGTCGCCCTGACGGGATGTTTGACATCTTCAATAACATAGCATTTTTTTTCTTCTATTACGGGCGTTGGCGGAATTTCTGTGAAAAACGGAAGAAGCCAAAAATAGCATTTTTTTTTATTATCAACGGCAACTAAAAATGATACCTTCTATCGTGTTGTTAGAACCTACTTTGCTTTCGAACACAAACAAAACAAACACAATATTAAGCTTATTTAACTCCAACTTTCAAAAGTTTATAACAGTCACGTTTTATTATTCCGACATTGACTAATTTTAATTAAGTACGTAAGCCCCTTGCATCAGAGTTAAAGTATAGTCTCTCAAAATAATAAACAGGGTCTTAATTAGCAGACGGCCGACTATTAGTCTGGAGCGCCCCCGCTCCCGCCCCGCTCCCGCCCCGCTCCACCGCCGCTCCATTGCTGTGCTCCACTTAAGCCTTTGTCTTTTTAAAATCCTCAAATTTTCTCAACTAAACCAACATCGTAAGTAAACAGAGGTAGAATTTTTTTAGTTGTGGTGTTTATTTTATTTTCTAACAATGATTTTGTAACTAACCAAATTCCACAGAAAAACATTTTTTTTTATTATTATTAATTTATTAATTTATCTTATCGTCTCTCGCTGCTGCCAAAAGTGCCAAAGAAGCGCGTTGAACAATTGTCCCTCAAAATAGAGCGCTCGCCTCGAGAATTCTAACAAAATACAGAAACAACCCGAGATCCTATTATAGAGGTTTTACTTTACCAATGCTAAGAGAACGGAATACGCACGGGGTTGGAATCGCGTAGAATGAGCGGTACCCCTGGGGTTAGGAATGTCAATTATGTTTGGTGTTGCAATAAAATGAACACAGCGAAAGCGTCCTGCGGCTACGGTGGCACGGTACAGCTATCTTCGAGTATGCGACTCGACCCTGTTCTTGAAATAATTACCTACAGCCCGCGCGCTACGTAAACACGCATAAGGACTACCCGCCTGTATATACAAACGTCAACACTATCTAGGGCTATTATATTACATTCTTCATAACTCAAAAACTATCTACAGTATGGTAAAAGTTTGTATGGGGGGAAACCCTCCTGGGATCCGTCTGTGCTGTATGCGTCACCTTCCCATATATAATATGTAACTGTTAGGATTACTTCAGTAATAAATCATACGTTTAACAATTCAGTTGTGTCATTTAGTCGCCTCCCGGTTTCACAACATTGCACGTCTTTAGAAATAAAAAAATACATTAAAAATTTTAAAACAAAAGAATGCATGACAATTTGAATATAACTTTTGTCAAAGTTAGTTTTTCTTATAAACAAACCGGCGCTATTTTTGAAAATTAAAGGTGTTTTTTTTTTACATTCAATTGAAAGTTTGTTTTGTTTTTTATCATGCCAAGTCGGCATTTAAGCAGTTAAGATCAAATTAGAGCTGCAGGCATGTTTGAAGCTGGCGCTATCCAACGCATGATTGTTGACTGACTTGAGTTGACCCTTCGAACCTACCAAAACGCGACCTCCTGATGCCACGTTATCATGTCACGAGAGATGTTGCGGAACGGCATTCTGACAGAAAACGCCTTACCACTCTTAGACATGAGCGTTTTCTACGAAATATCGCCACCATTTATTTTTAGTGAGTGACCAAACTGGGAGAAGTTAACTTTAGGAGGAGGAGAAGTATTCTTTGCGAATCCGGTTGAAATCCAAACTGAGACTCGTCAAAAAAGAGTACCGTTGACAAATCCTTAAAAGTCTTCGTCCACGATTGCCACGCTGCAAAGCTGGAACTCGAAGTGGTGTGCGAGAGTGAAGACCGACTTCATGTTAACTTCTCCTGTTAATTAGGTGTATTATTATTATTTCAAGTTTACCACAGTTATTAAATAGTTACCTATACAATCAGTATTTTTGGCGGAACAAAGGCAATATTTGTTGGAGAAAACGGGATTATCATCCATTACCATCCATAACAAAGACAAAATACTGTTAGGTAATTATACCGTGACGGAGGCAAGTGGGACGCTAATTACAGCCGTGCCACGGCCACAGCCGCCGCCACAGCCGCTGCACCAGCCGCTGCCGTAGCCCTCGTAAATCAGCGGTGGCTTTATTATTTTGCTTGGCCGCTAACTGTATTGTATGCTTCCTGCAGGTAAATCAATTACAAGAAAGCGCTGTCTTCATTTACCATGAGTTATGGTTTCTGGGGATTTAATGTAATTCACCTCGTATTTATGTGGTTAATGTTTTTCGAGTAAATTAATTTCGAAGTTTTACTTTTCCTTTGTTGAGAATAAGGAAATATAATTAACGTTGATTTAGTTAGTAGGTCTTGTAGTATTTATTATGATAATTATTGTTTAATGAAATAATGTTTCATATCTTGTAATACTCCAATGAAAAGAAAACGGTCTCCATATTTTATGTTATGTTCGGTTTAAATTTCCCTCCCAACCTCAGATTCAGATTTAGATTCATTTTTGCCTGTGGTTAGGATGTTCAAAGAAAGCTCATACACAACTAGCTCTAGGTTAGGTAGTTTTTAACCGAGATGATATTTTCATAATTATTGTCATATTAATCGGTAAGGCGTCGTGAGTGCAGGAGCGCGGAAAGTCCCCATAGCTAATAATGGCGAACGAGGACGCAACCATACGCCGCAGCCAGGGGCGCGCAATCTGATTACGCTGCAAGCGTTAGGCCGTTTGTCCACCGCCACCGTCACCGGGACGTCAACGAGATGAGATGACGGCGGCGCCAAGGTAGCACAGGCAATTTGTCCAGCGGGCTACAAGATTGCGATGGACAGGCCGCTATTTATTTTATTTATTTATTGGAAGACCAACTGCTTAACCTAATACATTATTGTGTCGCTACATATCGGCACCGTCATTTCGTTGACGTGACGTCCTGGTGAAGGCGGCCGGCGCTGGACAAATGGCGTTACGCCCCGCAAATTGGGCGCCCCGCCCCCGGTCCGTGGGCCCTGTTGTCCTCGCTGAGCATCAGCGACCCCAACTAATAAATCTATTCTCTTGCAGACTATTTGCGAAGTATTAATTCGACAATATTTCCTTCCTCATTCTCAGAGCTACGGTTAAGTAAGTTGAGGATATTTCGGAAGCCTTAATTGGCAATAAATTGACAAACTCGTTTAATTATTCCTTCCTTTCCAGTGAAATAAAGGGAACAATTTAATAAATAAACTGCAAGACGCGACTTTTATTTTCTTCTTGAAATCCATAGAGTTCAATAATTCAGCGAAAAAACTGTCAGAAAATGCTAATGAGTCGTGATGATTGGATTTCATACTCGACCTGAATAGGTAGATTGGTTAATAATTAATCAGCTTTCATGAAATCGGCTCACAAGTGGTTTCCAATCGAGAAAGCTTTGATCGCTCGTCATATCGGGTCATTCCAATTTGCAGAGTATAATCAGGTCTGAACGGAGTGTCGGGGCGGCGAGGGACTCGGTTTGGGGCACTTAGGGGCCGTATACTTCTGACACGGTCCTGCGAGTCCGATACTCTGCTGCGCTGAGCCCAGCATTACCTCTGTGTAAATGCTTTCCCCTCACTCAAATAAAAAAGAGGATAATCCGGTGCCACCGGCGAGTAGAAATGTTGTTTATTTAGTACATAACGCCGCCAAATTCAGTCCATTTAGTGGACCGACCGCGATCCCAATTTGCGAACTAACGCATTAAACAAAGGCGATTATGCGATTAGGCGGGACTCGCGGGATAATCCGCCGGAGGCTCTACGCTGATAATAGATTATGTATTTGCAAGAGACATTTATTTACTTCACACATCATAGATATACCTAACACAATCGGACAGGGTCTTTAACTAACAGAGGGATCTGCCGTAGCTACATATTTGACCAAGATTATTCGTGCCGTAGCAAAAAGATTTTTTATGGCTCTATATGAATATCTGAGAACTGCCCCTCACTGATTATGTAACTTGTTTCTATTTTGATTGAAAGTGCAGTCACATTGCTGCTTTAGTAAAAAAACAATGTGACAACTATCTTACTTAAGCAGCAATGTAACTGCAATTTCAATCAAAATCTGTTAGCAACAGAGTTAGATAACCAACTAGCTGGTCAACACCAATTCAAATTGTGAAATCACAGAAACCGTTTAAGCTATACAAATAATATCTAAGTAGGTAGGTAGGTAGTATTTAGGTACGAAGTAACTACATATGTACTAATCTGTGATCTAGTTATGGATAAATTCAAACCCCAGATTTGATTCCTATCGCCCTACACACTGGAATGAAGCCGCAGCGAAACGCAGGCACAGGGACTTAGCAGTTTATGCATCATCATTTCGGTTTCCATTCTTGTGCTTTTATCAATTTGTTGACTATTGATACCGAACACCTTTTTTTTATGAACAACGGGGAGATTCTTACCCCCATATTCTAAGTCGTTCCTCCAAAACTTTTTACACTCCACTCAACCTCGTCGTGGGTAAAAATGGTAGTGTGCGCTAGGCTTAACACGGAGTTGCTACGTACTCTTTGGCTCCTCCGGAACCTTACGGAGTTATGACTTAGAATACCGATTTCGAGGAGTATTTCGAAGAGGTTTTCAATGAGGTTTCGTTAAGTCGAGGACGAGTAAGTTTTGGAGGAACGACTTAGAATATGGGTGTTAGTCTTCATCATACCTGATGTTAATTATTGATAAGGCTGAAGATGGAAGCGAGCCCCTCCCAGAATCCTCAACCACAAAAACTGGCTATCTTATCTCTAACTGCCGGAACACAACAATGTTTAAAACATTGTTGTTATGGCTTCAGACTTAGATAGGATGGTGGTAGGTAGCCAGGCGGATTTACAACAAGTTCTACCTTCAACCAAACCGAATACAATATGTACCCCTGCTGGGAATCGAACCCGAAATCGGTTAATATCGGAAAATACCGGTGGTTGTACCACTACACCACAGAGGCGGTTAAAAATCCTTTTATTTCATACAAAATTTCTCTCGGCACTGACTACTTTAGAGTACTTTTTTATGCCCGAGAATAATAAACGTTGCGTGTCTGTATACGAGACAGCGCATCAGCGCCTGCTGCATGTAAGCCGTCTAACTAATCCATAAGTTCTGAGCCCTTATTATGAGTTGACATTTACTCTCAACGTTTTCGATAACTATCGGACGCTCTACTCATCTCGGTAAAACAGTGATATGAAAGTGATAAGTGATATGGGTATGAAAGGGACAAAGCGATAGTTTTCGTAAACAATTATAGTTTGCTAAGCTTGTAATCTGGGCTCAGAGATCCTCTTAAATATTCACTTTCATTCAAAGTGTTACGTTTTGTTTTTGGCAACGACATGTTCAATCGTAAATTCTTCTGCGTATCAACTCAGCTTTTTTATGTGTGATGACCAAAACTGCCCCTTTTAGGCAGCTTTTTAGAACCCTTATAGATTCGTCATGTCTGTCTGTCCGTCCGCATGTCACAGCCACTTTATTCCAAAACTATGAGATATTTTTTCATCAAACCTTTACCTGTGGGGTATCTTTAAAGGTCTTTAAAAATTACAAGACAGTGAAAAACCAAAGAATTTATTTTATTTATTTATTTATTAACCTTATAACGAAGAATGTTATACAAGGCAAGACATTTACATAGCTCTTAAAATATTGAAAAAATAATATATTAATAATATAACTTATTACAGTATAAATGAAAATCTGAAAAAAAAAAAAATATAAGCTACACAATCTGTTGTCATTATTAGTTTTTATACTTCAAAAACATGTCACGGACTTATAGTATATGTCATAAAAATGCCCTTAGGTTGTCATAATACTTAAAAATAACAATAATAATCATAGTAATAAATCAAACAATATCAGAAATTAAAATAATTACACTTAAAAGTATATAAAATTATCAAATAATATTAGTCATAGACTTGCAATATATGTAATAAAATTGCCCTGAGGTTGTCATAATAGTTACAAATAGGTAACATTAATAATATAATATTAGATTAAACAAGAAAATAATAAAAAATCAGAATTAAAATAATTGCAATTAAAAAATTACACATGATCCCTTTGCAAGAATGAAGATTCTTCTAGACGCATTGTCATGAATTCATTTAAGGAGTAAAATGGATGAGAAGTAAAGAAATGTTTGACAGCGCTTTTAAATTCTAGCGTGTCCAACTGTGTTATATTTTGGGGTAATTTATTGTACATTGCTATCTTATTATATATGCCCTGTTTCTGCACTTTTTTCAATCTTATCGCTGGCAAACACAGCATCTCTTTGTTTCTTAAATTGTAAGAATGAACGTCCTTTCGCTTTTGAAATAAGTCTTTTTGACTGTGGATTTTAATCAAGTTTCTATATATGTACAATGAAACCACGTCATGATATTATTGATGACAAAATATTTTTTCACCGACGTACGCTTTCTTAACTCGTTAATGATCCGTAAAGATCTTTTCTGGCATTTCAGCACGCGATTAATGTCAGATGCATTTCCCCATACAGTGATAGCATAATTTAGGAGGGAGTGAACATAGGAATAATACACCGTTATTAAAGCTCTTTTGTCTGTTACTGGCTTAAGTTTCAATAGTGCATAGTTTGCACTAGCTAACTTTTTGCATAACTTATTTATGTGATATGAGTGACTAATAGTATGATCTATAGTGTATCCCAAAAATGTAGTGTCGGTAACTAACACGTTTCGGTTTAGTCCCTTTCTCGATTGATAGTGCATAATCTTACTTTTGTCGTCATTAAGTAGTATACCATTAGCTTGGAACCAATCTTTTAAGTAACTCATGGCTTCCTTGATTTTAAGCTCGAGTCTTGCATCACACTTATCATTGATCCCTACATGAGTATCATCTGCAAATAAACTAACGAATGACCAATTAGGAAGACAATTTACTAGGTCATTGACATAAATAAGAAAAAGAATTGGACCTAATACCGACCCCTGAGGCACTCCAATATCAGTGGTCCCTACATCTGAGATTCTATCCTTAATAGCCACGGTCTGAGTTCTATTCGATAAATATGATTTTATAATATTTAACTCAACTCCATGAAATCCGTAATGCTCGAGTTTCAACATTAGAATATGGTGACGAAGACAGTCAAAGGCCTTAGACAAATCACAAAAGATACTTGCGCACTTCTGCGACCTATCAAGGGACTCTAACACAAAATGTACTACTTTTCTTATTGCCATTTCCGTCGACCTATTTTTTCGAAAACCAAATTGAGTGGTGGTAAATAGATTGTTTTCTTCAAAGTAGTGAACTATTTTGTCTTTGATGATAGTTTCAAAGATTTTAGACACGGTAGGTAATATGCATATAGGTCTATAGTTACTGACATCACAAGTATCTCCCTTTTTATGCACGGGAATAACTTTGCAGACCTTTAAAGCATCAGGAAAGACTCCGTTTTCCAAACAATTATTCACCACTATAAGCAACAACTCCATTAGGTATTGGTTTTGTAGTATCAGCTCTTTGATAGTTTTAGTATTCATATCATAAATGTCAACTGCTAATGTAGATTTTAAGTTAGAAACAATTTTATGTAATTCGTCAATATTAACTGAGTCAAATTTAATTGAGGTAGTTGGTTTAACCACCTTGTTGAGATACATTAGACATTTATCAATGTTAACGTCAAAATTGCTAGTTAAAGAATGCGCTATATTGCGAAAGAAAACATTAAATATGTTATCTCTTTAGCATCTGTAACTTTCTCTAGTCTAGTATTTTTTATATATTTGATAGTTGATCTAGGTCGTCGTTTATTTCCGTTTTGTACACATTCTCCTACTATTTTCCACGTCTCTTTGATCTTATTTTTTGCCACTTGTATTCTATGAGCATTTTGCATTTTTTTCGCTGCGCTCATAACCTTTCTTAACATTTTTTTATATATTTTAATTTTAATTCGTAATTGTTCAGTTGGTTTATGATTATGTAATATTTCTAATTTAATTAAGTTATTTTTCGATGTCTGTATTCCTTTTGTTGTCCACTTCTTAAACGATCTTTGCGCATAATTTTTAGTTTTAGGGAATGCAATATTGTAATAAAGTTTAATAGCGTCAAGTAAAATATTCATTCCAGCATTTGAATCTTTAGCTGATAGAATTTGCGATTTCAAACCATAATAGTCTTTAGAAAATAAATAATGAAAGTAATTAATGTTATTCTTAGTAAATTTTCTCGAAAAGGTCACCGGTTGTGACATTTTTATATTATCGTCAATTTTGAGTTTAAGACTTATAACGTTGTGGTCCGATAACTTACAATCTAAGACGTTGCTCGTACAATTATTAAAGTTTACAATAAAGTTATCAAGGCATGTAGCACTTTTGCCATGAGTTCGAGTTGGTGAGTTAAGCATCCAATGACTGTTAAAACTTTTTAGTAAATTAGCGAGTTTGAGTATTCTCTTGTCCGTTTTTTTAAGTACATCTAAATTAAAATCACCCGCTATAATTATATGTTTCCCTTCTCTAGAGACATTATGTAATAGTTTTGTCAGAATATCATAAAAAAGAGAGATGTCCTTGCCAGTCCTATATAATGATACAATAACAATTTTTGACTGTCTTAACTCGATAGCTGTCAACTCACAGTTCATTTCAAACGATAGATTATTAAGATCTTTGCGTACTTTATAATCTAGATTATTCTTTACATAAATTGCTGTACCCCCATGATCGAAAAAGGTTCTATTAAAATATGACGCAAGTACGTAATTTTCAATATTCATAGCTGGGACTTGATGATCTTTTGACCACGTTTCAGTTAGACACAGAATGTCACAGTTATGTTCTTCTAGTAAGTATTCAATATCCAAATATTTATTGTGCATGCTTTGAGTGTTCGCGTGTAGTATTATTTTATCACAGGGGTGAGTAGTTTTCCCGAAAAATTTGAAGTCATTGGTGACTGTTTTTCTTCTGTATTTTCTGATACGCATTTTATGAATTGAAGTGATGAGGACGATTGGTATCCTTTAGTTATATATTGTTTGTTCTATAAATTTTTGAGGTTGTAGTTTATACTTTGTTTTTTGTATTCATTGACATTGAGATTTATTTCTAAATATCTAACATTTTCTGACATGGTAGCTAACTGTGCTATTTTCTTATTAATATTGTAAATATCGGCATTATTAATACCATTGTAACAAATCCCACTCACAACCATCTTAAACTTTCTTTTGGGGTTAAGTATGATACTTTCTATATATTTTATATACCTATTTGATATATTTGGTTTATTTTTATCGTTGTATTTACTGATTAAAATAATTACAATGTCATCATAATTCAGAGTATTTGTTTTGTGTTCGAAGTTTTCTAATACTGCCTCATAACTTGCTCCGGGTTTGCAATAGTTTATAACTGTTTTCGTGGTTTTCTATATTTTCTGTTAGTTTTGCAGCTAGTCCTCTACCGATTTCATCAGAAAAACATATTGTTTTGTTAGTTTTTACCTTTTTTCCATGACTACCAGCATCGTATATAGCAGTGTCATTTCCATGTAACCTTTCCTTTCCCAATAAACTATTAATTTTAATCAATTTTTGCAATTCCTGTTTTAACTTTTTATCCTCTCTCAACAGGTGTTTTATTCTATTTTCTAAGATTTTTATATTTTTCTGAAGTTTCCAAATTTTATGTAAATAGCCGTTCTATGTAGTTATAATTCTGAAATTTTTACTTGTTGTCTTTTCATTTGTACTTTTGTTTTTTATCAGTTTTTCTATATCCCTGTCAATATTACTCTTTTTTCTTCTTTCTTCTTCCAATGCACTAGTTAGTTGCTTAGTTTCATTCTCTAACTCCGCTAACGATTTTATCTGAGTCTTGTAACAATTATTTTTTCTTCTTTCTTCTTCCAGTGCACTCGTTAGTTGCCTTATTTCCATATTTAAATCAGCTATTATTTCTACTTGAGTTTTGCAAGTCAGTGATTTACAAGGTGTTATGTCTGATAACTCTCTGTCATGAGTAGTTGTCGTTAAGATTCTTGGAATTTTTCTTTTACGAAAAGTTGAGGGTGTCCCTACGCCTTCGTTGAATTCAATTTTTTTATAAATTTCTATCAGTTTGTATGATTTTTCTAAGTCTCTTTTTAAGTTCTCATTTTCGGAAACTAAGTTTTCTATTTCATTATTCTCAGAAAGTAAATCGTTTTCTAGTTTATCTGCTTTTTGTTGTAATTCTAAATGCGAACTGCTTTGGTTAAGATAAATTTGAGACTGATATTCTCTCGTTGAATCGAGTATGAATGAGTCCGTTATATCTTCGAGTGAAGTAGCTCGTTGTCGTTGAGGAAAGCGGAAAGTAATATTATTTGTGTCCATACTTTCCATTTTTAGAGAAAAGTGCCAATTTCGGGGTAATTTTTATTAGCTGGCAACACTTTTAGAATTGTCAAAATGAAAACCAGTGCTGTCAATTGATTTTGGCAGTTGTCAAAACCAAATTTGACGTTGTCATTTGAATTTGTCATGCATATTATTAGTGAAAGTGCGGGTATATGAGTAATTTCTCAAGTTGTTTGCAACTTGTGGGTATTAAATTGCAACTTATCTTTGTGGTTTTCTAGCTCCGTGGGTGATGAAAGACGTTGAAAACGATATCACTGATTCACTATGAAGCGATTAACAAATCACGGTCACTAGGATGCTTGTTTGTAGCGTAATGATAGTAAATATAAATTAAAAGCACGGAAAGCCAATGTACACTTAGGCAGTGTTGCCACTCTCTCTCTCTCTATAATATGCTATTGATCTTTATAAAAACTTTCAACGAAAATTGGTTTGAACGAAATATATGTAGCAGTTTCAGAGCTATAGCTATAGCAAATACGAGTATAACTTTGTCATTCATACAAACACTATAAATAAATTAATAAATAATTGCATACAAACACGCCAATTATCTAGCCCACGTTAAGTTTCATTAAGAACTTGTGTTATGGTTACTAGATAACGGATAAACATACTTATATAATATTGTTTTTGTAAATACATACATAATATACATTTTAAACACCCAGACCAAGACAAATATACATGTTCATGCACACAAATATTTGTCTTATCCGGGGATCGAACCCGGGACCTCTGGCGCAGAAGGCAGGCTTAGTACCCCTGCGCCAAACAGGTCGTCATATATATATGAAATACTATGAAAAACAAAGTTATTTTGCAAACAAAAAATTATAGTGGCATTTTGGGTAGGTGTAGGTAATCGGTAGTCAAGTGAATACCTAATTTAATATTAAGTAATAATAATAATAATAGCAACTTTATTGCACTCGATACAAAAACGAACACATACAGACAAAATGACAAAATAGAGGTACACAACTATAGGCAGCCTTATCTGCAATCTCTTCCAGGCAACCTTGGGTGAGAGACGGAACCCTTCATGTGCGTGTTCGACTTGCACTTGGCCAATTTTTTGTTGTATTATGTCGTTCTGATAAAGCTGATAAGTTTCTTGCGCCCGCTCTTCTTAACAGTTCAAAGATGTTCTGAATGACCCTGGATGATAGGAAAAACTATTGGGTCCTGCATGCGCACCGCGGCTCGCTGTCGACGCTTATCTCGCGATGTCTGTCCCGGTCATATCAGTACGGTGTGAGAGGAACAGACAATACGGTCGCGCGAGAAAAGTGTCGAGAAAGCTTTGTCGAGGTGCTCATGCTACGCATGCTGAATGGTCCTTGGTGGTAGACAACCTAAAATCTCTCTATCTTATGCTACGTACAGACCGGCCCAACGAACGCCAACGAACCAGGCGTTGCCCGCTGCACGTTCGTGGCCTTCGAAGATCAATATAAAGCTAAATAAAGGATCGATGAGAGCGATTTCAGATCACATTCATTTTTAGGGTTCCGTACCTCAAAAGAAAAAAATGGCACCCTTATAGGATCACTTCGTTGTCAGTCCGTCCGTCCGTCTGTCAAGACCGTTTTTCTCAGGAACGCATAGAGGTATCAAACTGAAATTTATATCTAATACTCAGGTCTACTGTCCCTTGGAGCTGTGAAAAATCAAACTTCTAAGCTAAAGTAATCAAAAGATACTGCCGTTAATGCCGCAAATTTCCGCAAATTTTCGAAACTCGCACGGGAATCAAAACCTACAGGGTACTTCCCGTGAACTTAGAATCTTGAAATTTGGTACGAAGTAACGTATTATAGTACAGATAAAGGAAAAATTGTTACATCATATAATAAAAAATATTTTTGAAAATTTTAAACGGAACCCTCGGTGCGTGAGTCCGACTCGCATTTGGCCGGTATTTTTTTCAAATCATCTGATTGAGACAGAAGGGAAAACTGACTTAACCCCTTGACTGGCGTTCATTGGCGTCTGGTGTGTACGCAGCATTAGGGTTGGATCACATCTGGCAGCACGCTATCGCGTTTTTCCGTCGCCCAATCCTTTTCTGTCACGCAGAACCGTCACTTGCCAGAGCGAGAAACACTGACGGAATGCTATCGCACTGCCGATGCTGCCGCATGCTGAAGCGTTCCGTCAGTATTTTTGAATCGATAGGGCGACGGAAAAAGGCGATAGCGTGCTGATAGATGTGGTCCAACCCTTATAGCCAAGGTCGACGTGTCAACCCTGCCGGCGCGCGCCGCTGCCGCTGCCGCGTGTACGGGACGAGTCCGAGCGGAGCTGCTAGCTTCGCTCGTAAACCGCTCGTAAACTTATTTCCATTCACTCGCTCACTTTATTGTCCTCGTCGCGTTACGATAGAACTCGTATTTTATAGTCTCACAAAAAATGAGAAAATAAAGTAATTTTGTTGTCGGCTAATAAGTAATTGTGTTTCGTGTTATCGTCAACAACAACGTCAATAACACCAGTCTGATTTCTAAAGTAAGGCTCTCATAGGCAATAATAATTTTAATTGTATTTAATATACAGGTTTGTGATTATGGACCATGTCTATATAAAAGTTTTTTTTATTACAGCACTTTGTCATCGTTTATGTACTTGTATAAAACAAATCGTCGAATTTTGCAAAAAAAAACGTGTTTTATTTCCAGTATAAGCTTTAGTAAACAGTGTTTGTGGTACTAGTTAATTATTCAAACACTGCTGATTTGGAACTCTGCTGATATGATGTAGATAGATAATTTCTTTGTTAAGTTGCAAGTCGTTATCAGATATAGGTACCTCATTAGCCATCGTCATGTCTCCACTGCTGGGACTCAGTAGGTAGGGTGTTACTGCAAGTGATGCCGGGACCAACGGATTAACGAGCCTTCTGAAGCACGGAAGAGCTCGAGATATTTGGTCATCCATTTCTTGGCCGATCATTGCAAAAGTGCCACAACCGCAACGCAAGCGTGCAAACTATTGCATCACCCTCAGATCACCTTCCTGATAATCAATTGTCTTAAATAACATAAACAATGAAATGCATTCGTTCACCTATGACTACGAATAAACTATCGCCAGGATATCGTCAAATACTTCGTGTTCTGATTAAGGATAAGGAAGGACCTAATTATTTTGCCGCAGTAAGTTTTGTATATTGCTAAGAGCGAGAGGGCGCGATGCTCACGCGCAGCCCATTCACGGCGGCGGCGGGTCGAGGTCGCGGGCGAGGGGGCGGAGGGGGGACTCCGAATGAAATGAAATGACGTCACAACTGCACTCACACGCGATACTATACGGTTTGAGATACAGTGCAGAGTGCAGTGTGTTGGCCGCACGCCAGCCGCGACTGCGCTAGAATGCACCCCATTTGCCCCGAATACACAAGAGCATTATCATTCACAAAAAAGAGTTCTGTTATTTTAACCTCCTATTTCATCACCCTTTTAAGTTAACTAATTAGTTGCCATTATGAAAGCTGTTGACAGATATTATTATCTTCTACTTTGGTGTTAGGATTTTTTTTCTTTCGTACCAATATTAAATACCTACCTATGTGCGAATATCCAAATAACGTTTTCCAGATAACATTACTTTAAAAAAATGTTACATGGATGAACCCTTCCGTATTCGGCATGCGTGGTGGGTCATAGCCTATTCCCTATTGGTCCTGTCCTGTTGGCCCCAGCATTGGGAAGGTAGGGACATTAAAATAGCTGATGATAATAATGAAGATGGTGATATGATTGTATACATACTTAATTATTGGAATTCTACCCTGTGTATCATGTGTATAAGCGCAAAGTGGTTCATCGTGTTATCACTCGCGCATTCATAATACTTAATTAAATTATGGCTGGCTAAAATATCGCTCTGGTTGTGTATTATTCGCGCAATTAGATCGCAATTTGCATCGGTTAAGCAGAGAGTAGCCGAATTGAGCGCGCGTCACCGGGCGCGGGTGAGAAGTGAATGAATTAATGGGAGCAGGCTCCGCGCGGTCAATGACCTGCCCCCACCACCCGCCTCCCACTCCAGGATTTATGCCCCCGATGATGTATTAACTACACTAGTCTATTTTTTAACAGTAACACGTGATAAATATTTATGAGCATGTAAATAAAATCATGAAAAATATATCCTGCACAAATTTACGTACGGAGTTAGGTTACTTTGTGGAAAGATGTCAAAATGATAGCGATTCATAATCAACTCGATATTTTAAACAAACCTTTGTAACAATGATGCTCAATCGGCATAAAAAGCTCAGCACTAGCCGGGCCGAAGTCGTCGAGCTGCGATGCGATCGAACATGGTAAAACAAAACTCTACAACTGAAAACGAGCATTTTTCTTTGTAGTCTCAAACGGTATCTTTCTTTCTATAAGTAATTGATCCCGTTTCATTTAATGGACTTGCAAAACAATGTAAAGTCATTCGAAAAAACTTCCTTTAATACCGTGAATAAAATGATAACTTTGGTCTCTTTCGATATCTAATTTCAAGAAATCTATTTCTGAATGAAACGGCCGGCTGCCTACCATTGTCTGTTTCATAGCAAAACATTTAGCGATGTATTTCTAATCTGAAATGTTTGTTTGTTATTATAATGCGCCAAGAAATTCAAATGGATACAGAGATATTGTGCATACTTCATATGTCGTTCGTATTGAGGTTTCCTTATTCCAGTATGATGTTGTATATGCCCTGGGAAACCCGGTACATGGATAACGGCTATATTTAGCACAATATGTTTGCAGGCATTCACAATTATTACAAGTTTTCACCAATCATGCAAAGTCAAAGATTATCACCGTTGCGTGGATGTCGAAAGCGCTAAAAGTCTCGACATCATTTCTGAACGACAAGTTGTAACTTGCCCGTAATTCGAATGATTGAAGCTGCCAATAGTATAAGAAGTCGACTGAAAGGTTTCTTTCTAAATTACTTCTAGTGTCTGAACCCGACTTTGAAGAAGGCAACGTGTTCCTTATCCGACCCAAGCCTTTCGTTGTTTCCACTACACGCCGGCATCGGCAGGATAACGGGGCACAAAGGCTAACGCGAAACTGTCAATCATCGGCTAGGGCTATCGCGATCGGCCTAAATTAAATCCGGTCTTGAATGAGTTGCAAGCTGCGTGTGTGCGTGTGGGCCGGGGCCGCGTGGGGAGGGGGAGGGGAGTGTTGCCGATGATGGATGGCGGCAATAACGAGCGCGGAGGGTCGCCGCTCGTTATCGGCGCGGCTGACAGCGACGCGACACCGCGACCGCCGCCGCCCGCCGCCGCCCGCCGCCTCCGCCGCACGGACCGTGCCTCGACATGAGGCCCAACACTCACTAAATAGAACCATTACTTTTGATTTGTGAAAAACAACTTTACATTGAAGCCTTTAGTTTGTTGGGAAGGAAACGGAAACTGACCCTTGGTTGCTCTATCGCTACTGCAATTGCATCAACACTCAACAAACATTCAAGTTTTGTCTCAACCCAACTGTAGGTAAAATGTAGAATTCCTCAGAAAATCAGTATTTACCTTATCTAATCGCAAGACCATAACAACAGCTCTACATCTACCGCTACACATGGCATGAATGAAGGGTTTATAAAAAGTGTTAGATTGCGTGCACTGGGCAATCAAACATGCCTCTACAGAGGGCTCAGAATATCCTTCAGGCAGGTAGGTAGCAGCCCTGGTGTTATCTCGCCCAATCAGCGCTCAGTCGCGTTCAGAACAGTTTTATGGGCACTTGTCGCCAGCGGTCGCGCGACCGGGGCGCGGCGTGCGGTGGTTTTATTACAGGAATATTTTATTCGTCTGAATGAGTGCCCGAAGGAATGGCGCCATTAAGTCAGGCGTTTGCCATATTTTTATTGCCTATTGACTCAGTTTTGTAGTCGTTCGACGATATTTGCTTGCCTACTATTTCACGTGATGTAGATCTCACTTCAAGAACGATATACCGAACTAGCTCATATACTATATATAACCGGAACATAACAACGTTGAAAACAACTTTATTATGGCGACTGACTTAGATATGGTGGTGGTAGCTAGGTAGGCGGATTTAGAGCAAACCCTACTACTAACTAACCAAACCGATCACAATATATCCCCCAATGGGAATGGGAACTGTGACCTCTCGATCTGTACAGGTGGTCTTACCACTGAACGGGTTAGGTTAGTTAGCATAGCACCCCCACTTATCATTATTGTTACGTCTTGAATAATCTAAGCGGTTGAGTCTCTTTACGGTTTAACCTTCCGATGAGCTTGTTGAAACCATGTCCGTGCCCCAAAGGTAGCCCAACCATATTAAGTGACGTGTCTGTTGCAGGGACGTGTCCAACAACAACATCAGCACGCTGCCGCGCGACGCGCTGCAGCCGGCGGCCGGCCTGCGCGACCTGTGAGTACCACTCGCACTCGTCATCGACTGTAATAGCAGGACACCGGACACCGGACACCGGTGTCCAGAGAACAATATAATATTGATTGTGTCTCAGCCCGGGGGCTGAGATGTTACGGATCTTTATCTACACAAACTTAAAGTAAGATAGAATAAACTGTCAAACCCATTGTAATGTATTGTTTCGACTGGAATTGGCGTCCCCAGACAAAGTGAAAATCTTTGTTTTTTGTTATGATTTTGTAATTTTTGCATTTTTCAATGCTATTTTTATACTTATGGTAAATTTTAAATAGAAAAATATTGGAAAAAATTACTCGGCCACAAGTGAATTCTCAGACGGGAATCGAACCCGCGACCTTTAGAAATCCGGTCCAATGCTCTAACCGCTGAGCTACCGAGACTTAGCGATCTTTATTTTTTCTGACATATTTGTCATATTTGTCTTGCTAAAATCAGCTAAGCTACTCGTACCTATAGCTATTGCTAAGCTGATACAGAACCTAATTTTAACAAGGACTATCCTTGTTAAAATTAGGTTTCCAAAAATGTCTTCCTCAAATGCAAAACTGCTTGGTCCATAAGTTTACTTCCACTAAAGTAGAAGAGCACGAGACTGAAACTTAACTAAATGTCTGTTATAGTTGTACTTCAAAGTACGAGTAAACTGTACTAACATTGCGAAGGGCACCTGACCCTGTTGGCGAAAGATGCTCAAAGCTGTGCACCGAAATCACACAAAGTTTGTGGGTGGCGTTGCCTGAATAAGTTAACACGTGCATCAGCCGAGCACACGCGAGCCGGCTTTTGCTAATACAAAGGCTGCTGTTGTTCTCGTAGATATTTCGCAATGTGGAGAAGTGGTTATATGTCACCGCGATCGTGACCCTAATACAGACCAAGAGAGAATAATGAGAGAGGTAGGAGGTGCGAGGGGCGAGGGGCGAGGGGGGAGGACGATGCAAATGCGTCTAATTCGAATGCGAGCCGCGGCCCGCGATATCCTCGACGCAGTCTCCAGCTCCCATTCAACAAGGAGATTTACGTCTTGGGAAGCTACAATGAGTATTTAGGGAAAGTTGCCGGAAAAGAACAAGCTTAATTAATGGAAGATTAAACGATGACGTACTCAATGAATGGTTTATTTGTATGCCTTTGTGTATTTGTTTGTGGATTTTATATGGTGTTTCCCTCTGTTAAATTCGCTAAGTTGTAACGCAACCAGTTTCAATGCGGTTCTTTTTAAGTTGGGGTCTACCTTAACACCACGAATCTCTAACTATTTATTATTTTAAAACGGTGCTCTGGTTAAGGAAACTTTGCATGGCAAATGGTCTTAACTTAAGACTAACTTTGTTGTGTTTAAATAAAACTTTCACTTAAATGAAAATTTCAGACTTAAGTGATCAATATTTTAAGGTATTTTGGCTATAAAGTGCGTACGATTTTAAGGTTTCCTTCATAACACTTAAATCTGTAATGAAAGGATTACAGGGATTAATTTAGCGCGGTCAAGTGGATGCTAAAATAGTGGTATTTATGCGCGATCGCATTTACATAAGCCGCGCGCCGCCCTCGCGCCGCCCTCGCGCCGCCCTCGCGCCCCGGCGCCGACGTCCTCCGCGGTCGGTACTACTCATTTTCACATTACGTAATCTCTTGATAAACTATAATTTTGTATTTCATTTCATTTATCCTAAACAATTGAAATTCCATAAAGAATTATAATAAATTATTATGAAATTAACATATTTGCAGAATTAACTACATTAAAGAAAAAACAAAAGGAACGTGAAAGAAAAAGATCGAAACAGTGATTTCACTTTAAAGTTGCGGTGTTTGATACTGTACCCGACAAAATCAGATTCACAACAATATGTTTGTTTGACCAGGGCCCTATTTGATAAAGGTTACAATTCGACAAATTTGTAAATAAGTGACATATTTGTTAAGTTTTGTAAGAAGTGCTGTTTAATAAACCTTCTAGTTATGTAAGAATTTTACATGTAAAATCTTACAAATAGTACAATTATGAATGCTGTTTAATAAACGTTTACATGACTGTCTGAAAACGACTGTAGATTTCAATGAAATATTGTATCTACAAATTTGTAGTTGTAAGTTACATATTATAAAATTTTTGTTGATGAAATTCCCAAAGGGTAGATTTTTAAATATTTAGAATTTGGAATATGTAAAATTGTAGATACAATTTACAATTTAGTAAATTTTCCACCATGGTAAATTTGTAAGTTGTATTCATTATTAAACAAAAACTTTTGATTTGTAGCCTGTAATATACAACTACAATTTAAAATTTGTAACGTTTATTAAATAGGGCCCAGATAATACCAGGGACCTTAAATAGGCGACGAAGCGATGATGCCACCGCAAAGGTTTTGAATAACATTGATCTCGTTTGTTTTAGTAAAAGTATTTTCTTTCATTTTGCCTGAGGCGAAAGACGAAAATACAGAACCATTGATTCTTAAGTTCTCAAACTCAAGAAAAGCTTTATCTATCACTATGTAGGTAGGCACCTACTTCAAATTGTATTTTTTTGTCAATTGAACTAAAAGTTAGTATATAGGCTACGATGAAAAATTTATTTCACTATGTCATGCTACGGGGTCTACTGACACAAAGCATCAAAGCGAAAATTTACATTTGTTTCTGCAGACAGCAGTTCAAGTTTGAATTAGTAACGCCATTGACGTTATGAAGACGGCTGAGAAGAAAAAGATGATATATTTAAGAACTTAGGGCCAAGCCAACTTTATACCGATCGTCCGTTGAGTAATATGTACTATGAAACTTCTTCTTCTCTAATCAGTTTGAATTGGGATTTTGTGTATTGGCAACGGAAGATCACTAAATTCGGCCAAACATGGCTTGGCCGTAAGTTTGACGTAAGGGGTGTTGTTCCCAGGAATCTTTCGTCGAACCGGCTGGAGTCGGTGTCGGCGGGCGCGCTAGGCGGCGCGGCGCTGGCGCGGCTGTGGCTCGACCGCTGCGGCCTGCGCCGGCTGCCTGCGCACGCGCTGAGGGACCTTCGCCATCTGCACTACCTGTACGTACCGCACGCGCAGACGCTCACACAACCGGCAGTAGTCGGTATCGGCGGACTTTGATCTTTCTGGGAATAAGTATAGAGCTCTAAGGCAGTAGGTACCCGCATTTGACGGTTTCAAATCCAAACTTCTAAACTGTTTCATTAAATTGTAATTCAATATTTCTAAACAAAAACTCCACGTCCTTGTTGCACCAGCCTGCGTGTCCGCGCCGGTTTGTTTACCCTAGCGATAGCGGCGAAGCTTCTGATGCTCCAAAACTGCTAGCCCCTTGTGGGGCCCCCCTCCCACCGCCCCCCGTCTCAATAGAGTCGCTCATACATAATTCATGTAGTTGACGCACGGACATAGTTTTTCCGCACAATCCCCGATATTAGTTGCCTCTAAATCACTGTTACCTTTCCCGGCGCAGTAGAAATATAATGATATTATAATTTCTGGTGGTGCTAAAATTATTTGTGTTTAATACATACATAAAAATTGTGTTTGAGTAGTTTTAAGATTATGAAATGGCCACACTGAAGTGGTGGTTTGCGTGCTGTGTGGTAGTAACTTTGTTTTCTCTTCTACTGATTTTGTGAAATGAATGGCGTGTCTTGATTGATTAAAGTAGTAATTTTTGTATGATTAAAAGCATGTCTTTTTAAAATCCATGCGTTTTGTGTTCCTCCGAGCCGGATATGCACCAATGACCTATAGATTATCGCATTTTCATTACACAATTACAGTTTAAGTTTGGTATTTTATAATAAGGCCTAGGTATCTGCGAGCAAACCTGGTGAGTCCTGTTGTTCTGTGCTGCGGCCCGCGCCGGTTCCGGACCGGCAATCGAAATTCCCGGGCGACAGGCGGCCGCGACTAATTACCTTCCGTCGGCGAAACAAATTCCTGGCGAACGTTTCTTGGCATCTGACATTCTACTGTCGTTTGTCAAGATTTTTGGAATTGGAGCAGTAATGAAAATCTTCCCTTTTCCGAGCTTTACGCAAGCTATCCAGGACATAATAAAATATTTAATTATAAAAAGTTGTACGATACACGAACATCTTTTATAGAAGGTTAAAATCAATTGGTGAAACAAAATCTTTCCTCCTTTTAATTAACAGTAGGTGTACAAGTTCTTGTGTTTATGATAAACAGCAATAGATCCCCATCGCGTAAAGTATGCCTTGGCAAGTTATATTTAGAGTTGACAGGAGAGTAAGTGAGAATAGATGTTGGTAGTTAGTGTTAGTGTTATGTCCTATCTTAATTGTCGTGAATGAGTCTATAAATAACCGTGTGGTGACGCGACGGCGGCGGCGGCGCGGCGTGGGAACCGCCGCCGCACGCGCCGACTTCCTGCCGCCTGTCGCTTAACTGATACACAACTGCACTGCATGCAATACCTACGCGATACATACGCAATGTTTGTAGCTAAGATAAACACCGTGTTTCTGAGGATATGCATTAACTTTGCAAAATGCTTCTATAGCTCTTAATAAACATATCTCTTACAAAGGAAGTAACACATTATAAAGCTTAGTTTTTAATCTTGAGATTTAATTTTATTCAGTTTAATTTGGTTGTACAGTGTAGAAGTGTCATTATCTGTGCCATGTTGCTGTTGAGTCCAATCAAGTTGCACGCTCAGCCTTTTCGCAACGTCAGTCGGGACTCACACGATGGGAAACCAAACAAATATTATCTCGAGCTCCTCCGTGTTTCGGAAGGCACGTGAAGCCTTTGGTCCCGGTGGGTCATGCTCATGCATGCCCATTCTCCTTATCCATCAATAAGGAAGGCCAGTTCCCCAGCAGTAGAGACATTAAAATAGCTGATAGCGATGATGGAAAAAACTAAAAGAAGCCAGTTTGATATCTTATTTAATTCTAAGCTCGCTTCACTCGGGAATATTCAGGTACACGACGAACTCGACGAAGCAAAAGAGCGATAAAATATACTCAAATGATATCAGGCTTCAGGTGCCTTTGTCGGCCGCATGTTTTAGCAAACGGCGGGTTCGCTCAAACCTTTTAGCATCGAACGTAATACAAAACCATTATTTTATAGAAACGATTGCCAAAATAAATATCCACTCTAATGGCGCAGAAAGCCACAAACGTAGTTCATAGATGTCATTATTTAAATGTAAGATACATAGTTTTGTTGTGTCTGTAAATAAATCTCGGCCCCTTTGTATTAGAGGAATAATAATAAATAACAACGGTAGATTTGGTAAAGGGATAGTAAACAGAATTCGCATGTCGACGGTAAACAAGCGGCGGGACTCGACGCGACCGGGGCCCGTCGCCAGGGCCCGCTCGGGGCCCGCCGCGGGGCCCCCCGGGGCCCGCTTCAACCACTCCGAGCGAATACTATTTCTTCTACTTTGCAAATTAAAGAGAAAGTCGATATCCGACCAAATGTTTACGTTTACGAGGATAGTAACTTGGGTAGAGCACTACAAAGGCCTAACCCTTAAACTTCGGCATTAGCTTAAGTCGGTACGCTTGTCATCAAATTATATTTATAACTTTAGTTGTTAATTCTAAGCAAGAAAACAATTTAAATTGCTTATCCTATTTTTCAAAGTATTGATAATGTCGCACGGTTGTGGGCACTTTGTTTCCGGCAGGCTGATGATTATCTAACGGAAATCGGTTCATTTTCAGTTTCGTCGCGTCATTACGGTCACATTTTCATACTGTATGACAGTCACAATAGCAACGAAACTGAAACTGAACTTCCGTCAGATAATCAGCCCAAATATCAATACCTGCTGATGTCATTTAATACCTTGTACTATTAAGTATTCTGTGCTAACGCAAACATCCATCTCAGACAAAGCTATCGAATGAGGAAGTAATGTGTATCATGCTAACAAGTTTATCGGCTCCCTTCGATCTGCGGGCGAGTTGCACAAGTTGAGAATGCCCGGCAGACTGGCCACGCTTTAATAAGCGGAGACGTGTGGGGGGAGAGGCGGGCGGCGCGTCATCGAGTGCATCGAGAGCGTCTGCCGATGCCGCGATCGATCCGACGCCGAACAACTGAGTTGCCATAATCTTATCAAGACCACTGGAATTTCGTCGACGTGCTTTGTCAAATAAAACAAATGCCGCCACGTGATTCCACGTGTGTGAGCTTCGGGGAGTGGGCATGAGGCAAAATATTACGGAATAAAAGTTGATGAAAGCTCAGTGGGCGTGGGGGCGATAACGTCAGCTGGTGCGATATCACGGCCGAGGAGTTCGCGGCGCTTTCAGATGTTTCTCAGTCCCTGAACGAACACGAACGAATTAAACTTTAACAGTAACAAAGTTATCGCGAGTTGACAAGGTTGTTTTAAATTCTAAAGTGTGACGGCCGCTGTTTCTAGAGGAAAGCTCCGCACATAAGCGAAACTACGAGAAACAAACTGGTTTTGATTAAAACGTTTAATTGAAGGCATTAAGCTGCGTCACGGTCGGTGTTTGATTGCGGCACGGCGGAGGTCCTCGGCCCCGCCGGCTCCTGCCCAAGGTCGCGTCACACGCCTTACGACTACATTAATTACAGACATTTGAGCAAAAAACCGATGACATCTAAAATTATTAGCGGTAGATAAAATAGTAATGCTTGAGCTTTCCAAAGCTTGTGGTTAGGACGGTGGTTGTTGGCAAGCCTTCTCTTGATATTTCTCAATAGGGAAAATCTGAGTTATTCTAAGTTTTTAACATCCAATCTAATTATAGTTTTCATTTGTAAGGGATAAACCTAAATCCTAAGGAGCTTATAAAGCTGAGTAGAATTTACTAGCTTTTATGTGGAAACAAGGTCCCCAGTTTAGTAAGTAGTTTCGCAATACAGTAGAAAATACAATAATATCCGAGTTCTAAACGAAATGAGCAATTAGTAGGCGAAGTGGTGCGACAGTGTCGGCGGCGGCGAGGATGCGGCGAGGACGCGGCGCGGCCGTGACGCGTGCGAGCGCCGCGCGGGAGCTTTCGCACGCCACTTGCGAAACGGCGATCATCAGTCACGCGCCCGGCCATAGACGGCTATACCGGCTGTCGCAATGTCGGCGAAACGGCCGAAGCTCGGCTAATATCGCAACCGGCGAGGTCACGTCGCCACGTCAAATGTTATTTCGCACAAGAGCCTCCGCCGCCTGAATGCCTCATTCGGAGTCAGCTTCGCATTCCAATTTCGGCGCACGTAGCGAACCGGTTAAATGGAGGATCGATTCGCCATTACTGGCTATCTGCTAATGCCTGTACCTGGATTTGCAAGAGATACTCAAACAAATGAAAACCGTGTGAGCCTTATCCAATTTACATACGTTCTGTATACGGTTCGCTCCTCGGTTTAAAATGTGTTCAATTTGTAGAAATTCGTAAGTAACATTCTAAGGAAATTTTATTGAAAATAAAGTAGATGTGCGAAAAATTAAAAAGAAATTACTTAAAAGGAGTTATTATAAAAATTATAAAATTCATTAAATATACGACACGAGGACCTGGTAGATAAGTAGTGAATTGTAATCAATTACTATGACTAAATTTTCGAGAGCTTTTATTAATCATATTAACCTATAATATCCGAATTGAATTATGGAAGGGTCAACCCTTCCACCGCCTCGGCGGATATATCCGACCACCATATTTGCCTGCGTGTGTAACAACCATCATTGTTATTGTCATTAAAAAACTACCCGCGTACGTTATACTTAATTTCCGTTCATGAAGAAATCCTACTAATAATATTGTAAATGGGAAAGTATGTCAGTTTGTTTGTTACTCTTTCACGCAAAAACTACTGAACGGATTTCGATGAAATTTGGTATAAAGGGACTTCAAGTTATCCTGCTAGATAAATAGACGAGTTAGACCAAGTTGTACATACAAGTTGTTGACATAGTTGCACTACACAACAAATGTCGCGTTTTAGTCCCGTTGCTTTAACTTATAATTAGTTAGACCAACTATAAATAAAAAAATATAATAATAATAATAAAATCTTTATTACACACGATTTAAAGACAAATACAGAGAGATTACAGAAAAAAGAGAAACACACAAAAGGCGGCCTTATTGCTACATAGCAATCTCTTCCAGGCAACCATGGGTGAGAGAAATAACAGATAATTAGGATAAATGGGGATTTAGTGCATAAATAGAAAGTGACAAATTATCAATATTATACTTACAAATATATACTAATAAAGGAAATTTATACTAAGATAATATAGTAAATTAAGGTGAAAGAGAGAGGAAATAACTTCTTACTTCTCACCAATGGATCACCATACATCATTAGGGTTATGGGCTTGATTGTTAACAGCTTTCGATCTAAAATAATAAGATACATTGATAACAGGCTCCTCTTGAAGCTCTCGAAATATTAGTCATACTTAATAATTGATTAATATTACCTATCTACTAATATCATAAATGTAAAAGTTTGGATTTTTGTTACTCAACTCAAAGGGTATGAATGATATTTGATAGGCACACATAAAGTTTATAGCCCGGATTGAAACAAGGATACATTTTATCCTGATATTCCCACGGGAACGGGAACCACGCAAGTGAAACCGCGGGTGGCATAATCATGCTGTTAATATTCAAACGTGATGGGCTAAGCCTATTCTGATCGAATTTACGTCACCCATATTTCTTTTGCATTTTAAATTAGTACTCCTCTCTACTCAACGCCAATAAAACAAACGCATCCTCTGTTAAATAGCACGTTACACTAACGCAACAGAAGATCGGTGGCGTAAAATCGGTGATCTGTGGCATTGCCCTCAAGCCAAATACGCCTTGGGACGTGTCGCGTGTGTGGTGTGACAAGCCAGTGATGGTGGTGTGTTTGCGCAGGTCGGCGGAGGAGAACTACCTGTCGGAGGTGGAGGAGGGCGCGCTCGGCGGGGCGCGCTCGCTGCGAACGCTGCGCCTGGCGCGCAACCTGCTGCGCCGCGTGCCCGCCGCAGCGCTCGCGCCGCTGCACCGTCTGCAGGCGCTGTCAGTACATATACCACACATCATCATATTTTCTCAGCCACATGACACCCACTACTGGATATAAGCCTCCCCAAGGATCTTTACGAAGATCAATTCTGCGCTGCCCACATCGAATGGCTTCCTGTGACCTTCACCAGAATGTCGCTCCACCTTGCCGGGGGCCTACCAACGGAACGTCGTCGTCCGGTATGCAGTCACTATTACAAAACCTATCCACCTCAACGGAGGCCATCAGTTTTTCTCGCTATCGTTATGTGTTTCGTCAACTGCCACTTCAGCTGAGCAATCTTCCTTAATTACTTTAGTTGTCCTACGGATCTTCTCATTTCTGATTTCTGATTTCTGATTACGCAGGGAAATGCCGAGCATAGCTGTCTCCATTGCACATTCGATGACCTTGAGCCAAGGTCTTGTAAATGAGACTGATCATTGAATTGAGTTGTAATATCATAAGTAGTTAATTCTCTTTTAAGATGAAAAACTAAAATTTTTCTTTGTAGCTAAAAAGAAATGTTATCGTAAATCAATCACACTTAATAGAGTAGGATGATTCTTTTCAACGTTATCTGTATTCTTCTTTTGAGCGAAAAGGACGTACAGTCAGATTCTTTTCAAACGCATTGAGGCCAACGGAACTCCACAACTTACTCGAATGTGCGATCGCGCGACAAATTCGGCATTTCTTATCTATTCAGAAAGTTTGGGAAAAAAGCTTGATAAATTGAATATCAATAATGCTGTCGCGGCATGGCCGCGTCGACACTTTAAGTATTAAACAAATAAGTAATGGCTGAATGGAGGTCAAATATTTGCGTAGCGCGTGATCGATCACCGCGCGAGAGCTCGCCTTGGCGCGTTGCGCAACACGCAGCGAGCTTTCGAAGCCCAGCGCCGCGCGCGCAGTGCATGCGCATGCATACGTACGCTGACACCAGGAGGCCTACCGCCGTCTCTTAGTGCAATAATGTTTCAATTTTACCACGTTATTTCGTAATAAGAATCTCTTATAGTAAGCTTTATTTTGACGGAAGTTTTGTGACATCTTCGCTCAATCATCGCCAAAGTATGAAGAGTGTCAAAATGTAGCAACTTCAATAAAATCAAAACGGAAACAAAACGTTATTATGATATAATGGTAGGCCTGCTGGAGAACAAGTGTGTTCCAGTCGAATGCGCCCAGCCAGACAGAACAGAGGGTCAATTCTGCTAAAGTTTATAATCGTATCTAAATTGTGTTTCAATAATTGTAGTATTTTTACACTGTACTAACATGAACTACAAGAACTAACTAATGTTTCACTAGTTCAGTATAGTTTCAAGTTTCACTACAATTGAATCATGACTGATAATGTTGAATTTAAATAAGCTAAATTGGGTCCCAGGCCTGCAGGCTGACCTATATCGCGGATGTTCTCGCTAAATGTTACCACGTTTGTGAGAAGCTGCGCCGGCGCCGGCGCCCGCCGCTCGTCATCACTTGAATAAAGATTGCATGACACGTGGCGAGTGGCTCACTTATTAGTCAACGTTGTGAATCTCTTACAACAATATGCATAAGAGTGCAGTGGCACATATGGAATGTGGCGCTTAGCAGTGTTGTCCTTGATTGAAATTAAATCTTACGGTGCAAAATCGTACACTCAAGGTGCCCGCGTGCATAACTAAAAAGTCAGAGTTCAGTCGTGGAAAGGTAAAATACAAGCAGAATTGATATATGAATTAACTAGTTAATATGAAATTTGGAGGTATCTTGAGAATCCGAAATAAATTAATTTATTATTATTAATGTCAAGTATATATCTTAGTGATGATTTGATTTTGTGGCCAAACTTAGCAAATAATTCAACGTGATCATAATTATATCTCACCACATAATCTGCTCATTCGAGGTAAGCGGGTATTTCGAATAAGAGTACATTAACGTAAATAGGACAGGTGTATTTTATAATATCTACGTCGCGCTCACGATGGCCTAATTTTCTATTTCTCTGCATTCGCGCGCGGACATTTCCCCACCGCGGCTACGAATAAATTAAGAAGGAATAACACATGATAACGCGACAACTAAATACGTCACCGGCCGGCGTCAGGCGTCAGGTAAATTCGCGGCAAATATTAAGAAGAATATTGGAAAACACTTAAATGCGACAGCACATTTGTCGCGCGACGACGCTCGCGGCTGATTTTTACGACGCGCAGTAAAAGTTTTCTTTATTTTCCGCTTCTGTTTAGTAAGGTGCGGGAATAGATAAGTTATTGGTGCTCTAATAAATGCTGAGTCAATGTAAAGGGTGGCATAAAGCGACGAGCTTTTATTCTCAAATCGTTGTAAAACATTTTGGAAAAAGTAGCTAGAGTATAAGCTTGTAGGTAGTACCACCGTTTTAAGAACAAATCATTGGAGCTGTAGTATAAGTAAGTACTTATTTTAATAAATGCACATCCTATGATATACATGAAACAATCGGGTGTCGGGAGGTCCACAAACCATAACACCAAACCAGACAACACAGAATCTAAATCTGAATGTGTTAGTGAACATTTAAGGTGTACTTATGTTATTCACTTTTACCCAACCGTAAAAGAAGGGTTATGTTTTTTTGCGCGAATCTTGTGTGTTGTTTGTTTGTTTATATGTAATATTTTTATTGCCTCTTAACTTTCAAACGGCTGAACGGATTTCTATAATTAGGATATTGTTAGATTTGTCATGACAGCCCAAGTGTTCTTAGGTTAGTGATGTTAAAAAAACCAACATAGCGGCTGTGAGGCATTTGAGATGATCAATATGCGTATCAAATCAAAGGGCTGGTCTTAAGGATTTCAAAAAGCTATATCATGTGTCGGTAAATGACTGAAACGATATAAATAAAAAATATATAAATTAAAAAAACTAAAAAAAACCCGTCTGCTTCAAATGACAAGTCAACTAAAAAGATAGAAACAAGATCAAATATAAAAATATTTTGATTGACTAGTCTCAGGCGGGTTTTTATGAGTATTTATATACTATAATGATGAATTCTTATATTTATGGTAAATTTTAAATAGAAAAATATTGGAAAAAATTAACTCGGCCACAAGTTAATTTTTTCCAATATTTTTCTATTTAAAATTTACCATAAGTATAAAAATAGCATTGAAAAATGCAAAAATTACAAAATCATGAATTCTTATATATTTGAATATTTAGTAACTTTTCTAATTACCATTGAAACATTCGATATTTTTTAAACGGCTCTACCTCTTTCGCAGTTAAACGTCGTAAATAACGTTTAATTAACTTGCATTACTTAACAATAATGTCGTCCCTAATTCAATAATCCTATTAAAATTTACGGCAACAGTTACTTTAAGGTAAATTAATAATAACCATTATTATAACACGGCAGCATCTGGCGGCGCGTGCGCACGGCCGGAAGCACAATGAGCGCGCCTTTGATGTGGCGCCAAATGTATTGCCTATTATTTATTGTAATAGCTCGTCTAAATCGCCTCTAATAAAGCCATTCGGACGCATTCGGATTCGGAGGAGGAAAACGGGCAAACAATATGCGGAGCATCTGCTTGCCGCGACGACACACACAACCGGTTCGGTCTAACGACGCGTGCCGTCGAGCTATTTATGAATGAAAGGAAACTAAATAGTTACAAGTATTTATAAATGAAGGGATTTTAATGATGTCGGTTTAAAAAAATGGTACCTACCTAGTTATAAATAGTCTTTGGTAGGGCAACTTTAAAGCTTGAAACAAGAACTTTTTAAAATAAGCGGAGTAAAATAGACGGTAGAGTTTATCAAAAGTGCTTACGATTACTTATTTTAAAATTTGTATAATTTATTCTTAGAAAAAAACGACAACTTATTCCCCAAATTGCTCAGAGTCAGAAGGAATTTCGAAGAATATTTTGTTTTTGTTTTCACGAAGAATTTTCATGTAACATGGGATCCTTTATTTTTTCTAGCCAAAAGAAGAGAATTTAACCTTTATTTTACAAACGGTAATTTTACATTAAGTCAATCCGCTGCAATTTGTATGGGAATTGACACTAATGGTATACAATATGAACTGTCAAATACGATTAGCTTACGCAGTCCCATAGCAGTTATGACAAACTAATAATATGTAAGAAAAATCAAAGATGGCATACCAAATGGCGCGGCGTCGTCGGTCGTCGCACGTGCGCGGAGCCGCGACCCCTCGAGCTATCGTCGCTGCTCAATCAATCGTGTATAGGGGCTTTATTAAATCACTTCTGTCTTTCCTCGTTCATCACATATTTTACTTTTCCCTCAAATAATATATTGACGACTTTATTCATTTTCTTTACGATACCTTATTTATAAAAGAGATTCTGCCTTACCACAGAATCTCTTTGACTTAGCTTACAAAGATATAAAGTATGACAGATTTCATATTTTATCTCTTTGTAAGCTGTGTTAAGGCGCTATACAGAAAAAGTATTCACTTTTTGATACAAAACTATAGGATGGTTAGAGAAATAGCGATGTTACAAATCTGGTAATAAGATATATATTTCTTTATACCTTTATATAAATGTGTAATGTAACACCATTTTATGATTTTTCATCGATACTTTTCCTTTACGAAATGACCCCATAAAAATATGAAAATTTTCTTAAATGGGGTTACATTGGAAATTGGTTTAATTATTAATGGATATCAATATATATTTTTTTATTATAATATATATTTTTTTATTATAATATCTTTTATTAATTCAATTCAATTCATTTTATTTTGCTTGAAAAGTGGTACATAAGTTATTACAGAAAACTTCATTAGAATCACACTAATAACAAGACTCTGGCATGCAAAATTAATTACATAGCATACAAACACATAATTCAATAAAAAATTCAATAATAAAATATACAGCAGGTCAGTTAATTATTAAATAAAATACAATTATCATAAAATGTCAAACATGGTCAATTAAAATAAACATAAATAAAAAATAGGTAGCAAAATATTTGGGCTACTTAAAATCGTGGCTTGAAATTGTTGAAAAACTCGTCAACAGACTAAAAACAATTTTGTATCAACCAACTTTTTAACTTATTCTTAAAAGTTACAGGCGGCAGATTTTTCATGTCGTCATTTAATATTTAATCTATTATAAATTTTCGACTGTAAAGAGCAGTTGTTGTTGGGCTGAACAAGTTTGTTGGGATACCTCGTACTAAAATTACAAATTGTTCCCTTACGCTCAAATAAATGTTTATTGCATTTCACAAACTTGCAAGCTTCGTAAATATACATGCTTGGGGCACTTAGTATAAAGAGTTCTTTAAAAAGAGGCAGGCAGGACAGGAGTCCACACCGCAAATGGCTCTTATGCATTGATTTTGTGCAAGCAATGCCTGACTGACATGACACGAATTACCCCAAAGAAGAATTGTGAGAATTGTGTTAAGAGAGAGGCGATATATCCATGGTCTGCTTGGATGGCTACTTTTTATCACTAACCTTGGTATGTTTCCAAATGGCATATGCAAAACAGTTTATTTTTTGCATATTTTAACGGTATGATTAGCCCAAGAACACCTATCGTCTATAAGAATACCTAGGATCAAGGTTCCTTAATAATATTATCTTTGAATCTTACATTTAAACTGGGTTTTTTCCATTTTTATTTGCAAATTGAATAAATGTCGAATATTATTTTCAAATTTATATTTAGATTATTTTTTTCCATCCATGTTATAACTTTATTGATTGTATTATTTATGTCATCATTGTAAGATTTAGTATTATTGCACGGAATAACAACAGATACATCGTCAGCAAAAAGTGTACAGGTATGCCGTATGTTCAATAGCATCAGGGAGGTCATTAATGTAAAGAAGGAACATTATAAATAAATTAGTTGTGAATTTAGACAAAACCAAAATAATGAATTTTAAACAAAGAGAAAGCAAAAAAACAGTTCAAGTTAAAGTACATCACTCTGGAAAACAAATAGAAGAAGTAAGCAGCACTAAATTTCTTGGCATACACATTGACAATAACATGAGATGGGAAACACATACTAATTATATATGTGGAAAATTAAATAAGTTTTCCTACGCATTGTACATGCTAAATAGAATAGCTAATCGATTTGCGTTAATGGCGTCATATCATGGTTACGTTGCATCGATACTACGATACGGCATCCTTTTTTGGGGTAATTCTTCCAACAAGGAAAGAATATTTAGAGCGCAAAAAAAGTGTGTTCGTGCAATTTGTAGTCTTCGATCTACAGATTCCTGTCGCCCTTACTTCAAGGAGTTGAAAATTATGTCAGTACCGTGTATTTATATCTATGAAGTTTGTATATTTGTGAGATGTAATTTGAACCTATTTGAAACGTTTTCATCGTTAAGACATAAAGATAAGCTACGTCAAATACCGCACAAAACTGCTCTTTTTCAAAATAATATGTATGGTATTGCATCTACACTTTATAATAAATTACCAAAGGACATAAAAGTAATTAATAATTAATAAATGCAATATAAACAGACTGTAAATTTTTTTTTGTTAAACAAAGCATATTATACTTTAAATGAATACCTATGTGATCCTGATATTTGAGCTGTGCTGTAATTTATTGTGTTTAATTTAATTTTTGTTGACATTTGATATTATATGATGACTTTTACAAAAAAATTGCATGCTATGTGATATGGCTAAATAGGATTAAGACACTATATATAATTGTTAACTTGATATCAACTATATACACCCTATTTTTGCAAATAAAGAAAATTGAAATTGAACAATAAAGGACCCAAAATACTCCCTTGTGGTACCCCATCTGGATTACCAATTGAGGTTGATCTATCATTTTCTACTTTCAGTTCATTATTAATTTTAGTAATCTCTACATACTGCGTTCTTTCACTTAAATATGTTAGTGCATGATTATATTAATTATCAATTATTCAAATCAAATTACAAATGTCAAGCAGATTAAAATACAAATAACCTAGATGTCAAGCAAATTATTATTAATACAAATTACAGCAGCTCTAGGTAGCCCAGGAAAGGCGAGTCCCAGTGATCGGCGATGGTGGATGGATGGAGTTGCGCGAGGCACGCACACGCATCGTTTCGTTTAGCATCGTGTAGTCGGTGTAGTTTTATTTCTCATTGATCGCTATAGTTATTTACTACGAAGTGATTTCGTGGTTTTTTGCACTCGCTACAGTCGTATAGCGCCTTAATCGTATAAGTAATACACTTAATTCAAAATAAATATCCATAAGTCTAATGGTTTCCGCAAGGCCGCTGATTAGCGAGATTAGGTTAGAATGTAGATCAATGTAGATCGTAGAATGTAGTCCGAAATTAATAAACTATATATAGATATGGATAGGGCAATGTGAGCTAGTTGCCTAGGATACTGGCTTCGTTGCCTAGCAACCGTCGTTATTTTGGCCATATTAATAAAAATACCCTAGGCAACTATCTCAGAAGCGCTATCCATATCTACAGATAAGATATTAATTTCGGGCATAAAAGTTGGTCTCGTCAATGGGGAATAAAAAAAAAGGGTTTAAGTTGGCCTATGTTCTCAAAAAAATATTATTATGTATTATTTCATAGTTAGTTTCATCATGAAGTCAAAACAATACAAAATCGGCTGTTCAGAGTGCATAGCGTGAATTTTCTTACCTTACTCGCTTACGCCGAAGTTTGCGAATAGAGTTTAATTCTCATCCTTATTCTCATTGCATTAAGGCTATCAATCAAAATTTTACTCTTACGCGGTGGTAACGTTTGGACATTTACAAACTCGCACGAGGCCTTCTGTACTTAATAAACCAGGTGTTATTTTTCACGGATTTGAGCTAAGATCAAGGCTACCTAAATAACACGTACAATATGTACTTACAGCTTGACGTTTCGGCTATATTGCAATAGCCGTGGTCACAAGCAGACTCAATACATAGTTGTACTACATTACAAATGTCGCGTTTTAGTCCCGTAGTTTTAATTTATAAGTATATGTGTGTTAACGTAATGTGTCATTGCAGGGATCTGTCCGGCAACCTGGTGGGCGAGCTGCCAGCCGCCGGCCTGCCGCCGCTGCCCGCGCTGCACACGCTGTGAGTGACACTGATCAGCCATTAACAGTCTGCTGCCGAACGTAGGCCTCCTCCTTAGAGCGCCTCCAACTGCAGCCCTCGACTCCCCGCAACCTTCGCCAGACTATATAATAGGGATTATGACCATGTAACTTAAAAATATTACTTCGCCAGGTTTTTATTTATGAACGACAGGAAGAATTTTAGACTTTATCATACCTGATGATAATTATTGATAAGACTGAAGATGGAAGCGAGCCTCTTCCGGAATTTTCAACCATTGGGAACTGGCTATCTTATCTCTAAGTGCCGGAACACAACAATGCTGCAAACATTGTTGTTATGGCGTCAGACTTAGATAAGATGGTAGTAGCTAGCCAGGCGGACTTACAACAAGTCCTACTACCTTCCAAAACCTCCACTCGGTCCACCTAGTGGGGGGCCAGTTCGGTCCCTACGCTGCGTCGTCCAGTTCGTGGTCGGCACTCGAGATCCTTTCTTTCCTAACTGTTATCGGTTCTGCGAACGATATTGCCTGCCCAGCCACTTTAACTTTGCATCTTTGAGAGCTATGTCGATCGCCTTGGTTTTTTGCGTATTCTAATCATCATAAGTTTGAATGTACCCTCTGATGGGGCGTTGGCCTTCATTATGGATAGAAGGATAAAGAGAATGGACCGCGATGTAGTATTTTAACGACTGCAAACAGCCGGGACCCAAGGCTTAACGTGCTACGGAGGAACTCGAGTTACTAAATTTTTGGTCACCCATCCCGTGACCGACCATTGCGAAAGTTGCTTCTCCGCCATAATCGACCGAGCTCGGGAACCACTACGCCACCGAACTCCTCATTAGGACATTAATCGAGTCCTCAACTTGTACCGATACCGAGAGACCAGTCTACCCAAGTTTGGGCGCACTACATTGGAATCCGCCATGACACATTCCACAATATCGCAAACATTGACCAAATGATAAGCAGCTCGTTCTGCTTTAAACGAAACTACTGACTAAATGACTTGTATGGGGTTATTTATAAGCTTTAAAACATAATAAGTAACACTAAGTACCTATATGTATCTGCGTTGAAACAAAACCGTGACCAGATTTACTAATGTACCTGTTGTATGTGCGTATCGAGTGCCACAATAAGTATAGTATCGTACGCACGAGAGGGCCTTGTGCGCCGCGGGCGATAGATAGATCAGAGAGATCGATAAAACAAGTGCGCGCGCCGCGTCACGCGTCACGCGCCAAACGAGACCGCGCGAAGGCAAACCGCTCCGTAACAGTGCCGAATCTAGGGAGGTGCCGGCGCCGGCGGTGCCCAGGCACAGGGCGCAGACCCTAGGGGGCGCAGAAATGACCATCCTGATCTGCCATCACAATCTGACCCGACAGTTTTGAGAAAAACGGTACAGTTCAGTAACATTACCTATACTTCAGACCTTGCGTCAATTCTAGTTCTGTTATTTGTAGTGTGATCACATCACACATCTCAAGCGCCGCACGAAAAGGTCGAACGATCCGGCAAAATATCAAATTTTGGTGATTGAAGCCATAAATAACTACTTTTTGATAGTAACTAAACTAGGTCTACTCAAATTCATGGCGTTTTTAAAGAAAACAATGTGCCCAAAAAGCAAATGATGCCCATGGTAAAAAAAACGTGGCTTACCCGCGGGTCGTGCTCGGTGGCGTGCACTTGGAGAAGCCTATGTCCAACAGTGGAGGATTATGGGCTGATAATGTTTGTAGTTGGTCTACTTTAAAAACGTCTTGAGCAAGCACTATAAAAAACGAATATCTTGCTCAGTTAACACGATGCGAGTTCACGCACGGGAAATGCTTCTCGTGCGTGAACTCGCACAGTATAGATGGTTCTCGAAAGCTTGCAACGAAACAATAAAAACAAACGCTTCACGATAACTATTTTTCTCAATGAAGGCGGCTTGCTCTTCGTGCGTGAAACCTCGCATCTTGTCAAATATTGCGTTTTGGCGCTCGAGGTCACAATCTTAGGTTATTCATTAGGCCAACAGAAACAAAGTGTTTACAAAAAATCAGAACTATCGGATTTGACGCAAGGTTCCGCCCTCCACACACCTCCTCTGTTTCAGGCGAAAAGGTGACGGACTATGGATTTTGCTTAATTTTTTTTTGTCTTTATTTATGCCAACAAACAGTCATACATGGAAATAATAGTACTTAAAGTCTATGTATTTACTTAGTAGTCTATGAACCAACAGTAGCACTGTTATGGTAAGTATTGGTGTGGGGATACCTCAATTACACCCTTGTGCAAACGGGCATCAAATACTGACCCGGCAGTTTCGAAGAAAACAGTTTTTTTAGTTTAAGCAGACTATGTCTGATTGTAATATCGGAGCAATCATGCGATGTCGCTCGTTTTTTATTTTTATTTTATACATTAAAATATACTAAATCCTTTATAAACTTATCTTTCGTCACATTGCTTATCAGTATTTCGGCGAAATAGAAATGTAAATTCAGAAAACAAAACAAAAGGGCGCAGTTATAGAACCTCGCACCGGGCGCTTAAAAGGCTAGTTACGGCACTGCGCAACTGCTTTATTTAACATGTAACAAAACAAACGTGTGTACGATAGAAAATTATTTAGGTATTAGAGACAACTTGTCACTATCACGTCATATAATTATTTGTACAAAATAAAAGCCATTGAATAGCTCAATGGGTAAAGCTGACGAAATAAAAAGGATACGATAAAACTAGATAGATAAAAATTCCAGTCATGAACCTCTGTATCAATAATGGTATTCATGTAAACATGCGTCAGAAATGATTCGTCGTGGGAATAACCTTCCTTGTGAGCCGGTTCAATGTCAGCGGCATATCTCGATCCGACATCCCGATCCCAGCGGGCGCAGTGGGCGTCGGAATCGGAAGCGACTTCCTTCCGCGGAGCTCGCCGCCGCCGCCGCTGCCGCATCAGCATGCGCCGCGTGACGCGTGACGCACGCACGAGGAAAACGGCTCGCATCAGTGAAATACGCGACGTCTTGACCAAAATGAGACGCGGACAATCGAGAAGGTCAGCGAATCGACCTTCGTCGTATTGAATGTCGCCGGTGCCGCAGATAGCGTCTGCGACCTGATTTATGAGCAACCGCTTTATCGCCCGGGGACAGACGCCCGCCCCCGGGAATTCAAAAAAGAAAATCTTCGAAATGAATATCCTGAGAGAGCGCGTTTGCAATAGCCGCCTCCCGGCCGCCGCCGCCGCCGGCGCGGGTGAACGCTCGCCGAGATTTTAAAAGGGTTTCGAGAGCTTTTAATTTAATAAGATAAGATCTAGAGATAGTCGAGGGAAAGTCGGGGACGTTCCTCTAGCTAGTTAATTACCGCAACCCTGCCCTACTACGACGCTTGCCAAAAGAATTATGAATTTAAATGCGAGCGTGGATAAAGACGGCCGCCACTCATCTGTCATGAAAGGGGAGCAAATATATTTTTTCGGGCTAGACGATGTTTGTACGTTTGGGAGAGTTATTACATACTTCCCGTCATGTCGCACATAACTCTTCCGACCCGTCATTTGCATGTTGGAGGCACCCGACTCGCGCCTGGCAGCCCGGGTCGGGTCGGATCTAGCTAGGCCACCTGCCAATTCTCAATAATATGCTCGTCAGCGTGATTCGGTAGTCACGCTAAAAAAGGTTACGATAGAAATGTATCAAATTGAAGATGTACATTTTTCCAAATTACGACACCTTTTAAAACTTTTCCTATTACTTAATTAATTACATTAGGAATGATTATAAAATTATCGTAAATACCGAAGAAGTAAAGTCTACTAATTAATAATTACCTCTGTCTCACTTGTTAAATACTATATATAACAGGCGATTCTTAGTTCTTAATGTGCAAAATTTAACTGAAACAATAGCTTTCTTTAATTTACTGTGAATTTGTTTAATGACTTTGAAATTAGGTCCGAACCGCAAACGGCCAACGCGGCTGTCCGCTGCCGCCGCGCGCCGCGTGCGTGCGACCGAACAATGTGGGACTTTAGGCAGGAAGCGGCCCTTCCGAATCCGTCTCTTCCCGGTCCCAAAGCGGCCTTTCCGTCCCTTCCCGGTCCCGGACGTCCCGGGAAATGGCCGTGAACCACCGCACAAAAAGCTCTGGTTCCTATTTAACACTGATGGATTTATATAGTTTTCATCCTTTTCCAATTACCAATATAAAAGTCCTTTTAAACTATATAGGTAAATTAAGAATTTTCAACAACAAATCAAATGAATCTTTTCTTTAATAAGTAACGTATAATACCCAATGAGGGACTATGAAAGGCCGAAATAAGGATCTTTTTAACCGACTTTTTAACGTCACTGTAATCGGCACTCTATTGGATTTATCAATTATTTATATTAAAGGTGGTGTTCAATTAAAGTCACTTTTGAATTTAAATATATTATGTATTACAAGAACGACACATACAGTGGTCATATAAGTACTTATTAATTAAAGCAACGTACACGCGCGACAAAGGAAGGAGAACGACTGCGGCAACCTGGGACATGGGACATGGTTATTCCTGTGCGGATTACATTATGTTTAAGTAGTCAGAACACGGTCGCAATAAAAAGAAAATTTAAAAGTACAAAAAAATTAAGGCATACATATCACTACTTAAAATAAAGGAGCAGGTTATCAATTCGTGTGTGTGTTTTTTTTTATGTTTGTTACCTCAGTACTCGGTCATTTATGAACCGATTTGAATAATTATTAGATAAGATAATAATTAAACAAGAAAATATATAGAAAAAAGCAACTAGTCTCATGTCGCCCTGACGGGCATGGCCCTCATGGCGACATGAGACTAGTTGCTTTTTTCTAGTATATTTTCTTGTTTAATATTTATCACATAAAAATAGCATTGTAAAATGCAAAATTAAAAAGTTATAAAAAGATAATATTTTTTTTTGTTTAAAAGTGTGGTACAGTTCACATAAAGTTATTAGTGTAGGTTCGGAATTTCTACCTTTTTTTTATATAAAAAAATGAAAACCAAATTCAAAAAACTAAAAAACAAAAAGTAAGCATTTTGGAGTCGGTGCCAGCCTAGGCCAGAAAAATAAAAGAGTGGGACCACAATGAAGAATGCCTTGGCGGCCACCGACTCCAAAAAGCATAAGCCTTTTTGCTTTTTTAGTTTTTTGAAGTCGGTTTTAAGTTTTTTATAAAAAGTTTTTTATTTTACCATTTTTATTATTGTAATTAGTATTAGAGTATAATTTTAATCTGTGCTTTTAGTTACCTATGACAACATACCGACTGAAGCCGGTAGAAATGTTGTAAAATTGAACCTACACTTAGTTATTTCAGTATAAATAAGTTCGATAAGTTGATTTGATGATAGCACAGTCTATAAAGGTAGTAAGTATCCATCGTCTCCAGAGCCGTCAATTTAGATCGCTTGTACACTGTACTTAACTGAACTAAAGCAAACTGACCCTAATAATTTTACATAATTACAAATACTGTAGCTTCGTATGCCTGCAAACATTCAACGCAATATAATAATATTTACTATTTGTAATGTCCCACTTAATATTTTATGCTCATGTCGGTAGTAAAACAGATGATCGGGCAATATAAATATTATGTAGCGGTCGCGTAAATATTTGCTCGGCCGCGTCCGGCCGGTCGTCAACTGTTCAGGCCGTCCCGCCCGGCCGTCCCGCCCGGCGGCGGCGGCCGGTTAACTTCGTTAGTCGGCAAACTTCCGACTTACCCCAAAAGTTAGCTACTAGTTGGATTTACGCGACAATGACGTCTGTGATTGTATCTACACTTGTGGAAGGGTAAATTGACCTTACGAGAACTTCGTTACACTCGTATTAGTAAACTTCCAGTCAATAAAATCAAAGGACAATTCGAAGTTAATTATGTATCGTGTACTTAGTCGCAATACAATGCGCAAGTCGCAAGTTTTCATGAATATCTACTAAACTATTACAAATTATTCACTAAATACATGCATGTAAATTAGTATGTACGCTTAGAATTATATAAAAATAAGAAAACCACAATAAGCTTCACTTAGCCAGAGAAATACCACAATAAACTTTAAAGTCTCAAAATGAGATTTGTTGGATAATTTTTGTTTAAATCGATCCAATTTTGGTTTAGCTGTACATATACATAAATCATTAATTGCCTCTGCTTAACTTGTCAGACAATATTATCTGTGATGTCAGCGACTCTCGCAAGCACACACATTACACCAAAGTCACCTGTCATAGTTATTTATGATAGCAACTAATCAATGCTGTGTCGGCGCATCTATTTTCGTTCGACACGCGCTTTACTTCTCATGTCTTAAATAAGATAGTTACTGAAATGAAACAAATTAATTAGTTATGAATAAAACTTATTCATTTATTATGAAATTTAAGTAGATAATAACATTTTTTTATATAAAACGCTTCTACCTTCTATCCTCGACGTTTCTCTAATCTAGGCATCGATCTCGCTTTGTTATTTTACCGTTCGCGTGGTTTTAATAAGGCATTGGTGTAACAACACAAGGGAACTGCCACACGCACTACACATCATAATAAATATTATAACTTTATTCAAAACATTGACACCAACATCTTTTCCATTGACATACATTTACCTTACACACTAAAATTGTACAAGACAGCATGACATTGAACCCGTTTGTTATTTAACAGTTCATTCCGTCAGCCGACAGTTTTACGTGACACATTTTATCAGGACATTAACATCATAGCACTAGTCGTAAAAAATTCAGCATCACATTCATAGTACCGACCGACCGACGCACGTATTCGTCGCTCACGTGTTCCGTCGTCCCAAGTTGCCGCGCAGGGGGGCAATTCTCACGCTGAGATATGTCGAATTCGACATTTTTCAAACCATAATTTCTATGATGAAAATGTAAGTAAAATCTCGACCACTGTCAAAATCCTTTAGTTTTAATGATCTATGACAATCATATAATGTCGAAGACTGTTTTCAGTTAGTTTATAATACAGATTTTTGGGTCCAAAATATGTCGAATTCGATATGTCGAAGGCGCGAGAATAGCCCCCCTGTAGTTATACATGGTCAATAATCGGTGCGTTGAGCGCAGGGCGTACAGACCTATATCGAGATAGACGAAAAGAGCGCTCAAACTGTATGAGACCCTAGCGTGTCGATGTTTTGTACCTACGATGACGTCACGAGCGAGATTTACTGATATTGACCAGCTCTAGCAAGAAAACACTGCACAATTACCCATTTTCGTTTCTGAGTGACGCGTGTTTTCATGACAATGGTCTCAAGCGGACTGACTTAGGTCGTACAAGTTTGACCGTGGATCAAACTTTTGACACGCAAGGTAAGTACATTTTTACCGTCTATCTCGATATAGGTCTGTGGCAGGGCCGCTAAGCCTGTCACAGTGTATGCAATAACTAAATGCAATGTCACAGCTAGCTTTCCAATTTGCAATAATACGCTCATCTTGGACATCGCTTAGCACTGGTTTTAATTATAAACGATAATGGTAAAATTATTTATTTATTTAAACTTTATTGCACATATGTATACAGCAAATAGCGAATTTAATGCTCTTGGGCATTATCTACCAGTCAACCGGAAAAGAAGTAAAAGAGATATCTTGGCGGCAATAAAAAAGTAACTAAAGGTTCCTACGCTCTCAGGTAGGAAACCATTTAAGTAGCCAGTTAAGATAGTGGGAGGCATATTGTCGTAACCTACGTTTTCGTACGTATGAAACGGATGCAGTTGTTGAGAAGTCGATCTAACTTACTGAGAAGGTCCTTAATCTAAATCTGTGCTGCAGATATCAGCGTAATCAATAAGAGGGAGGACAAAAGCTTGAATTAGCGCAATCTTAGTACTGGACGGGAGAAAGAACTTAAACCTATAAAAGGCTCTAAGTTCGTTGGTTACTTTCATCAAGACATCGTCAATATGAGCTATCCAGGAGAGGCAATAATAATAAATGATGACAGCCGGATTTCGGTAAAGTGAGAGCAGAGCACTACCTCAAACGCTTTGTAATAATGATAATTATTGTACATATTGTATTAACATATTGTATTCGGTTTGGTTGGTGGTAGGACTTGTTGTAAGTCCGCCTAGCTAGCTACCACCATCTTATCTAAGTCTGACGCCATAACAACAATGTTTTCAGCATTGTTGTTTTCCGGCAGTTAAAGATAAGATAGCCAGTTCCTCAGCGATTGGGGATTCCGGGAGAGGCACGCTTCCATCTTCAGCCTTATCAATACTTAACATCAGGTATGATGAAGGCTAAGAGTCTCACCGTACTTCATAAAAAAAAACTTTGTCAAGGGACACCCGGATTGTACGAAGTTCTCGCTTTCTATGAGAGAGAGAGAGAGAGAGAGAGAGACAGACAGAGAAACACGCGCACGCCGCACGGCTTACAACTATAGCAAAAAGTGTCCTTCAATCAATCAATCAATCAACGAATTAATCAATCAATCAACCAATCAATCAATCAATCAATCACGACTTTCCAATTCCGTCCAGTTCCGTCGAGTTCCGTCCAGTTCCGTCCAGTTCCGTCCAGTTTCGTCTAGTTCCGTCCAGTTCCGTCCAGTTCCGTCCAGTTCCGTCCAGTTCCGTCGAGTTCCGTCCAGTTCCGTCCAGTTCCGTCCAGTTCCGTCCAGTTCCGTCCAGTTCCGTCCAGTTCCGTCCAGTTCCGTCCAGTTTCGTCTAGTTCCGTCCAGTTCCGTCCAGTTCCGTCCAGTTCCGTCCAGTTTCGTCCAGTTCCGTCCAGTTCCGTCCAGTTCCGTCCAGTTCCGTCCAGTTTCGTCTAGTTCCGTCCAGTTCCGTCGAGTTCCGTCCAGTTCCGTCCAGTTCCGTCCAGTTCCGTCCAGTTCCGTCCAGTTCCGTCCAGTTCCGTCCAGTTCCGTCCAGTTCCGTCCAGTTTCGTCTAGTTCCGTCCAGTTCCGTCGAGATCCGTCGAGTTCCGACAAGATCCGTCGAGTTCCGTCGTGTTCCGTCGAGTTCAGTCGAGTTCCGTCGAGTTCCGTTGAGTTCCGTCGAGTTCCGTCGAGTTCCGTCGAGTTCCGTCGAGTTCCGTCGAGTTCCGTCGAGTTCCGTCGAATTCCGCCCAGTTCCGTCCGGTTCCGTCCAGTTCCGTCCAGTTCCGTCCAGTTCCGTCCGTCCGTCCATCCGTCCGTCCGTCCATCCGTCCGTCCGTCCATCCGTCCGTCCGTCCATCCGTCCGTCTGTCCGTCGTCCGTCCCTCCATCCATCCATCCAGAATCGCGCGCGCGCACAGCTCGCGACACAAAAGTGTCGTTTCAACTTTTAGTCTTAATTTTTTCCGTCTTGCCCTCTTTCGCAACGCGCGATAAGGAACTTCGTTCCAAAAAAATATATATATTATAATTACATGAACGAAAAAGAAAGACGAACACGAGTATGGAAGATGACGTTATTACAAAATAATACAAATAGAATTTGCTCTTACTCAAGTCTCTACTAAATCCTCCTATTGTGTTTATCGACATTTAACAAGCAATGTGTCGATTAAATACCAACAAAATTACATTAATCACCTAAATTCCGCATTCTGTTTGCTTGGCCGTTGCAATACTTCAAAGGGTGGGTTTCATAGCCACGCAGCGCCAATGCCGCCTCGTAAACGCTGACACGATATTTACAAGCGCAACCGATGCTTATATTGCTTAATGTTCACATTTATGACGGTAATTCAAGACGTGCTGTATTTATGCTTTGATGAATCATAACGTCATTCAGAATTTGGTGGAAAATCGCGCGTTAACACGAACAAGTGCATTGTGCTAAGCTATTTTGGAACTTTGCAAGGTACACACTAGGCACTTAATATAATATCTTTCTCAATAAGTTACAACTATAAAACAGTTAGCGAAAAGTTCAGTGTTTGTCACGCGCGTGTACTGCAGCACATACATCACCTTCTGTCATACTCATACCTCATAGATAATATTTTTTTGTCTCAAACGCAAACACACAGAAATCAGAGGAGTCCGAGTCTCACAGTATCTGATATTCCTTAGGAGCATTTAAGTCGTCCGTAGCGACGCGACGCGGCCGGCAGGGGCGCCTGTATTTACATAATTGTCGACAGCTACACAGCGCGAGTTCACACACGGTTTTCCGCCAGGTTTCCGACGTTTACGACGCGACACCGTACAGCTATAAGATTGTTTAATACAGTTGCTCAAAAAGTGGCGTATTGCAGGGACGTATAGCGTTCGGGATGTGGGCACTGAGCAAGTAATCACTACGTTTTTAGATGTGGGCTATTACATACTCGAGCTTTTTCTTTACCTTTTCCGAACTCGTGCGTTCTCTTTCCCAACTGTCAAAATAATGTATATTAAAAAAAAAACACGAAGTTTTTAGAAAAAAAAATCAAAGAAGCTTTTATTATTCATGCAAATATTTCTAAAAAGAAGCTACTAATTTGTTTCAATGTCAGATTTAATGATTGGATTCAATGAGTTAGTTTAGGTTTCATTACATTTCATCTCATTAAATTTCATATCAATAAAAAAAAACTACTGAAGAATTGGCTGTATGGGCATATCCCTTTGCCTACCCAGAATGAGTGAAGAAAACAAAAAAAAAATCTCTGCTTATATTATTTTACGGTTGGCGCCATTTTCCAAAAATGTTCTTTGCGAGTTTAGTTTGTTGCACAAAATGAGTGATTTCGATGCAACCTAAAAAAAAACTGTACCAATTTCAATGTATATGTGAATTATAACTTTTATAAGAAATACATGATTAGTTAGTTGAGTTTATTGTGTTTTTATTATTTTATTAAATTGCTTAATTTTTTTTGCAACTGTATTAAAAATAGTTGTTCAGTATACGTGGGGAACTGTCATTGCCAAGAGTTCCGACTGTCAACCCCAACCCTCACCTTCGGCTGCGCCTCGGCTCGGGTAGACATTTGTCGAAACTCTTTGCAATGACAGGCTTTCCGCACTCGTAATGAAATATGCTAATTTCACATTGTACAAACAAATATGTACCTAACAAAATGGTATTATCACTTATCTACTTATATTCAGTTGTAGTTATTATCATCTTTTTGGTAATTACTTATCTTCTATATTTTCGCACGAGCGAGACGCCCTGAAATCATCAATGTATATAATTATGTCACAATAAGATATGATCATATACGTAGTTCCACCAAAGCTATTCATCACCTAACTAAACCATACATGATAACGCGATATGTAGCGACTTATCAGTGTGTATTTAGTTTCATTTCTTACATTGTTTTCTGACCCTATTTTGGCATTAGTAAGCATAAAAATGACAATATAAATAGAATTAAAACAATAATAATATATATACAGAGTAAAAAAAAGAAGTCTTTGGTTTTTGTTTAAATGTGGCAGATAGACAGATAATCTCGATTTTTTTTGTACTTTAAACAATTTTTGTCATTATAAACGCCAAGCTTGATATGTAAATGATTATCATTTACATACCAAACTACAGGTATATATTCTTGTTGCACAGATTTTGGTATATTTGTATTTAGAACATTTAACATTTGCATATTATGTATTTTTTAGAATAAGTAAATTAATATAGTTAGTTAAGTTTCCATAACAACCCTAATTTTGTTATGGGAGAGTGGCTGCTCCTGGCACAAGTGTTCACTCACTTAAAAGGAGCAAGTCAACCTCGGTTTATTGTTGACCTAATCAATTTATGGAAATGAACATTTTCCATTTTTCATTTTTCAATAAAAAGCACATTCACTTCTTTCAGGTATCAGCCTCCTAAAAAAACGCATCAAAATCAGTCCATTCGTTCTCGAGCTCTACATTGCCTCGCTCAGGCACACACGCGTTAGGTACCTATTAAAAAACAGGTTCGACGGCATATTATTTAATTAGCAAGCTCTTTGCCGCGATTATGACGAGCATAGTCATTAAATTGCCGATGTTGCGGCGCTGGGCGGCCGTCGACCCCGCGCGCGCCCGCCCGCCCCCGCCCGTGCAGAGCGGCGCGCGTTGTTGCCGCGGCAAGTAACTAGCTAAGTTGGAACACATCCGAATTGTCATTTTTTATTTTATTATTTTTTCACTGATAATTCGGATACCATTATAGCCAAAGTGGTTTCGTACAGACATACAAAGATACAGAGATTTGAGAGAGAGAGAAAGAGCATAATACAAAGTACACACGCAAAAAGATGAAAGCGATATTCGATTACGACGATCGATACGATTTGATTCCTCACACATTTTTTGGAGATTTTTATCTGACTGTACAAAATCTATCCTATTTGTCAGTAAAAATACCTAATAACTAAAAAAAATGTGCTATTCGGGCAGAGTCCGAAACGTCAGTAACCCGCCGCCCGCCGCCCCGCCGCGTCCACTCAATATTAAAGAAAATAACAATTTGAGTGCAGACATTCATTACGCGCCGCCGATAAACATCGCGACAGTTTGAGGGCCATTCCGCGCTTTATGCCCGACAGTGCTCCCGGAGGATGCCGCTTTTACTATCCCTCATCAATTCGCGATTATGTATATCTTTATTACTTCTGTTAACGTCCCTCATAAAACACTATAAGTATCTTCGTAAGATGTAAAGTTTTTATCTGAGAACTATCAAACTAAAGCCCTTTCTTGTCGTCCATCCATAATTTGATAGTCTCCTGGTTGACACTTCCATAAATCTTGTGTCTTCATTGTTACGAGGCAGCTCTTCCCGCCGAATACATAATGTAAGCGGAGGCGCCGATCACGCGAACTCGGGACGCAAAATTGTTAGTGACGGCAACATTCCGGCGTGACTGTTCATATTATCTGCTCTGGAAATTATTACTTACGCTCAGTTTTGAAGGGTTATTTATATTAGCCGCCGCCGCCGCCCGCCTCACACTCATCACTCCGTAATGTAACCGCACAATATTGTATCGCCTCATTTTACAGTTCGAGAAACTGCGCTCTAAAATGGCTGTAATTTGATTGAAGTTCATGTGACAATCTGTTTTCGTATGTGAATGTCACGGTCGTGAAATGCAATATCAGACTGAGTGGGGTCTCCTCCCGCCCGCATTGAGGTTACGTTTCAATAAGAATTACTCGTTGATGGGCGCGATCCCTGGCCCGTTCAGCGGGGGAGGTTTCCTGCAAACTCTTGCAAAGCCAGCGATGTACGCTGATGAGCGCGATGTAGCCAGCGGACGGGCGGCAGACTCGTACCATCGTGAGCGAAGGGCGCTGCCACCACACGGCGATAATGGACCAACTCGAATAGCCGCTAAAACTCTCTGCGGCTGTATATTATTGCCGTATTTATTTTAGCTTCAGGAATTCTGAAATTTACAAGGAACAGAAATAAAAATAATAAACAGTAAATAAAATGTAAAAAGAGATCTGTAAACATGATCTCATTTCACAATAAACAGATTATACTGTCCCCACATTCTAAGGGAAATGTTTGTCAACATTAGTTGGTCTCGGTTCATTGTTTACAAGCGATTACAGAAGTTCCCCGCAGTATTAGTGGGGTTCGGAAAACTTGATAACGTTCTTCGGAAGTAAATTAATGTGCTCGCTCGCAGCCCCATAACATCAGATCTTAACGACATCGGCTATCGGGTCCTCTTATATAAGTTACTCTGTGGGTCCCCTAGAGCCGTGCCCCACACGGCGCGGAAACCTCTTCACCTCGCCCGCCGCTCGCCCGCCGCTCGGCCTCCGCTCGTCCGCCGCTCGGCGATGATCGGAACCCGCTCGCCAGTCAATCCATTTGTTTGATATGACGCTATAACTTAGCGATATTGAGTCGAGATTAGCCGCCCTCGTCGCGGATCATCATAACTGTTTATAGTTATTCTGCTATAATAACTTTGTTACGCATTTGGAAAGAAAATAACAGCGGTCATAAACGAAAACGCATGTTATTCCATCCCTATTAACTTAATTGATATACTTAAATCTTTATTCCTTCGTCTGTTTCTCACTACCACTAGTCACGATAAAGCTCAAAGACACATTAATTTGACCGCTTATCGCATGAAATAAAAACGCTGGCTAACGTCTAAAAGCATTACTAATGCTCTTATTTGCAATATAGTAATAATTCACGTCTGATCTTAACTAATGTTCGTCAAAAACAAATACCGACTTTTTGAGGAATTAACAGTGAAATAACTATCAATTAGTCGCACTCTATGTAGAAGCACAGAATACTTAATAGCACAAGTGTAGAAGTACGTAATTTTTTTTTAAATTAACTATATTTGATGCAATAAAGGATACAATATTGAGACCCTGAGTTTGTACACAATGATTTCAAATGTCGAGACACTTTCTGGTGGGTGCTCTGGTGCCGGGCTATATACGAGTATTGGCAGCTCCTATCCTAGCAATATTCCATTGTCAGCTCGTCTTATTATAACTGACTATTTATACCACCATGTTCGACCGTAGTATGCACAACTTTGAAATTTTTTATTGGATCACGAACTCTCCAACACCTAACATCGACGAAACTCGCAAACTTTTTTGGGGCTTTCATTCAAATTAAGAAGTTTATACGGCTCATTTGTCCTTTTTAAAGTTACTGAAAATGTCAATGGAGCTCGAAAGGTCGCCTGAGAACTTGCAAAAAGGTCTGACAACAAGTCCCTCATCCATTTAATTGATCTCTTTGAAAAAGCCAGATGTGATACCTTTTCTCAGATACACTCTTCACACCGTAATCAAAACAATAAAACATTGAGACAATTGAATAATATTTCTCTCAGAACCGTAATTGTAATCCAAGGACATAAATTATAAAAAAATAACAAAGTACCTCCAGCTCATACCTCTCGCTTAAGGGGAAAGTCGAGAATTATATTCTCTCCTTGCCAGTCGTAGATATGATAATGTTCGTGCGACTGATAAAAAAAGAATAATGTCTCTCGCTTCGAAGCGACGTGAATGCTTATTTGATTTGATATATCAACATGAATCTCCAGAAATGTCTTTGATTTTGGCGGGCCCATATCATACAAGATGTCAATTTCCTCGTACGGTTGTTCCTCGACGCGGGAAGGGTACGCCAAGGGCGACAATTGGCTCGGCCGTGATTGGCATAATGACGCGGTGACCCAGTAGGTCTGTCTCCATCGTGACCTGTCCAATCCTAGGGTCGCCATGTGGCTCTTACTAGTACCTACCTCTCTTAGTGCTCGAACACAGAACAGGGCGCAGTATTTTTCAATATCTAACATTATATATAAGTATAGTGGCGTCTAAGGTTTTCGTTTTGGTATTTCGAACTATTCTCCACTGACCGCCAATCTCCAGAATGAAGATACCACGACATGATAATTAGGACAAGGTTTTGCATGTGAGAAAACTTCCCATTTTTTAAGTACCTTCCGAGAGTAAATATTTTGTACATCGACTTGATGATTAAGATTGTTGTTGTTGCAGGCTGTTGCGGCGGAACCGCATCACGTACATCGACCCGCGCGCCTTCGAGCACACACCTAACATCAGGGTCCTGTGAGTATACTACTATTATGATTCAGTTATAACCATACATCCCTTTTGCAACGGGAAATGTGAATATGATAGTAGTTTAGTACAACAGCAAATATATTTTAATGATGGTTTAAAACAATGTAATAAACATATAAAAAAATGGTCGCATAGTAGCGTCTACATATTTGCAATTTGCAACGGAGGAAACGAAACATTATGGTAACTGGAAAGTGTCGCGCGTTTCGACAGCATACACAAGCACGAAGGAAACTAGGCAAGATTGTGCAAAAACAAGCAATTGGTGGAAATCAACGAACGTGCTACGAATGCAGGGGCATGTCGCCCGTAGCCAGTTTACGCAAACACATTGAATGGGAAATGATGTAAATACGAGTATTGTCTGCTCTTGAAAATAATATAAAACTTGAAATAACTAACATAGAATACAGCCAGCCCCGGTCGCGTCAGTCTCTGTTGGATGCAAATTACCCAACGGTCATCAAAGTATCGGGTATCAAAGCTCTCGTCGGGTGCAAGCTTGCAATCGGACCTTATAAAACGTCTGTTAGCGCGTGGTCAACAGTTCAACACCCAGTGTATCCGGCGCCGTTAACCGGCAGTTAAAGTCGCCGGCGGCAGAGAGCCGGCCATAAACACCACCCGCCGTGAATTGGCTAGTTTTGCGGCTAATGTGCGACAAGGTTAATTGTATCTTGTATCGTAGCTTACCTAAAGCCGCGTGCAACTTACGTCCACATTACATAACAGTTAATTTCACGGAACACCATTCCCCCTTGTTACCGACTCCCCGAGTCAATTAATTCGCTCAAGAAAAATGGCTGTCTTTACTCGGACGATTTGTTATTCGCATTTTACTTTTAAAATAAATGCGTTCCAAATTCAAGATTGACGCGGAAGCTGCTCAAACCCAGTTGAGCTTTTCCTCGAGATTACGAGAGCGATACTCGTTAGAGGCGACATAAATCTCGTCCGGCCGCGATTGTCGCGAGACGTCGATAGATAGCGCCGACCGACGCGACGGCCGCCGCACGCGCCGATAAATAATTAATCACTGATAACGACGACCCCTTCTCCCTCCCCCCACGCTGGTGATTTGTCTTCTGTCTCCAGCATATCTATAAAGCAGATACATTTTGCTGTTGCTACCCACTTATGGCAAGTCGGAAACGAGGCAAGATTGGAATTGGAGTCATAAATTGTTTGCAGTTATCTTAATGCATTACGTAAATTAGGTTTATTTTTCTTTTCTGATCACTCCTTTACACATTTATTGGGTGATTTTGAAATGGTTGGTACCATTAAAATAAAACTATGTCGGCGGCTGGTTATTGCTAAAGTTGGTCAATAACATTTGACGATAGTGATAACGACTTCAGCCGCCCCGCGCCGGTGACAAGTCTGATAGGGACAATAAATCTATTAGGAGTGAAGTACCTATGATTCATCTTAATGCTGGGGTGGGGGGTGGTGGGGATGATTAGCCGCGCTGGCGGGCGCAGCGTGCGATAAACGGCGCCGCTTAATCTTGCCTCGGACGTCGCCGCGCACGCTCCATCGCCCGCGACTCGCAGCTGGAGGACCTATTTCCGAACACTGATAAGCTGACGCTTAGCTTGAAAATATGTCTTAAAGTATCTAAAGAATAGATATTATGACATAGATCATAAACATAAATTAATCGTAATAACGTCTCTATTTGACGTCAAAACAGAAGTTGTTGACGAGTTTTGCGGAACACTGGTGGGTGTGTAATGTATGACATACATTTATATGAACTAATGATCATTTGATATAGGTAATAACATTTCATATAATTTCATTTGACAAACCGATCACATTACATAAGTAAAAGTAACATACGAATAATATTATTTCATTTAACATAATTCCATTTGATATAAAAATCAATTGACCTAATAATCATTTGTTCTAATCCTTTAATGATAATGCTCATTTTATATAACATTCATATAGTCTAATCAACATTTCACATCATTTTACCTATACTTTAAATGCCATAAAAACTAAAGCCTCGCAGTTATAATATTTTGTTTACAGTATTATGGTGATTTTAATATAATTCATTAGATATAAGTACATTTGGAATTGCTTGCGGCCCCACGCGTGCATACCGTCGCAGATGGTTTTAGCTCACCACCGCAGCTTACATTACATTCTAGGGGTAGGGCATACAAGACTACGTGTAGTCGGTTTTTAGGCGATACGTTTTTGTCACTGAATAGTATGTGAGCCCCCCGGTGGTGGGCTCCGCCCCTCCAGAGACTAGAAATATGAAACTTTGGTAGTATTTTTATTTCATGATGCAAAGGCTCACGAAAGCATATTTCGATAACCTTCCATCAAGAGAGTGAAATAAGGGTTGAGCTTACTAGTTTAACGGGGCTCGGGCAGCTGCTAGTCAGGTGTGCCACGTAAAGTAAACAAGTAAACAAACATTCAAAAAGTGAAAAATCCGTTTTTGTTGTTGTTAAAATCGTAACTTGTAAACCAATTGCACTCGCTTGGCTTTGGGCTAATAAAGGTCCTGTTGGAGAAACTAGTTTAATCTTCAGGAACGGCTAAAGTACAATATCTTCCTATTCTCTTAACTCGACACCTAGGGACTATTTCTTATGAAGAAACAAGAAAATACGAGTATGATTTATTGCAAAAAAATAGGTCCGCTGAGAGCACCCCGGCGGCGCCCGTATAACATTGTCGGAGGCCCACGCGGCCTCAGCCCGCCGCCCATCGCGAGTTACATGACACCACCGTTTTTCCCTTATCAGTGTCAACCTCACATTCATATCATTATTTCTAGAATCTGAAAATACAAAAAGACAGTCAATATTTCTTTCCACATACTATATCAGATTTAAAATAAGATGAAATTGACAAGGACCTTTATGCTCAAAATATCGATTTTCAATCCCGAAATGGTAAATGAGAGCGAAATGGTAAAATTCACAGAACAAGGAACTGTGGTCAAACCGTTCCACGTGTAATCCGTTCTTGACCTACGTTTTCCACCTGGGTGAAGCACGGGTACCTAAATCAGTTTTAATCAAAAAGTACACAAGAAAACATTAGGGTGCTGAGAAGTGATAAACCAGTATGTTGTTTGTGCGCAGGCGGCTGGACGACAACTTGCTGACGGAAGTGCCCCACGCCGTGCGCCTGCTGCCGCTACTTGAAGACCTGTGAGTACTGAACAAAATATATCTATCTAAGTATAACTAATTTTGATTAATTATTCTATTTATTGTTTAGTGTGACTAATATAAATAATATAAATATAATATAATATATTATAATATAATAATATAAATATAATAGTATAATATAAATATAAAAAAAAAATGTATGCTAACACTTTAGCTATATGTGCGTATTTTATCAACCATGAGAGTTCGTGGCGAGCGCGGAGCGAGGAGCCCGTGGCGCAGTGGTTCGCGCGCTCGGCCTGCGATTGTTGAGGTTAAGCATCGTTCGTGATGGTCGGTCACGGAATGGGTGACCAAAAATTTACTATTTTCGAGCTCCACCGTGCTTCGAAAGGCACGTTAAGCCGTTGGTCCCGGCTGCATTTGCAGTCGTTAAAACCCGCCAATCCGCATTGGGCCCGCTTGGTGGGTTATGATCCGTTCTCCCAATCCATCCATAAGGAAGGCCAGTGCCCCAGCAGTGGGGACATTAAAAATGGCTGATGACGATGAGAGTGCATGGATAATAATATCTTGCGTTGAAATCTTATGATTGTGTAAGGAGATCCTATTTAGCGTAGCTTGGAAGACTCGGTTCCCTCAAGACGACTGACCTCGGAACATATTGTGTAGGTAGTTGACTGCGTTATTTGCGCCATCTGCTGGTTTCATTATGGTAGTCGATAACCAAAAGTCAACAGACTAGCACAGAATATCATAACGTGTATTTAGACTCTGGCCAAAACTTAGACAAACTTCTAGGAACTTCCGAATAGGTTTAGATGTACATTTTTCAATAGGCATCTGTGTTTTTTGATAGCTGTGTGTTGGTGTAAGCCAAAATTGCGAGTTAGCTCACGCATGGAACGTGTCGTCTACCCGCCTAGAAGCGTTATGGCAAAATTTTACACTTGTCATTTGTAGCAGCGCTCGCATTCGTTACAGACAAATAATAAAAAATAATAAATTCTTTATTTACTATTCCACAATCTTTATACATTATAATGGCGGTTTCTTAACATAAAAATATAAATCATTAACAAATATTTTGAGAGACTGGTTTCTGAACTGAGCGTTAAGCCTGTATCTCAGGACACCAGTACTCTCCCCCCTGAAGGGGGAATAAGTTGAACATAATATTTAAAGTTTACCTTTAGCCAAAAAAATATGCAATTCATTTCATAAACCAAAAGAGGTGTTAAAAACACAAAGAATTTACAAGCTTTTACGATATGTTGAGTGTTGCAGTCAGGGCCTGGTCACCTTATTTTCAGCCCGATAGACATCCACTGGACATAGGCCTCTTCTAGCTCGCGCCAATTAACCCGGTCCTCACCTATTTGCATCCAGTTCCTGCCTGATGACTGCAGGTCATCACTCGGCATGGTTTGGCCCCAGCAAGAGCTATCGGTTCTCCTTGCGCTGTGATCGCCCCTGCTGCACCAAGGGTTTAGGGATACTAAAAAGCATTTCTCCCAGACCTCCCAGTATATCAAAAAGGATTGTTGTGTGGTGATGGTGAGTGACTATAATGTTAATATTGCACGCAGGTCGCTGGGCGGCAACCGCGTGGAGGTGGTGGACGATGGCGTGCTGCAGGCGGCGCGGCGGCTGGCGCGGCTGGAGTTGCGCGCCAACCCACTGTCGCGCGTGAACCCGCGCGCGCTCGAGCATCTGCCTCACCTCACCACCCTGTCAGTACCCACCATACACACACACTATCACACACAGCTAGAGCTGCGCGCCAACCCGCGCATTTCTGACCGTGGTCAGCCAACCATGGTCAGTCTGGCCAAGCCTACGGCACGGTCAGAAATTTACTATTCCTTGCTCAGACTTTTCGTGGCATTGGCAAATGTTCACGATAGCGTGATAGAGTTTGTGTATTATTGACTTCTACTTCTACTATTTTTTGAGACACGTATTGATGACACGTATTTGTATTTTTATTTTACTTATCAGTTGACGTTACAAGCTATAAATTAAAGTTGTTATCTATTTGCTAATAATTTTAGGCTCGTTTACCCTGGAGCTGCAAACCTTCAGAAAAACTAAAGTCCCCAACGCATTAGTCGCGACTTTAAACGTAAACGACGTTTGCGGCGCGGTCGTTAAGCAACGTCATAGCACGTCATAAGGTTTTGGCAACCCTAATTTACCTTTAGAAATTTCCAGAAGTAGACACTGTTTTTTTGCCAGCGTGATACTTGAAACATCGGGACAAGAGTGAAAATAAAAAAGTGTTTTCGATAGAATAGTTAGAAAGCAGGTGTCACCTGTGGAAATTATTGTGATAAAATACTCGTAGTAAAATAATCAGATCTCTGCCAAAGAATAAATAAAGTATTACTTATTTTTTAACATTACAGCAGAAAAAACAAATCGCTGCAACACTTTGGCACACTTATTTATTCGCTAAACTGATTGCAAGAAACATCCAGCATTAAGTATTTAACTCCAGCATGTGTGTCTAAATGGGGATTTATTGCGGGCGACCCACGACGACCTACATTAAAATTACTATGCAAAAATACTCAATTCTCCTTTTTTACCACTACAGCAAAGAGTATAATAGCACTCGTGGCTTTAATTGTAATCATGGACGAAGTTGTAATAGAATCTAATAAAAGCTCACAACATGATAATATTCACAAAAATCTTATTGCCGCGCCATCGTCATAATATTTCATGCTGATAAAACCGTGTTTACCATTGTTGTGAAACCCCTTTTTATTATGCAAACCCGCTCGCGTTTACTAGTTTTTAAGGAGAAAATAAGAAGCGAAGAATTTCAGAAAATTTCGGAAAATTGTTTGGAAATAAATGTTGAAACTTATTAGGCCTTTCGAGCCCAAAATCTCAACCGCACTTAATGAAAACACTCAACGATTTTATTATAAGTTTAGCCAAAATGACGGTCGCGCGCTCTCCACTTGTGTCGGCCGGTTGTTCATCTATTGTAAGTAATACTCGTATAACTGTGATCATACTACGAGGTTGTGCAAAAACCGCCGCCGAACCGGTTTGGTAGCGGACCGCTTGTAGAGGTAAAGTGGACAGGACATGAGTCAGTTTGTTGTGTATTAAGTTAACTGTTCTTCCACGCCAAAAAACGAAAACTATTTTAAGAAACGAAATTAGTATAGTTACATGGCTTTTAAGATTTAAGTAATCATGAATGTGTGAGTTACACCTTTAATGATAATTCCGAGAGAAGTAACAGTCTTTGATATTTGTAGAAATGTTATATTGATAAAATACTACGATAATTCTAAACTGATATGTAAATGAGTTACGCGCTGCGTGATTGATAGCCGATGACGAACTAACTGTCTAAAAGACCTAAATTAATGCATGTGGCGTAAAAGTGCTGAAATAACAAATGTACGTGCGTTGGCCCGTACAATTAATGATATCCGCGTAATAACCACGCAAACATTTACGAATAGGCAGGGTAAGAAATATTTAGTTCAGTGAAAGCTTCTTGCGCCCATTCTTCTTGTCAATGGAAAAAGTATTGAATGTATTTAATTAGTAGGAAAATTTTCACATTTCAAAAGCGTCCGTCTATTTGAATAAAGATTATTATGATTTTCTTTTTTTTCGATCCGAAGTGATTCTACAATACTACAGATTATTGTCTTACGTAGTAACCCCGCGGCCGCCGCCGGCTGACGTCATTACTCGGCCGGTTTCCTGTGACCGCCGGACGCCGGACGCCGGACGCTGCGACACGTCGCAAATTACTCGCCGAAGCCGAAGTAAATATATCTTTGGGAAAATGGCCACTCGACAGATCCGGTAGGCCGATATGCGCTTGTAAATGTGAGCAAACAAGTCTCGGGTGGCGGTCGGTCCCCACGTGGCCGACGAGCGTCGCGACGTCGTAAAGCGTCAAGTAAACGGCTGGCAGCGTATCATTCCGCCACACTGCACTCATCGATTAAGTTTGTGGTTGAAGTATTTGGTATGTTGCAAGAGGCGTTTCACACTATGATATTTTATGATATTGATTTTTTGCATTTTTCAATGCTATTTCTATACTTATGACAAATTTATTAAATAGAAAAATATTGGAAAAACATCTCGGCTACCAGTGAAGTCCCATCTGAGAATTCACTTGTGGCGAAGTTGTTTTTCTAATATTTTTCTATTTAATAAATTTATCACTATGATATTTCTTACAGACTTCTACAGATGTTGTAATCTGTACCTTCTACTGCGCCTAAACTTGGGATTTTTGACGTAGTTCGTAATCAAATTCATTCATGCACACCAACTTAACATGTGCAAGAATTCGGCAAGCTTAATAGCGAGTCTCGTAGATAACGAAGTGACCGCGCGTGGACCGCGCCACGGCCGCACCTCCGCCGCACCTCCGCCGCGTCTCGGTCCGCAGCGAGATTATTGCGCCGGGCGTAATCTCATTTCCCCCGCCGAATGGGGAAACTTCGCCGTTTGACCCAAAATAAATAACAACAACATCCTACCGCCATAAAGCGGCGAGTGACCAGCGGCTAACAGCCGCCCCCGTCCTCGATACAGAAAAATAAATGTCGCAAACTATTGCGCTGACTTTGTCTCTTTATATAAGTTTTAGAAGTCGCAAATTCTAGCTTAGCGTGAATGAACACATATGTCATCATTAACGTTATTTTTGGGCCATTCTTAATAAAGGTTCACCATTCTGCTGTGAAATGTGATGCCTTTGCCGGGGGTGTGGCAATTTGTTCTAAAATCTATCGTGATTTTAAGTAGAATCAAGAATTTATTTGCCAGGTCATAGTTATATCATGTTTAGGTATAGGTCATGTGCCTATTATAATTATACACATAACCATAACCTTACTTCATGTCATATATAAAGTATGCTAAACAAAAGGTTATATTGAATTCAAACGATAATCGTGGTTTGATGATATAGAATTCCGGGGCAATTCTGATACGTATCCTGAAGACTTGCTTTAACCCTTATTCCTTCATTGATCCTTGGACTTGGTCCTTATTCCTTTGCTCCTCTTTTCGTGATGACAAACTTCCCATTAGAACAAACCTCCAGTCGCCCAAACCACAGAATACTAAATAGTACACAAACCTAACAATAAGCTACGCAAGGACATGGGCGTGTACGCAGCGCGGCCTACGCCGCCCCGTCTATTGTCGTCAGTGACAGCGGGGTCAATACATTAAAATTGTAGTATGATGACATAAACTTTCACATACCTACTGATATTACGGCGGCCGTTTATTCAAATAAAGTCTGTCGTAAAACTTGCAGACATTAATTCTGCCCTGAATCGCGTTTGCACTTGACCTCTCAGGCTCAGATTCACAATTGATATTCTATTGCTCTCTGGCTGGATACCCAGGTGTCCTGTTAGCAAATGACAAATTAATACTAACTAGAATTATTTATTATGAATCTACTACCTTGGATGCAATTGTCATCTAACGTCCAATCATTCCTCACCGCTCTATAATCTTTGATACCCTTTAACACCGCGAAATGACATGGGCCATGGTGCATGATGCTGTGCTGCTTACCCTCTAATATGTGAATTGGGACAGTGACGCGAGTGCCGATAAAAGCCGATCATGACAATATAATCATAATTAATTATAAAGCTCGACCGCATGCATGAGCTGTGAACTATCCTGTTGCGTGGTTGCGCAGGGTGTTGTCGGAGGCGCGCGGGCTGCAGCAGCTGCCGTCGCTGAACGGGTCGGCGCGCCTGCGCACGCTGCGCGCCGACCGCGCGCGCCTCGCCGCGCTGCCGCCCGCCCTCTGCGCGCACGCGCCGCAGCTGCGCACGCTGTACGTACACTCTTGTTGTCTGTCATTTCATTTTTTATTTTATTTTGAGTTTATTTACTTTACTGCCCTGATGAAACTGTAGTTAGTCACTGCGAAGACTCAACTAACAGACAGTGACTGGCCAAGTTAAAATACGTAAGGACGGAGGCCCGGCGACTGTCACCCACCTCTTTCCAGACAGTCTCCACCCGCGCGAGGGAACATCTAACCTATTGTCGCGGCAGTCTCCGCCGGTACGCGTGGTAGGAACACCCAGGGGGTTTTAGTGGGTTCGAGTCCCACATTACCTCCCCGTCTCCCCGGACCCCCGTCCGGTATGTGCGGGCGTTTCTTCCTGGAAAAATAGGGAACACCTAACCTAAGACGGACTTTCACCAACTGATATAAAATACGTTTAGCGCTAAACATATTTAACCACATCGCTCTGTCGCTCTGAAGAGCAATGTTATTATAAATATGTTTAGCGCTAAATGAGTTTATTGACAGTTGGCGATAGTGGCCCTTAGGGTTTTACTCTAGTGGGTTAGAGTAACCTGTCTGTGGCGAAAAAAAAGTAAGTACCTCTATCTAGCTGTTTTTAATTACAAAGAAACTAGAATTTTTAGATCTTTTAGATATTTTTGTCATATAGGTAACTACTTATTAATGGAAATGTGTACAGTACAGACCAAATAAAAATACTAAATATAATAAATAAGTAAGTCGTGTCAACCTTATAATTAATGGAAATCTCAATGAGAATGAGGCGTCGATAAGCATGACGAGTTGTACGAAATACCTAGATTGCACACACTCAAAAAGTGTTTCCGGATGCGTCGATGCGATTTTGCGCCGGTGACCGGTGACACTGCAGATCCGGTCACTGCGGCGACCGGCGCCGGAAACGGCGAAAACCTTAGCCGGAAACAGCTCCCAGTCTGAGAACAGCAAGTTTTTCACAAGCAATTTCTTTTGGCTGCTGTCCAGATTTCATAGCTCGCCTATTATGTTAGAGCACGCTTGTTCTAAGCAATTTATCTTGAAAATGGCCATTATTATGACATTATATTGGCGATTTTGTTATCTTATTGCGATTATTCCATGAATTGAAACTGCGATCAGTGCCGAAATGTGCCCGTTCGCATAGAAACTGTATCAGGCTCTATCAAGGGATATTGAGTTTTCCACGTCTGGTACACCAAGTATTCATGAGAAACTTATTTATTCCACGTATGTAAACACCTGGCCATATTGCACATTGAGAACACACACTGCGTGGTCGTATTACAAAGATTTAAATTCTTTTGTGTCGGCGCCCGGCGCCCCCGACAGGCGCCGCGCCGCGCCGTTTCTGTAAATATTAGTTTGTTCAATTGCGTTTTGTTTCAGAGATGTCAAGTCCAACCTGCTGGACCGCATACCTGACTTGCACGAGTGTTCTGAGCTGAGAGTGCTGTGAGTTGTCCGTGTTTATTGAGTATCTCGAAAGAGTAAAACCTTTTTACACTTATCTTACAAACTTAGTTACATAATAATAATATCACAAGTTTATTGACAAATGGCATAGATTTTATAAACAAAAGTTGTCTCTTTCTGGGACAAGATACCGTAACTAGAGAGGTGATGCTGATGCCCCAGCAAGCGATTCTAATCGTCGACGTCCTAAATCCAACATACCTTCGACTGAACACATCATAATCCCGACCTAAAGTGCTAAAATTACCGACAAATATTAAACGTGTTATTTGGTCTATGACTCGACACCAAATCGGTTGTGTAAATGCTCACGCTGCATGTTTAGGTTGGCTTACTCACCAGTGCCAGGTCCGACCCGAGTCTCGGCCGTAGCACAGCCAACTAACATTAAGTATGGATGGAAACGCTACGGCCGGCCCCGGCACGGTGTTGCGCGAGTGATGGTTGTGACATGGTGTTTCGTGACGCAGGGAGCTGTCGGACAACGGCATCTCGTCGCTGGAGGGCGGGGCGCTGGCGGGGCTGGGCCGCCTGCACGACCTGCTGCTGGCGCGCAATCACCTGCGCCGCCTGCCCGCGCGCGCCTTCCGCCACACGCCCGCGCTGCAGCTGCTGTCAGTACCACGACGACAAATAGGGTTGGGGGGCTTTGAACTTTAACGCTGTGTAAATAATGATTTACACCATGGGGAAACGCTTAGCTTTCATCATACCTGATGTGAAAGGCTGAAGGTGGAATCCAGCTTCTTTCGAAATCCTCAACCACTGAAGAACTTGCTATCTTATCATAACACAACAACGCTGAAAACATTATTGCTACGGACTTGAACCAGTTAAAAATATTAGCGGAACTTGGTCAATGCGGTTCCCCTCTTTTATTTCCTCGCTCCTCTTTCCGTGTTTGTTCCTGTTTAGTGCTGAATAGTGCTGATAACCTGATATTTATTTCTCGTTATTGATTGCTGACCCTCCGATATGACCTCAATTGGTCAATACGTAGATATTTCCAATCCAAACGACTAATTTATTTGAAATAACACTTGACAGACATTATGGTCAAAGCTTTTTTTGGCGTGGTAGCTACACGGGCTGCTCTGAATAATTTACAATTTTAGCTTCAGTTTGGTCATGGTCGTGCGGACTTACATGATAATATTATTATTTATGCTACCAATTCCTAGTTACAAATGTCATCCCATTGCCTAAAAAACAAAAACATCTAGCACACTTGCGATTTCTCCGTCGTGTTATTGCTCATTTCATGAATAAAACTTTAGTCATATTGAGTCAATATCGAAATAGACTTATAAAACATTTCCTTCCACATGGTGTTATCTCTGGTGAATTCATGAATATCATTTTACGAGCTACAATAGGTACACTCCGGCGCCCCCGGGCCCCGGGGAGCCGTCGCCGCGGCCGCGTGCCGATACTAAATCGAGTAACGTTTACTGCCAAGTGGTCCCGAATCTCTTCGGGGACTACCGTACAACACGCCGCCCATTTGTGGAAGGCCTCTTTATTCCGCTTACGTAATAGATTATTATTAAAAAGGCCATTTAAATTCAACATCCTTAAGATGTTGTAGTGTGTTACAATATAAGATGAGTGCGAGAAGATTTGTAAGGGAAGGTTAATGTACGAAACAAACCCAATGATAGTCGTTCTAACACTGATTTAATTCCAAAGTAATTGTAAAAATGTAAAATAAGCAGAATTGCGGAAACGCTGTAAATATTAATATATAATTTTATTGTCTCTACGTGACCTACATTAGTACGTCACACGATCACACACTAATACTATTTGTAGTTGTCTGTCTGTACGTTACTCGTACATCTGGTGTAGTAGGGTGATAAACTCTTCGTACGTGAGTTTCTGATCTGCTATCACACGTCGTAAATGGTGTTTTAAACTTTTTACGGCAGCCTCCCACAGGCCGCCTGCCGAGGGATAGGCTGGCGCATTGAAGTGCCATTGAATATCGAGCTCGTTGATCTTGTCCAGTAGTTCTCCGTTTATAGTTTCAAGGATATCTTTATATTCCTTCTTCAAGACCTTGTTCGCCCCGATAAAGTTTCTTCCCTGGTCGCTGTATACGTGTTTGGGAACCGATCTTCTGGCGCAAAAACGTCGAAAGGCTGCCAAAAATCCAGGTGTACTAAGGTCCGACACTAGCTCGAGATGTACTGCCTTTGTTGCTAGGCAAACAAATACTGCTACGTATCCTTTGTGTGTTCGCACGCCACGGCCCTTGTTCGCTTTGATGTCGAAGTGTCCGGTGAAGTCGACTCCGGTATGAGTAAATGGGCGCGAGGGAGTAACACGAGGCTGTGGTAAGTCTGCCATTAGCTGTGTTTTATTTTCTTCCTTATGACGTCGACAGGTCACACATTTACGCACTCTCTTCACTGTGCGGAGCCCACTGAGTATCCAATATGATTCTCTCAATAGAGAGAGAGTTAGTCTTGGTCCACCGTGTATGGTAACGGAGTGAGCATGCTGTATGATGAGCTCGGTGAGTTTACCATGACTTGGTAATATAATTGGATGCTTGGCCGATTGACTAAGCAGAGAGTTGTTTAATCTTCCGCCGACCTTCAAAAGTCCATCACTTGAATCTATATACGGATTAAGGCTTAATAATTTGCTGACGCTTCTTAATTTTCCATGTTTTTGTAGATGCTGTATATCGTCTTCAAATTCTATGGATTGTACTGTCTTGATAATTAGGTTAAGAGCGTGTTTTCTTTCCGATGACGATAAATACTTTCGTAGTGGTGTTTGTTTATTACGCAACCATTGTGTGTAACGTGATAGCCAGCCGAGTATTGTTATTATGCGCCTTGTCGAGCTGCATTCATGTAATAATTGTAAAACTAAATCGTTTTTGTGACATACGGCGGCGGTCACACTGGCCTTCTTGACTTCTAATTTTGGTAGTTCGACAACTTTATTTTGTATCTTGTCCAGTTCGAGCGTTGATAACCACTGTGGGCCTTGCCACCACAATGTATGTTCTGATAGTTGTAGTGATGATAAGCCTCTTGTTGCGCAGTCTGCCGAGTTATCTTCAGAGCGAACATGATGCCAACATGATAATGGTATAACGTCGATAATTTTACGGACTCGGTTAGCCACAAACTGTTTCCATCTGTTCACGTCTCCATGAAGCCAACCGAGTACCACCATAGAATCAGTCCAGGCGTGTATTTGAATGTCCTTTGGTAGCGTTTCGATGACCCTTTTCATAAGCTGCGACAGTAGCAGTGCGCCACAGAGTTCAAGTTTAGGTAGCGACAACTTATTCTTCAAAGGAGCTAATTTTGTTTTAGCGGTCACAAGTGTCGATGTGTACTCGCCCTTATAGTCACGACTTATGATGTAAATAGCGCATGCATATACTTTTTCTGATGCATCGCAAAATCCATGAACTATATAATGATTTTTATCTCCCAAGTATCTATTAATCTTGAACTTTTCTATGTTTTGAAGATCATGTTTCAGTTTTATCCACTCGTTGTTTATTTCTTCACTTAGAATTGTATCCCAATCAGCTGTTGTTTCTGACCATGTCCGTTGAAATAAAAGTTTTGCTCGTATAGTCAGTGGGGATAACCAGCCAAGCGGATCGAATATCTTAGAGATATTTGATAATAATTGTCGTTTTGTTATATTGTTATCGTCGCTCGTGTCGGCCTTGAATATGTTCTTGAAAATAAAAGTGTCTGAAGAAGGTATCCAGCGTAAACCCAAAGTTTTTCTATTGTCACAGTGTTTAAAGTCGAGCGGTACGTCTAATTGTTCGTTTGATAGATCTTGGATTAGTAGGTCGGTGTTACTAGACCACTTGCGAATATTCATACCGGCTCCCTTTAAAATGTCTATTATCTCTTGTTGTAACTGTTTTGCTTGAGAAATGTGGTCACAACCTTCTAGCAGGTCATCCATGTAGAAAGAAGACATAATTGCAGCGGCAGCCAATGGGAACTTGTGCGCGTTATCTAATGCTAGCTGCTTCAAGGTACGCATTGCGAGATAGGGAGCCGCCTTTGTCCCATAGGTAACAGTTGTAAGCTGGTACTCTTTCAAGGGTTCATGGGGTGAGCTTCTCCACATGATGCGTTGTAAGTGTTGATCAGACTCGCGAATAACGATTTGACGGAACATCTTCTCGATGTCAGCAGTTATGACGTATTTGTGTTGACGCCATACTAAGATGAGATGCTGCAGGTCCTTTTGAAGATTAGGACCGCGTTCCATTAAGTCGTTGAGGCTGTATCCACTTGATGTTTTTGCTGATGCATTGAAAACGGTTCGTAACTTTGTCGTAGTGGAGTCGATTTTCAATACACCGTGATGAGGGAGATAGCATGATGGTGATTCATTCTGTTGTGTCACCTGAGTCATGTGACCTTGGTGTTCATACTCCCGTAGAAAACATTTATAACTCTCAGAGAATGTTTCGTTTTTTAGCATCTTGTTTTCTAAGCTGTAAAATTGTGCAATAGCCTTCGGTTTAGATTGACCTAGATCTTGTTCGAATCCGGGTTTCATCGGAATGGCAACTTCGTATCTGCCATTTTCTAATCGTCTTGTTGTAGTTTGATAATATTGTTCGCAGTACTGCTCATCTTGTGTCAATTCAGCAGCGGAGTCACTGATCTCTTCAAGCTCCCAATATTGAGATATCTCAGATAAATTGTTGATAACAACGTGACAATTAAATGTTTTTACGTTGCCTGAGAGTATCCATCCCAATCGCGTTTGTTGTGCGATAGGTGCCATATTAGGACCTTTAATTAGGCCACTCATGATGATCTCAGAGTAGATGCTCGCGTCCAGTAGCAGATCAATAGGTCTTGAGATGTTGTACTCTGGATCAGCCAACTGAATATGTTGTAAGTGAGGCCATGATCGTTTATTGAAAGATACGTTAGGTAAGTTGTTAATGACGTGCTTGATGACTAATGCTTGTGTTGTGAGCTCATAGTCTTGATAAATGGATTGACAATCGAGTGTGACGACTCCTTTTCCACATTTCGATCCATTTCCTATGCCAGAGACAGATGCATGGTACCGCTGTCGAGATAAACCCAGCATCTGAGCCGCGTTTTCGGATATCAGTGAAATTTGAGAGCCTTGGTCTAGTAGGGCCCTTAGAGTCACATAAGTTCCGTCCGCAGACTTGACCTTGATTGATAAGGTAGTCAATAAAATCTCTTCATTATCTGTAGCGACGTGATTTACGCTATGTTGTTTATTATCTTGTCGCGTTGAAATTGGAGGTCTTAGTGTAACTGGAGCTGTAGGTACGGGCGATGACCTGGCGGTGTCGGGCGATTTGCTCGTTGAATGTTGCATAAGGTTCATATTTGCATATGCGTCATGTAGCATAGTGTTATGACTCTTTTGACAAACCTTGCATCTTTTTGTTGATGTGCACTGATTGTCGTTGTGTGTATAAAGACAATTCTGGCAAAAGTTGAGTTTAATTACGGTCATTAGCCTTTCGTCCGGTGAATATTTTATGAACTTGTTGCATTTGTAAAGAAAATGGTTGTTGTTGCAAATAGGACAGTTTGATGTGCATGTCGCAATGGATTGAAATTCTCTGTTCGGATTTTTACCAAATCGATGATTGCCAACATGTTGATGATAGGGTTTGAACGGCTTGTTGTTGAAAGGTTTTGGTTGATAGGGTTTGTTAGACGATGTTGATGTTTCTCTATCCTTTTTGTTTATAGGTTCAAGAGCATTAAACTTGCTTTCCAAGAAGTTCATAAGCTCGGCGAGCGATGGCAAGTCGCGTGGCGACTTTCTTGCCTCTTTATAGTCGCTGTATGTCTCCGCATCCAATTTTCTTGCGATAATATGTACCAAAAGCGGATCCCAGGTACTTGTGTCGATACCTAGGTTTTGTATGGCATGTATGCATTCCATAGACGTGTCAAATATACGTCTTATGTCGTATGCTGACTGCTTGTGAGCGACAGGTTGGTTTAAGAAAATCTCAATTTGCTTAGTGAATAGCAATTGAGGGTTGTTGTATCGATGCGTAAGCAGTTCCCACGCGGTGTCGTAATTGTCAGCTGCAATGTGTAGATGTTGAATGAGTCGCTCGGCATCTCCTCTCAGTTTTCCTTTTAGATGTTGCATCTTCTGGGTCTTAGTGAGAAGATTATTGTTGTGGATGCTTTCAACATAAAGATCGTAGAATGTAGGCCACTGCGTATATTTCCCAGTAAAAGTAGGAATGTCGATCTGTGGCGTTGACTGTTGAAAATGCACAGTGGACGCAAGTTTGAGATTAAGAGCTTTCTTGATACTCTTGTATGAGCTTTCATAAGCATAAAATTCGTTGTCGTACTGCGTGTCCGTACCTTGGAGAGCATGGTCGATTTGTAAATGTAAAGTGTCGATTACATTCCATCGTGTTTGCAGGTTACGTAACTCATCTTCCAACTCCCATTTGTCTCTAATTTCGTCAACTTTCAGACTACTCACTTGTCGGTGAAAGGCTCTAAAGTTGGTTCTTTGTAGAGATGTTAGCTCTGCTATTTGACCTTGATCTAAAGATGAGACCATTGTCGCTGTCGACGTCGATGGTATTGTTAGTTTTGGCTGCAGCCTGGGTGGAGCCGTCATCGTGATTGGCTCCGGTGTCATAAGCGAAGGCTGCGGTTTTGGTGTTGTAGACCTCGGTGTTGTTGTTTCAATAGCAGGAGTAACGGACGATATCTTGATGCGCACAGAATCAAAGTACATTCTTGCTTGTTGAAATTGCTTTTCAGTAAAATATGGATCACTGTCGTTTTCATAGTTGGACAGCTTATGATTGTTAACTTGAAACTCAGCCCACAGTTTATCCAGGACGTCGAGTCGTTCGTCCAGGTACTTACGGGTTTTCCTACTAGTGGAATCCTTATTAAAGTTTCTTTCAAGTTTCTTGATGTCTTCCACAATGTCGTGTTGGCGCTGAAGTAGACTCTCCATTTTATGTTTAATGTAATATGGTAGACGTTGAATACTTCACAATAACGATCACTGCGTGATACTCCGAGCACAAAAAAGTTGATGTAGAGTTTATGTCTTGTTAGCACTGTCAATCACTTTCCCGAATGTCGACGAGAAGGTGTTTGTTAAGTGATGATATCACACGTTCAAAGTGGTTTCAGTAGCTATGTAGTCACTCTATGTCTTAGCGAACCTGATACGACCTTTCAACGACTTCTCAATCCACTGGTGAGACCCGCTTGTGGGAGGCCAGTGACCGATCCGGAGCCGCACAAAATTCACTAAGAACACAAAATGACGTGGCGTAGAGCTACTACAACTATATTTTCCAAATGTCGATGGAAATCCACAGTTCACGGGTCACTGTTTTTCGAATGACGAAAATTATTTCGAAGGACCAAAAAAAATATTGTAGTGTGTTACAATATAAGATGAGTGCGAGAAGATTTGTAAGGGAAGGTTAATGTACGAAACAAACCCAATGATAGTCGTTCTAACACTGATTTAATTCCAAAGTAATTGTAAAAATGTAAAATAAGCAGAATTGCGGAAACGCTGTAAATATTAATATATAATTTTATTGTCTCTACGTGACCTACATTAGTACGTCACACGATCACACACTAATACTATTTGTAGTTGTCTGTCTGTACGTTACTCGTACAGATGTTATTGGAAGATTCCAAGCGGAGGATATTAAAGCGAAGCAAACTTTATTACATCCCGCCAGTCGGCGAGTTATTAAAGAACCATCGGCGTGAAACCCTCCTGAACTCCCGTCAGCGGCGCGGGAACAATTCTCAATTAGACATGCAAAGGGAAACGATTTTACCGAGTGGCTCAGTTAATTGGAAAAACTTTATGAATATCGTGTGAACCGAGGGCGCGGGCCGAGGTGGGCTGGGGGAGGGCCTCTGGCCTCTCAACTAAAGCGGATTTACACATCCTACGCTAATTTTAAATGCAGTTGTTAAAGACAGCATTTTTTGATGTTTACAAAATAAACAGCCATTCTGACGCTTCTTTGAGTGAATAAAGTCTTTAACATTATGTGACGCGTTGAAGAAAAATAATTAGAGTTGTTTATTTACAGAAACTTGGAGGAAAATCAGATCGAGAACATCGACATGGAGGCGTTCGTGCCACTTTCCAAGCTGGAGGATTTGTGAGTTGCGAACAGTTTTAATTAACTCTCTGATGTAATCACCAGATAAAACAGATTTAGGAGTTGGCAGTCGTGATTTTGCAGATTATAAATGTCATACTGATAAAATGCCGCCCAAAGCGTCCCCGAGAGCGTGTGGTGTGTACAGAGCACTTCGGGATAGCGAAACACTCGATGCTTGGCGTATACGTAACTATAACTACTTAGTTTGGTGCGTCAATGTTAATAATATTCATTGGATTTCATTGCTTTGCAATTTTAAATACCTTTGATAATTACGAACGAAATTCAGTCTTTGAACCGAAAGACATCCTATGAAAACAAAATTACAAGATATTAGACCTATAGCTTGGAAAAACATTAAAAGGAATATAGAATAATAATATAGTTAGCACGGTGGCGTATCAGCAGATTATGCGGTCATTATTTTATGTAACAACCCTTGTACCTATCCATATTCTTGCAAATTTTATTTATAAAATGATAAATAAATCTACAATCAGTCAATAGGTATATTGTTCAGCATTTGGCAGGACATCCAGCTCCTACTTTGGATATTTGAAATGGCGCTTAACCAAAGTCAAAGTCAAAGTCAAAGATTTTTATTCAAATAGACTTATAGATAAGTGCTTTCGAATCGTCCAATATTTTTTTTCCTACCAGCCATTCAGGACATCTTTTAACTGATAAGAACGGCCGCAAGAAACTTATCAGCTTTAACAGAAGCAACAACATTTACAAAGGAACATGTCGTTGCCAAACACAAATCTACAATCTTGAAACATATTTAATATAAGAGGAAAATTTTCTTATACTCAGTTATTAGAATATTTTCCTTTTATACAATTACAATAGTCATGTTTTATGTTAGTATCACTTCCATGCATTTTGGTCTTTCAAATAATCTTCTACCTATTGTAATAACCTTTGCTTAAGAGCGTTTTTTTAACATGTATTTTAAATTTATGCAAAGGCAGCTCAATCACTTGTTGTGGAACTTTATTAAAAAAGGCTATGTCTTTCCCCTAAAACGAGCGACTGCATTTTTCAAGTCGAAATCTTGGAACGGCAAGCTTATTCTTGTTTCTAGTATTAAAATTATGAACATCGCTATGCTTAATAAATAAATCGTGATGTTTCCTTACATATACTATATTATCATAAATGTATTGTCCCGCCAAAGTTAGTATATTAACCTCTTTAAACAATTCTTTAAGAGAATCTCTCTGTCGAAGGTTGTAAATGGCGCGCACAGCTCTTTTTTGAAGTATAAAAACATTTTCTATATTGGCTGCTGAGCCCCACAACAACAGGCCATAGGACATTACACTATGAAAATAACTAAAGTAAACTAGTCTTGCCGTTTCAATATCAGTTAGGAGCCTTATTTTCCTTATTGCGAAAGCCGCAGAACTAAGTCTACTCGACAAGGTTTCACAAGGTTTCTATAACCCGATAGTATCCCCGTTGAAGTTCGTAGGACTCTTTTAAGTTCTGTATTAACCTATCGTTGCTCTGACGTCGTTGTGTGGCAGGAACGTGGGCAACAATGTGTTCCCGTGGTTACCGGCAAACGGGCTGCAGCGGCTGCTGCACCTCAAGGCGCACAACAACCCGCACCTGCGCAACTTCCACCCGCCGGAGCTCTTCCCCAGGATACAGGTAAACTAGGAAAACTCGGTACTTGGTATTTCGAATTTGCTCTCCGTATCAATCGTTACCAAAGAGAAGACTGGCGGGAAACTGGTAAAGGGACTAAGTCTATTTATTTCTCCTGGTTTTATTGCGAACTGTTCGTGTAATGTCCAGACGCTGGTGCTATCATACGCGTACCACTGCTGCGAGTTCATGCCGCTGATGGAGGGCGGCGGGGCGCCGGCGGCGGGCGGCGAGGGGCTCAGCGACCTGGTGCTGCTGCCGCCGCGCGCGCTCGACGCCGCCGCCTGGGCCAACCTCACCGACCTCTGGCCGCACCTCAGTAACTATGCCCTCCTCACTACTTACATGTACTTGTAAACACGTCCAAGTAACACAGGGCGGGAACACTGGCCTGCAACAGGATGAGAAACAAAGGACACAATCACAGCTCGTTAGGTGGAAAAAGACATGCACGCTTACTTGATTTGGTGATGATGGTAACGTCTAAGAGATCTTTGGATCAGCTCAGCCCGACGGTCATTGCTCGGGGCGGTTATTGAATTGCTTGATTATTTGGAGAAAACACACATATTTTCAGTTGTAGGTACACAATTAATTATTTAACACACAATCCACATGCGCTAAGAATCAAACCCCCCACCAACCAAATAATCAAGCAATTGTGCTATCCGCCCCGACGCCACCGGCCGCCAAAGACTGTCGGGCTGAGCTGATCCAGAGATCTCTGAGACGTCACCATCATCAGCAAATCAAGTAAGTGTGCATGTCTTTTTTCACCTGAACGAGCTGTGATTGTGTCCTTTGTTTCTCATCCTCTTGCAGCTCAGTGTTCCCGCCCTGTGTTATTTCTACGTGTTTACAAGTACATGAAGTAATACTTTGTTTTCACTATAGAAACCGCCCCATACAGTCCACTCGGAATCTAGAAAATAATCAACGTATTTGTTGGTTGGACCAACTCATAGCACAGGGATGCGTTGCTTATGTGCCAATGGCCAATGCTATGCTCTGATTATGACAACGCGGGTTACTGGTCGCAGCAAGGGAAATACTAAATAAATATTTTTGCTTGGGTTGATCAATAGGGATAAGTAACTTGTTAGACTTGCTAAAAATATTTCTGTGACATAGATAGAAATAAAATGTCTTCTTAGACATTCTATCAAATGAATGCGACAAAGTATTATCTTCATACCTACCAACAGCTGTAAGTCGAGTCTTTCTATTAGCAAGATGACAAACCAATCTAAAATTGATGAAGCGATTAATTGAGTTTGAACTAGCCGGATGCATTCAAGTATAGCTTTAGCCCTAATGGCTTTCATTAATGGCTTTAGGTTTTCGCATAATTTGATGGTATGGTATCTATAGTTATGTAAACTTTTACGACCAATTTGTAATTGGACTTCTAAAGATCGATTATTTAATTTTTTATTTATGTATTTTTACATGGAAAACAAACAGCATATAATACTAAAATATAGATAAACTTCTTTCAAAGATAAGTTACAATATTCCAAGTAGGTCTGCTAGACACTATATTCCAATTTGTGTACCACTGGTCTCGTCAAACTACCGCCAAAACTCCTTCCTGCAGCGAGCAAGCAAAAGTCTTAATAACTTGTGTAAATCAAAATATCTTGATATATATCAAGATATTTAGATTTACACAAGTCACAAAAAATTTTTTTAGGATATCATTTTTTCTTAGCGCTTGTTCACCTTACTAAGTTTGGAAGCCGATTTCATCGTAAAATCGCCTATTAAGAACAACTTTTTTATAATTATTTAGCAAGCTGATAAATCGCTGAAGTTTTTAAAATTAGTTTGAACCTATGAAACATCCATTTTGTATTATAAAGAGAATTTTGAAAAATTTTCTCCGTCGAACTCAAACCTAAAATTTTCTCTTTTAACTCTTTTTTCGGTAACTTGTAATGAAGAATGTTGTGTAATAGATTAAACGTATGAAAGAGCGATTCAAGACGATCATTATGCAAAAAAAAACTTACTATTAAACAAGTTGTGATTTTTTTAAGTTGCTCTGGTAGAAAATATGTAAATACATATTTGAGAAATCATAACTTCTAAACTACTAGCTAGCAACTAGCCGACACTACGCTGTGTAGTGTCGGCTTAGAATAGCACTACCCCCTCTCATCCCGTGGGTGTCGTAAAAGGCGACTAAGGGACTCAGCCTTCAGGAGACGGGCAGCAGCGTCTCTTACAAACTTGGCCATACTGCGATCGCCAACCCGCCTGCCAAGCGTGGCGATTATGGCCAAATGAAGCCGATTGCGATGCCGATGCCACTTGCGCGGTACGGGCCCTTGGCCTCGAACGAGCACTATATTAATATCAACCAAGTATAGAATAGAGTACTTGTTTTCTGACTGTTTTCGTAAGTAAGTTGTAGAAGTAGAAGATGACATCTGTCGGCTTTTCAAAACTCGACTTGTTAGATGTTGGGTTCAAAGTTGATGGTAGGAATTTTAGGATTGTAGGAGTTTTGTATAACTGCTGTTAACTTGTACATTGATCCTGAGGATAGGCGTTGATGTGGTCGTTCTGGTCGCAGTGAACGCGACGGGCGGCGCGAGCGCGGAGTGGGAGGAGGGCTGGGCCGCGGGCGGGCCGCGCGCGCCCGACCAGCCGCGCCGCGTGCACTGCCTGCCGCTGCCCGGTATAATCTAATCATAATTACACCATTCAATTTTAATTGTCAATGATATCTCATCGACAGACTTTAAAAAAAAAAAAAATTTTGTTTTCAAACAAGAAACCATACCACACTTTCGATTATCAGCTGCCTGAGAGCAGTATGTTAATATTTGAATGGGTGTATGACAGGCCCATTCTTGCCGTGCGTGGACCTGTTCGACTGGTGGACGCTGCGTTGCGGCGTGTGGGCGGTGTTTCTGCTGGCGCTGCTGGGCAACGGCACGGTGGTGTTCGTGCTGGTGTTCAGCCGCAGCCGCATCGACGTGCCGCGCTTCCTCGTCACTAACCTCGCCGCCGCCGACTTCTTCATGGGCATCTACCTCGGTGAGTGAACGTCGATCATTAAATTAGTAAACGCTTTCGTTAACATTTAAATCGAGCTCTCGGTAAAATTTTCCACAAGGTTCACTAAAACGTCGCCAGCGTAGACTCTGTTTATGGCATATAGTAACTCGTTTTCGGGTGGGTCTCAGGGTTCCTGGCAGTGGTGGACGCGGGCACGCTGGGCGAGTTCCGCGCGCACGCGATCGCGTGGCAGATGTCGGGCGGCTGTCGGCTGGCGGGCTTCCTGGGCGTGCTGTCGTCCGAGCTGTCCGTGTTCACGCTGGCCGTCATCACGCTGGAGCGCAACTACGCCATCACGCACGCCATGCACCTCAACAAGCGGCTGTCGCTGCGGCACGCGGGCGTCGTGATGGCGGCCGGCTGGGCCTTCTCGCTCGTGGCGGCCGCGCTGCCGCTCGTCGGCGTGTCCGACTACCGCAAGTTCGCCGTGTGCCTGCCCTTCGAGACGAGCTCGCCGCTGGCTCTAGGCTACGTGGTCGCGCTGCTCGTCATCAACGGCGTCGCCTTCCTCGTGCTGCTCGGCTGCTACCTCAAGATGTACTGCGCGATCCGCGGCTCGCAGGCGTGGAACTCGAACGACTCGCGCATCGCGAAGCGCATGGCGCTGCTCGTCTTCACCGACTTCCTGTGCTGGTCGCCGATCGCGTTCTTCGCGCTCACCGCCGCGTTCGGCGCGCAGCTCGTGTCGCTCGAGGAGGCGAAGGTGTTCACCGTGTTCGTGCTGCCGCTCAATTCGTGCTGCAACCCGTTCCTCTACGCGATCCTCACGAAGCAGTTCAAGAAGGACTGCGCGCTCGTGTGCAAGGCGATCGAGGAGTCGCGCGTCACGCGCGGCATCGGCCGCTGCCGCCACTCGTCGAACTTCAGCAACCGGCAGACGCCCGCCAACACGAACAGCCTCAACGAGCGGTCGTCGCGCGGCCAGCACGGCGCCGCGTGCGCCTGCCGCCGCCTGCTGCCCGACGCGCCGCCGCCCGCGCCCCGCGCCCCGCCCGCGCCCGCCGCGCCCCCGCCCGCCGCGCCCGCCCCGCCCGCCCCGCCCCCGCCCCCGGCCCGCGCCCGGCGGCTGCTGCGCTGGCTGCGCGCCTGCGGCCGGCGCTCCGCCCCCGCGCCCGCGCCCGCCCCGCGCCCGCGCCAGGCGGCGGCCGCGCCCAAGCGCGCCGGCTCCGTGTCGTCGTCGGTCGAGTTCTCGTCGTCGCGGTCGGACTCGTGGCGCGCGTACGGCCGCCCGCCGCCGCCGCCGCGCCGCGCCGCCTCGTGGCTCGTCGCGCGCAAGACCTCGCAGGACTCGAACCTGTCCTCGTCGCGCAACGACTCGTCCGGGTCGAACGCGACCGCGTCGACGGGCACGTGGCGCACGTCGCGCTCGGGCGGCAGCGCGGCGGGCGCGGGGGCGGGGGCGGGGACCGGCGGCGGGCCGGCGGCGGCGGCGGCGGCGGCGGCGGCGGCGGGGGCGCGGCCGCGGCTGACGCGGCAGCCGGCGGTGGTGGCGGACGAGCCGCCCGCGTCGCCGGGCGGGCCGCCGCCGCCGGCGCCGCGCCACCTGCAGACGATCCCGTCGGCGGCCGAGCCCGACCAGACGCCCGACGAGGCGGACGCCGCGCGGTGAGCGCCCGCGCACGCAGTGTCTTAAGCAACCGTCCAGTGTCGGCCGACCGCGAAGGCGCGCGACCGACCGCCGCCGACTCCGCCCCGGAGCCGTTCGTCGGAGCGAAGGTTCCGACCGTTCTCCGCGATGTGAACTGACAAATAAGATAAAACGTTTTGTACAGTATTAGATTACGAAGACGACGGTGCCGAATAATACGAGTCGTAAACGGAATAAATATTTTATTTAGAAAAATTTACTGTATTGTAGATCTACGTAACGTTATTACGCTGCCGCGCTCGTAAATTTCTAATGTGGGTGCCAATCGTACCGTACTATGTACGCGTGCCGGTGATATTGTAAGGATTAAGTATTATTTTGAGAAATTGTTGTTGTATGCGGTGCGGAGCGGGCTGGCGCCCGACGAGCAGTATTCGCCTATCAGTATGATAGCTGTAAGGTTTTTATTGTTACAGAGGTCTAGATTTTGTATAATGTAGCCTTAACGCCGGTGATATAGCGAGAGGCGGTGGTGACTGCCGTGTGCCATATTTCTACTCATCGGTTTACACCAACCAAATTATTAAATATAAATGCTCAATTGTATCTTAGCGACGACGTGCCAAACAAGAAATAATCATAAAATAGGTTAATTTGTTAAAATTTCTAAATTATTACGAATATTTATTTAGTGCCATTTATACTGCGGCCTCAGGCGTAGCTGAAAACATGAGTGCTTTGCCCTGTAGAACACAACTGCTGTTCATGAACGCAATTTATGGCCCATTTAAATGGCACAAAACTGTCCAGCTACTTCTGGAGCCCCTCGTACTTAGAAATAAGATTTAAATAAGACTTTATCCACTGAGGTCGGCACAGAAGCCCTCGGGAACCCCCAAATCCTAAAGCATCAACGCAGCGCAACCTTTGATATGAATATACAGAGTCCAAGACGGCAGTCCGCCGCCGGCGCCGTCCGTCCGGTGGTTGGCGTCAGATATACTATTATTTGTTAATCAGTACATTTTGTATGTAGTCGTAAGCGAGTAAGAGTTAGTTGTACATAGCAGTGTCTATTTATTGAAGTGTACAAACGAGGGGTGTGGTTGAGAGTTCTATTTATTTTAACTTATTGTACAAGCCATTACCTAATAAAGTAAATGAAAAGTTAACTAGTTCTTATTTATTTATTCCCATCAATCATCCAATCGTGATCCAACAACAAACAGCCGATGTCCGATTTCATTTGAACATTCATGTTACACGAGCAAATAATAAAGTATCATCACCGATTCAAGCTTCCAGTTTTATATTCAGATCATGAATAAAAAAATACACTGGGAAATTCGGATTGTCGGTCAGTATACTCACAAAAAGTAAATTTATTGGACATCTACATCAGGCATAAATGTATATATCACAAGAAAAATTTAAACACATCGTCTAAAACTAAATGATTTAACAGTGGCGATAGGTTCATACATGTCGATTCCTACCGGCTTCCATTTTAGATATCCCACCGCAGCAATCCACCATACAGTTAAGAGATTTTTTTAAGATTCGGCTTACCTTCGCCATATTTCAATCCTTCCCCACTGCTATTTAACAATATTTCACAAAAGTATTAAGTTCCTTTAATTACAAATTATTTTATCAAGTAAAACAATAATGAAACATACGGAGGTACGGAGATTAAGCTTGGAAGTCGGCTCCCGTCAGTCAAAAGTCAACAGCTGGGAAAATAAAAGTGATAATCCTGAAAATTCTAAGATTACTAACGGGTACATTCTCTTTCAAAGCATATTTCAAATTTTGAGGTCTGCAACATAAGCGGATAACAAGTATTCCTTCTAGTGTGGAATTCAGACAAAAACATCGGGTACACTAAATGCATTCAGGAATTCTTCTGATATCTTTCTACGTTGATGATCTGCTGATCTTAATTACTCATCACACATTGGTATTTTTACCTTATGCCATTCATTACCCATTTCATTAAGACACCCAACGCACATTTGCTCATTTAAAAATATTTGTTAATAATCAATAATAAAGTATGTATTAGATAATCTAATTCAAACAAAGTAACATCAACTTAGCGTTCACCTACGTTACTATCAATCAAACTATAAAATGTTATTTTTATCTTTATACATAGTACTAAATTATATGTTTAACAAGTTTTAAAGTCCTCCTCATTAGTAAAGATTTTGTATTGTTAAGCTGTTATACATACAAACCAAATAATAAACTAAATTACTTCTTGAAACAAAGTAACCTACATATAAATTCACTTCAATCGCTAGATAAGAAAACAAAGATACTACGTCTGGATCTAGATGGACATTTGTTGAGTATCACTCCACACATGCAGTGCAGTGTCAATGCATATCAATTTGCCGTCGCCTGATGCGCCTACGTCAAGTGTCAACAATGCTCAACACGTTGGGCACACTACCGGCACGAGCGGCGGCGGAGGCGGGCGCAGTGGCGGCGGCGGGGGCGGCGGCGGCGGCGGGGGCGGCGGCGACTGTCGGCTCCTCGGCGTCGGCGCGCTCGCGCAGGACGTCGCGGCGCGCGCGGCGGCGTCGGAACTCGGCAAAACGAGTCAACTGATCATCCAACACGTCCGGCCGTCGCCGCTCGCGCTCCGGCTGCTGCACCGCTGCACACTCCTCTTCATTCTCTTCGTCTACTTCCTGAAAGCAAACTTCAACTCTCCATAAAACGCTCGCAGTAACAAATGACAATTACAGAGCAAAAGCTACATACTTGTTACATGTTGAAATGGATTTCGATAGAGCATTTGACAAAGTAACTATTTATTTTCTGCAAAGAAGCTGTCTTAGAAAAGTACTAACTACCGTTTTATCTCAACTGTAAATTAAACAAGGTGAATTTATATAAATACTAGAAAAGGGCCCGTTACTGCACTAAGTGCAGTAACATCTAGCAGCATTTATACTATTAATTAAACTAAAATAATTGCGTTTCGGCCTTTTTGCGTTTTTGCCTTGGCCTCAAAATTAACCAGAGAATAAAAAAATGAGTCCTACACAGACCCAGCTAGGTTCTTCGCTTTGATTCTTTGATACGAATCCCAAACATAATTTCGAAAAGTAATTGGTCGCACAAACTTTTACCTGAAATGCGTCTCACAAAGTTCTAACTTGGTACCAATTTTGTTAAATTTATACGGTTTATCGAATTTGTCTTGAATTTTCCTGTCGATAGTGGGAATCATGAAACCTATTCATGATTTATGGATGAAAGTAAACTATTAGTTATGGATTAAACTCTCAGCTACGTTAGCTTAAAAAAGTCCTTTATTGACATCGGTGTCAATGATGCCATCTAACCGAAGGTTGTACCTTAATCTCAGCAAAGGTGACGGGCACGGTGCGATGCCTGGAGCGCTGGCGCGGCCTGCGCGCGCGACGCCCGCGCGCCAGCGCCGACGCCGCGCATGGATACACAGCCTCCATCACAAGCTGCCCTATAGCACATAAAGGTTAAGGTTATCATTTATTCCGTGGTAAGGGCTCCATCTCCGAGTAAAGTCCGCGCGAAGTGCTGAGGTATGTTCCTTCTCATGTGTGTTTGGAACAAACTGCATCGTGTAACCGTCTCGCGGTGATTTTGTTCTAAAAGTTTGTTAGGTAAAACTAAAGGAACAGAAGGAACTTACCTCAGCACTTCCGCGCGGACAATAGCTTGGACCTTACGGTGCATTTGTTGCAAAATACATTTCTATCTGTGTATTCTAAACTCTGGTTACTGTATGTAAACAAACGAGTTGGCTTTTATACGGCTGTGTTTAGGTACTGTTTATAAGGGACAAAGAGCATGAATTCAAGTTAGGTACTTATACTAAAGTCAGAATACGAAAAATAAGCGAGCTTAACTTAATACAATTAAATTACAACAATCTTAACACGTGTAGCATAGCACCTACGCGTTATCATTGTTGTAAGCATAGAGCATTTAATTCTGTCTGTGGTTGTAAGTGCACCCACTACTACGGTCATATTCGAGCATTATGCTCTCCGCTAGGAGTAATTGTGTTCTGTGATTATGCTCCATACGAGTGATACCAGTACACGAATATAACTATTATTTCTATATTTTTGTTGATAATTTGAATTTATACGCACTTTTGTTTGTTCCTTCCTATTACTTAAAAGACGCCTGAGTAGCGCCACCGCGGCCCCAGTTCATGTTTGTTTCATTTCGGCTTGAATATTACTTTGTGGAATTGGATCCGTGTTTCAATAGCTGTTTTGAGTTTTGTTTATTTAACACTTTCACTGACAGTGAACGAGACACAAGAGATGTTTTATTGTTACAACGTCTATAGCCGTTTACTGTCAGTGACACAGTTAATTGCTATATCAGTTCGTTTTAGCTAGTTTATAATAATAAAACTTCAACAGCATCTTGTATTCACAAAATCATGTCATAGTCACTTATTTACCGAAATAACCGACTTCAATAACCAAAAACTAATTTAATTTTGTTAAGGTTGAGTATTTGAAAAAAGATGAATAGGGTATTCTGCCGTTATTAAAGTGTGGGTCCTTTCCAAACAAAATTATGTTTCAGCCTTTCGTGGCGCCGATAACCTATGGTACGGCTTTATCGGTCTAAAAGTCAACAAGTAGAACAGGCTGTGTCATGCTGACTGTGCACATTTAATTATAAGCAGACAATAGACTGAGCGAAAATGACGTAGGTACTTACTATTGTAGTTGTTTGGTGTCGTCGTTCGCCTCGCTCGGGCGGCCGTGACATAGGCTTAACGTGTTGATTGGATTTGTGGCACGAGGCGGTGCCGCCGGCGGGGCGGGTGGCCCCGGGTGGCCGGCGGCCGCGGTCGCTGCCGGCTGCCGGCGACTGCACGCGTCCGCGCCGCGCCGCAAGCGGGCACAGCTCACACACAGCTCGGTCCACGCGATTGACCGAGATGCAATATTACTAAACTGTCAGCGACAGATGATGGCGCGCGGCGAACGCGGCGAGTCGGCGAGCTCTGAAACTGCTCGTTATTTTTTCCCAAGAAATCTGTATGTTTTGGTGTGTGACCGCGATCCGATGGCGAGGTGCCAGCGCGCCCGCCCCGCCACCCCGCGCCGCTCGCCCGCCGCCCGTAAACAACCGGCGGCGGCGCGATGCCGGTGGTGGCGCTGCACATTATAAACAACAGCGTCTAGTCTAGCGATATCAAATCAAATCAAATCTTCGTTGGAGAAACCAAACAAAAAGGTCCTACCTTTAATTAACTTAATAAAAACGTATCTTTTAATACAAGCAACTTAAATCAATAGAAGTGATATTTTATTTTTATGAATTTATAATTTAATACTTGTCCGGCAGTTTCACGTTGACCTAAATTAGCTCAGTAGGTACCAATGTACGGTGGTATTCAATCGATCCGAATGTAAAACGTTTGATGTGTTACTTAGGTAGGTAATAGATTTAATGTAAGTACAAAAATACATTTGACAACCTAAACCTAGTTACGGCCTATTACACACAAAATATGCGGTCAACTGAACAATACTTAGGTAGCTACGACGTACGACCTTGTACTATTATTATATTTATTCCGTGAAATAGGTACTTACCTAAGTATTATATTTTACCATTTGACTTTTTTTGATTGTTAACTATTTAATTTTCTTACTTCTTAAGCCCATTTAGGTAGGTAGGGAGGAACCTATCCGCGCGTCCTTAAGGGTTTCCCCCGATTTGTCCTGTTTAGGGGTTGTCTGAGCACGCATCATTTAAAACACGCATTATCCGAGGTCAATAAAGTAAATGGCTGAAAAGCGTGTTCCTTGTCAGGTGAGGGACGCCTGTCAGGAAAGGTGTAGTATGATGGCGCCATAAAGCCATAAAGCAATTTTATTTTATTTTATTTCTTTATGTTTATTTGTAGTTTTATTTGGTTTTCCTATAAGAGATGGCATCCGCGGAAGACCAGCGTCTTGGTTAGTGCCAAGACATATGCTGAGCGGAGACCATTTTTATGCATGCAAATTATGTTCCTATGATAATGATAACTGATAACAAGAAAATGCTTTGTTTTGTATGTATCAAATAAAGTTTTTTCTATTCTATTCTATGGCATTATTATTAACATTACATACGGAATTGCAGATATTCGATTAACATCTTCCCTAAACGTCTATGCATCTCTGCCCATATGCATAGTCACGTGCTCACCGTGTTAAATTTTGTGCTACAACGGAAAAAAAGCTACTTTGCAGCATACATATATCTACATCGACGATTTTTGGTACACAGGTACTTAAGACGAAAACATTTATTTTTCCACTAGTTCCTAAAAATCCCTCCCTTATGGGGGGAGTATGACGTCATCTAATTTTTGTATGGGATTGGATTTTTCTTTTTCCAAAACCTATCGTGTGAGGTATCAAATGACCTACTCTACCATACCCTTCTGTCGCCGCCATCATAAAAGGGATTAGAGCTCCCTAACGAACCTGAAGAACGAACCTGGAACAAGAAAAGTCCAATCCCATACAATTGCAACCCCACACGATAGGTTTTAAAAAAAAAAAACCATTACCTAAAATTTGATGACATCAAATTAAATTATCGATAAAGAAACGGATTCGTTCATTTGTTCTCTGAGTGAATTCACAAAATTAGCTACTTGGATACTTTGTTATTATAAGTCATAGGTTGTAAGTTAAATGTAGTCATTATCATAAATTGTAACAAGAATGCTGTAACTATCGCATTGGGTTACATAGTGCCTGTAATGATAGTTATAAGTTTTGTGTGTAAATAAATAAATAAATGTTTTGGTCTAGACACGTCGAATTATTCTAGTATACATATTCACCTTTCTACGGTGTTGGCCACCGTCGTTTCATCATTGAGTGAAATATCCTCGCATTCGAAAGAAACACTTTTACAAATGTTTGACTATCGAAAGATGAAACAGCCATCTAATTATAACTTTTAAATTTTACATTTTACAATGCTATTTTTATGTGATAAATATTAAACAAGAAAATATACTAGAAAAAGGAACTTGTCTCATGTCGGCCTGACGGGATTCGAACCCGCATCCTTGGGAACCCTTACCAATTATGCTACAGAGACCTATGAAGACACGTCGAATTTTTCTAGTATATTTATCACATAATCGTCGATGTAGATAATATGTATGCGGCAATTTTAGGCGTAGCACATGCACTATACACTAGTCTTAAACACTTATCAGCAAACCACACCGTGCACAGTGGCAGTGCCCGTGAAGGGCCCAAACTAAGTAGAGCTGCTAGAGTCGGCACCAAATCATCACCTACGTGTCCTGACGAGATATAGGTAAGGTATACGCGATAAGGATAATCGTAGTTCGAACGCACATAATATTACCTACTAGCATCGTCCGTTACTGACAGACTCGCGCTCGCGCATCATTCCTCCTGTGCCCCGTACACGAGACAATTTTTCTGAAGCTGTATGCTTGTTAACAGCCAATGCTGGAATAATCAGCCTCATCTCCATCAGGCGCCGGCCGAAGCTGCACGCCAAAAAGTAAAGTAAAACCGCACGCCGCCCGCTCCACTAGCATATTGTGTCACCTCACCTGAACATCAGTGTGAGTGAGAGCGTAGGACCAATAATCTTTATAACTTCTGAACGCTAGTGCATGGCATGACATAAGTGAAACAATAATAACTTAGCTTAGCACTTCAGCACCACACGTATTTACTTACAGCGCTATAAACCCTATGTGGGTGGGTTGGGCGGTTGGGTACTGTAAAGGGTCGTGTCGATAGTTAAATTAAAGATGAGAGGACTGTATAACAATGTATGTAAGTAGGTAAATACAAGATTTTAGCCCGACAATAGGATGCGCACGCGCGTAGTTCACACAGCGGTCGTGAGGCGAGAGTGACGTGGGACGCTGTGTGGTTGCTCGGCGACCATCGCGCAGCGCCGTCTGCCTTCGAAACCCTTCCTCCTGCCCTCATACCCCGGGTTCGCCCGGGCTGGTGTTGTCATCATAGCATGACCATACTCCGCGCCTAGAAGTATCAACTTCAACATTGGTTGGTAGCGGGCAGATGGTGTTGAAGGCCCTCCGGATAACACCCTTCCTTGTTTTGACGTCGGCGACACGAGCCACGCCATCCTGCCCAGGTAGAACGCGAAGAATGCGACCGAGAGGCCACAGCAGTGGGGGCGCCGTAGCGTCCTTGACGATGACAAAGCTCCCTCCTTCAGCTTCGCCCTTGGATGCTCGCCACTTTGTTTTCCCCTGAAGCCACAAGACATATTCTTCGTGAAAACGTCCAGAAGTGCTGTTTAAGAGCTTCGATGCGTTGGAAGCGGGGAAGCGACGCGATCCTTCTGTCCACCAGTTGCGGATAAGGCAATGCAACGAGAGATCGTCCAATGAGGAAATGAGCTGGGGAGAGAAAGGAAAGGTCTAACTAGGGTTATTGGATAAAGGGGTAATGGGTCGAGAATTTAGTATAGCCTCGATCTGTATCAGAAGAGTCGCCATCTCTTCAAAGTCTAGATGTGTCAGCTCTAACACGCGACGAAGGTGATGTTTAACTGATTTTACAGCCGACTCCCATAGACCACCGAAATGTGGGATGTAAGCTGGGATGAAAAAAAAATTGATACCTTGGTCAGCTAGGTGCGATGATAACGAAGAGGTTTTCAATAATCTGGATAGTTCGTTAAAAGTGCCTATAAATGTTGTACCATTATCCGAGAACATGTTTTGCGGCTTCCCCCGGTGTGCTATAAAGCGATTTAGAGCTGCAATGTAAGCTTCTTTGGTGAGTTCTGAGACAAGCTCAAGATGGAGCGCCTTAGTGGCTAAACAAACAAAGACACAAATATAAGATTTAATAAGTTTGCAGCTTCTACCTTTCCGGTCGGCAATCAGGACAGGCCCAGCATAGTCAACACCCGATTCAAGGAATGGATACTCTAAGTGTATTCTATTGCTAGGTAGGTTACCCATGATGGGTTGTATTGTTTGGCCCTTGAAACGAGAGCATTTGACACATGAGTGCACTATCCGCTTAGCTAGCCTAGTTCCTCCTAAAGGCCAATAATTGTGCCTTGCTGTAGCTAGTAAAAGCTGGGGACCTGCGTGCATATAAGATAAATGTAAAAAAAAAAAAATAAGTTGCGACAATCGATGCTTGCTACAAATGAGAATGTGATGCTTTACGTCGTAATCGTAGAAAGAATTACTAAGCCTACCCCCCCACTTTGATAAGATTATCAGGATCTATAAATGGTGACAAAGATAAGGGCCTATTTTTGGAAGGCAAAGATTTGTTTCCAGTAGCAACTGACACTCTACTGGAAATGATTCCCGTTGAGCCACTTGTAATAGTTTTGTTGTGGCCGTTTTAAGTTCGGAAACTGACAAAAATCCAGTAAGTTTTGTATTGTTTTTAGAATGTTATTAATAAATCTTAGAATATATGCAGTAATTCATTTTAATTTACTAAAGTTAGATGTTTTTTGCATTAAATTAGTCTTATGGATCTGATGTGGAGTTGATTTTAAAAAAAAATAACAGTTAGGAACCCTGGAATGATTTAATAATTGAATTAACACACAAATTTCAACTAATCAAACTATATAAGAAATCTACAATAAAAACTAAAAGTGGAAAAATTATGCCGAAAGAGAACGTCCGTCGCCGCCAAGCGCTCGAGCAAAAGTAACGAGCCGGTCGGGCGGCCCCTTCCAGTTCCACGTCGCCTCCCCACTCCACCGTCGCGTCAAGCGGTGGTACGATATGATGTCACGGTGACGTAAAGGGCGGTATTTCTAAAACGGCCTCTCCTGACGGATGGCGTCCTCGACCGTCGTATCCCCGGAGCTGGCAGCTGGTGAGGGCTGACCCACACAGCTTGGTCCTGCTTGAGGCTGGTCTTCACAGTTCTGTGTCGCGGACTGTTGAGAGTCAGCGACCTGGGATCCTGAAGTCTGATCCACACCAGGTTGATGCTCATCTTCGTCGGCTCGATCATTATCTGAAGCATCATTGTGTTAGCGTTTAAGTTTAGTTAATACCAAACTAAAACACTCAAATACCTGCTTTGTTTACAAGGATCAACAATGATAAATGGAAGAAAATATTAGACAAAGTGACAAATGATTTGAAAGACTAATGAAAACAAAAATAGGAATAGAAACTATGGTCCTTTTTACTACAATCCCACGCGTGCACTCATGTTATTGCAGCAAAAAGCCAACATTATGAAGTTATTATATAGGGGAGCAATACAGTAATAACAAAGTGAAGTAAGTATGAAAAAAGTTACTAAAATAGCTGATTTCTATGAATATAGATCCGGAATACCAATACTCATAGAAAATTTAAGACAGCAAGCACAAAAGAGCGCCAAAGTTTGCATTGTGTGCTTACTAACTCGTCGCCGTTAGCAGAGGCCGTATTTGCTTGCTAACAATACGCATACGGTACCAAAACTCGTAGCGTCTGCCTGGTCAACGCCAGAAGCTGACAGAGGCCGTATTTGCATGTCAAGCCTGCACTCACCACCCTCGAAGGCCGCGCCACAGAACCATGCGCTCTGCGGCCGCTTTTTGCCGTATGACCCTGCCAGTAGTTCCAACTCGTAGCGGTGATGCGCCAGAGCTCGGATGATCTTGTATGGACCCCGCATACCGGAATCCAGTTTTCCAGTACTCTGTGATGTCTTGCTCACGAAGACAAGGTCTCCGACGGCATATTTGTGAGGCTGCCGTCTACGCTCGTTGACATAGGCGTCTTGGCGTTGCTGATTTTCTGTAAGCAGCTCTGATGCTCTCTGTCTTCGTAAACTAAGGAGAGCCTCTCGATTCGGACTTGAGCTCTCTAATGCGACGTCCCTAATTAGTGACCTAATTACAGGCGTTGCTGCCTCTATGCCTACTAATAGTTGGAGTGCTGATGTTTGGGTAGTAGCATGTTTTGTTATATTTAATGTAAGCTGAACTTTCCATAACACATCCGACCATTGAGAGTCTTTACTTCTTACTTCAACTCGCAACATGTTAAGAACAGTGCAGCAATATCGTTCAGCTTGCCCGTTCTCCCTATGCATTTCTGGGGTAATAAAATGCAGCGAAGAGCCTAAGTCACGTACCCAATTTTGGAAAGTTACACTCTCAAACATCCTACCCCTATCACACACTATAGTAGCGGGTGTGCCAAATAAGGAAACTACATTTGAGAAAACGCGTTTCAGTACAGGAGGCAATATTTGGAAAAGGAATCTACTACGATTAAAATACTTGAAACCGTTGGACTCTGGGAGAGGCCCCAATACATCAGTGTGAACAACGCCAAACGGTACGTCCGGTTTTGTCCACGATTCGATAGGTAGAAGAGACGTTCTAGGCACCTTTTTGTGAGCCAAACAAACTAAACAATGCGTGACGTACTTCCTTACGAACTGTCTTAGTCCTGGAAACCAGAAATGGCGTAGAATCAATTCTGTCGTTTTATCGATACCAATGTGATCGTGGTCATCATGAAATACCATTAACAAGCTTAGCCTGTGACCCTTAGGGATAAAACAAAGCAGTCTTGGTTCTTCGCCGGTAGAAATAAATTTATAAAACAAAATTTCGTTTTTTATTATATAACGAGTGCTATCTAACTGCCCGACCCTTAGTTTAGCGATTAACTTTTGGGTTTCACAATCGGCCGTTTGAGCAGTCTTCGCCCAGTTATTTGGATTACGAATATGAGAGACAGTAATCGGATGTCGACTCAAGAAGTCGGCATGTTGCATGAGTGAACCCTTTCTGTACTCTAACGTAAAGCGAAAATCTTGTAAGTAAATCCACCAGCGTGCGACTCTCGGAAGCAAATCTTTTTTGCGTTCAGTTAGCTTAAGAGAGTTGCAGTCCGTCACTATTTTAAAATCGATACCAATTAAATAATGACGGAAGTGCTGAAGAGCACGAACAATCGCGAGAGTCTCGAGTTCATAGCTGTGGTACCGAGACTCCGCACCCTGAGTGGACTTGCTAAAATAGGCAACAACCCGCTTCCTTCCATTATCATTATTATATATATATCGCTATATTATCATCTAAAAATAAATGTAATTTAGACAAATTGTGTGTGTCTGGTAAAGTGCCGTTTTTCACAAGTAACTTGTACTCAGCAGGAAACGATTCTAACTGAGACAGCCTAGCCAATGTTATGTCAGCTTCTCTCAATTCATCGACAGTGACGATGCCTGTCCGCATAGCACCTTTATTTCGTGCGTTATAACTAAAACGATGTAAATACGCGACGGCACGCCTCATGCGATTGAATTGAGAAAATCTAACAAACGGAAACAAAGTTGATTCATGAATTGGATCCACAACAAAGGAATGCGTTACGGCAGACTTTAACTCGGGCAAGTCAACTGGTTCGTTGTGATTTTCCAAAAGTATGTTGCTACAATGAAAACTTGGATCACGAAGAAAAACTGGTCCCTCCCACCATAGCGTAGCAGATGAAAGCTCCTCCAGCCGAACTCCGCGTGAGACTAAATCAGCTGGGTTGTCCTTTCCACTTACGTGTCGCCACGGAAGTTCACCCGTCAAATCGTGTATTTCAGCTGTTCTGTTCTGGACGAATGTTTTTTGTAAATTAGGAGACATGTGTAACCAGCCTAAGACGATTGTTGAATCGGTCCAGAACATAACGCTGTCAAAGTTACGTTGAAGTGCTTTGTTTACTTTGTCGTATAACCGTGCCCCAATCAGAGCTCCACAAAGTTCCAAACGTGTAATACTGACGGGTTTTAACGGAGCAACCTTGCCTTTAGAACACAATAATTTTACGGACACTGCGTTATCACTACTGATCGTGCGAACGTAAATACATGCGCCGTACGCGGTCTGCGAGGCATCGGTAAAAATATGTAGTTCTATACTTAAGGCGTGCGTACCTATAACATGACGCGGGATGCGCACAGTGTTAAGCGATGACAAACCATTTACAAACTGCGCCCACAGACGCAACACGTCTGGCGGCACTTTATCGTCCCAGCTTAATTGTAATAACCACAACCGTTGCAATGAGACCTTAGCTATGATTATAGTAGGACTAAGAAATCCTAACGGGTCGAATATTTGTGAGACGTGTAAAAGAATTGTGCGTTTCGTTACCTTGGCGTTCGAATCGAATTTAAATTGCGTGTTAAAGTAAAATTCGTCGGATGTGTTGTACCAACCCAAACTCAATGTTTTGCATTGATTGTTCTCCCCTAGCGATAACTCTTTCGATGATTCAAAGTTGAAAGTCCACTTTCGTAGTGGAAAACAAGCTGACTGCAAAACTTCAGATGTCTTTTTACACAATTCTAACAATTCGTGTTTGTTATCCCGCGAACAAATCAGTAGGCTTATTACGAGTTTGGCAAACTCGACGTTACAGTAAACGTTAATGTAAAATGTAGCTCTGTCTCTTTCATATTTAGCGACTGTTTTACCGACATGAGCAGTGTATCCGATAGTCTACGCTCACGAGTCCTGTAAATGTCATGTTAAGCAAACTCGTAATAGGGGTACAGATCGTCGACATAAAAAACATTTGCGATTATTTTTTTAACAGCTGGTTCAGTACAGTCAAGCCCAAGTTGCTTTAAACACCTAACACTCAAGAATGGGGCTGATGCGGTCCCGTACGTGACGGTATTTAATCGATAAATACCCAATGGCATAGAAGTGTCGTCACGCCAAACAATCAACTGCAGGTCGCGTTGCGATTCGTGTACTAGACACTACCTGTACATTTTTTCGATGTCTGCGCAGGCGGTGTAGCGATGTTGCCTAAACCGAAGTAAAATGTCAACAAGATCGCTTTGCAGTGGCGGCCCTACTTGTTGAATGTCATTTAAGGTGACGCATCGCTAAACAATAAAATCTAAAACGGAGCGTTTGCGCCCGCAACCCGCACACACCTCGACACTTTTACGCGGCTTGCGAGTAGCAGTCAACCGCGCGTGACCGCGCGCTAGAACAGAGGCGTCTTAGAGTTGCCCATAAAACTTTTTGTTTTTAATTTTTTTACATTTTGTAATTTGAAATGTGGACACGCGTCAAAATCTTGACGTGTCTAGATTACGAAATAATAAATGATAACAATTTTGATACTGGACACACGTTTGTCCGGTCTCTTGGGTCAAGTTGATGAATAACCCCTTGTATCGTACAGGTACGTGATCAATCATAAAGTACTTTACCTTTTTCATTACGAACTTGTTTTGCGGCTCCACTGTTTGATTATTGTGTTAGGTATTTTTTAATATTTTTATTGCAAATCAACTAAGTGCATATAGTTACAGAAATAAAAAACCTTAGTGTTTGAAAATAAAAAAAGTTTAATTAATTCAAAATAATGGCAAAAATAGACAAAAAATAATCGACACAGATAATAATAATTTACAAACAATTAACATAATATCACTTTTATCCTACTTAGGTGATTAAAATAGCTGCTGAGCATCAGCCATTGTGATAAGAAAATATAATTTGTTACGCAACTAGCTTTCCGCCCGCGGCTTCGCAACGTGGACTACACGACCGTATCCCGCGGGAATGTGATATTTTTTCGGGGTAAAAAGTAGCCAATATCCCTCTCCAGGCTACAAAATAGCTGTGTCCCAAATTTCAGACAAACCGTTCAGCCGTTTTTTCGTGATTGAGTAACAAACATACAAACATCCAAACATCTGAACTTTCACATTTATAATATTATAGTAGAAAGTAGGATATAAGTCGGATATAATTTACACTAACGAGATTATAAATGTAATAATTTACATTCGATTTTTTTTTATAATTACATTTTTACATATCTAGTATTTTTGTTTTACTTATTCATAATTTACTTAATTATTTACAAATTTACATAATTTATATTTTACTTATTGAAAGGTTACATGATATTATTTACAAGTTAACATAGGTATTTACTTTTTATTACATATTACAATTTGTTTTATATAAAACATATATAATTTTATATTCTAGCTAGTATTCAACTGTTATTCCCCCACAATGACAAAATTGACACAGTACCTCAATGTCAAAATCATATACATTCCGTTTTGCTTCGCCGTAGTCGGGTAAAACCGTGGGGCGCATGCAAAAGACTTGATGATAAATTTTACAAAATGCGCCACACGTTTTTAGGTTAAAAATTTCTGCAATATGGTATTATTAATCTATGCTGAGAAAGTATTTTATACTTTTTAGTCCGTTTTAAAAATGAGTTTTTTTATGAAAAAAAGTTTTTTTTCAGTAAATTATTTCTTTACTCCTTTAGATAAGAGATAAGTTTCTTTTAATAACCTTGCCCTCAAAAAAAACCTAAAAATAAAGAGTGCTTACTGGTGCATTAGAAGTGTAATCTAATGTTATGTCTGGAGATGCGCTAGTTTCTTTAGATGTTTTTTCTGTCTGAAACATAAATTGAATACATACTTATTTTTGTACATTTAAATATAAACTGAGTTGGAATCATGTCAAAATTAACAATAATCAAAATACCTACTATAAATTTTGACATGCTTTCCACGTTACATGTAAGGTCCTTATTATTCTTACCTGCAGTTCTACAATAAATATTGTTATTAGTGAAATTTCAATCGTTAAAATTATTATACCACATATATACCAATAGTAATAAAATCTTACGTAGGCAACACATTTTGTAACTCTGCATACATCGGCAAACTATTGTCTTGTTTTCTATAAAATACGAAAATATAAATTATAATATTGGTTACAATTTAAATAAAGATCTGATATTTGAAGGAAATACATCTTTAAATTAGTATGTAGGTATACATACCCTTCTGTGAAATCGACTGAAATTATTTTATTTTCACCTAAATCTAAAGACGACTCCATGGCTTTACTCCCCGAACTTTGTTCTAATTTCCTGAAATATTTTTATTATTTGTAATACTGCTAAGTGAATAATTGTAAATAGTTTTACAGAACTTTCGTGATAACGGGGCGAAACGCGATAATCATTGTGAAGTAGGTACATGATAATATTTAGGTATTACTGTTTGAAGTGACGACAGTTTTTATATTATTTATATTCACAACCGGGTACCACTTAGAATTCTCTATCACTGAGGACCGTTGTAACCACTGCTGCATCATCGCAGCCGAAAAGTCAAACAGTAGGTACAGAAACCAATACCTACCAAAAGTAGGTATCTCCTAAGTATATAAAACTGGAAAACATTTAATTTTATTCTATTAGAATTGTATAAATATGACGATTACTCACCTTTTCTTAGTCATATTCTTACATTGCCCAATTAAACAAAGTTTCCTTTTCCTTTTAGAAAATCGTTGACATTTTTAATTATGAATAATCGCACGTTATTGTTATAAATTTAGCGCAGTGATCTATGGCGCGCGGTAGCTCCACTGGCACAGACCCGTCGCTGACAATGGTCGGCAGTGGACTGACTGAGGGTAGACTGACTGCATACAAATACGCGGGCGCACTAGCTCATACCATAAGGTCGTATATGACAAAACGGTTTTTTTCGTTTCATTTAAAAACTACAAACCATTTTAAAAAATCCAACTGGCATTTTGAAGTGAGTGTGTAGACTAATCTACTAAGAAATTTTAGAGACTTAAATCGGTCTAGTTTACCTGTAAAATGCAAATCTCTGTTTTTAACGAGGTTTCTTTGATATTTTTTTCTCTGTTATAAAAGTTAACGAATCGTGTTTCTGCAACTGACAAAATGACGTCAATAAAATGAAGAATTAGTTTATCAAATATCACTTTCATATGTTTTGTAATTGCTGTGAAAAATCGAGATCCCTGCCGCCAATATTACCGATTCGTCGTCTTAATGACAGACCACTACTGGTTTTAGCGCTTGCGTCGAAAACCACACGTAGTTTTGTAGTGGCACTGTGCTCGCGGAACACCCCGTGATGCGGCAAAAAATAATGTGGGGTTCCACTTTAAACATGTGACCTAAGTCTGTATATTCCTGTATGAAATCATTGTAAAGTTTTTTGTAGTCAGGATTGCGTTCTAATCGCTTCTCAAGTGCTATAAAGCGGTGCGCGGCTTGAGAATACGATTCTCCTAACTTGGTTGGTGACTCCTTTAGGGGTAAGCACACAAAACCTTCCGTCGTCATTGCGTGTGGTTGTACGAACGAAATGCTCCTCGCAAGCGCGCTCCTCGTCTGTGTGTGTGTGGCCAACCCGTGGTAGTTCCTCTAACTCCCAAAACTGTCGCAGCTGGGACTCAATGGACGTAGAAAAATTACAGAAAGACCGACTGTGATTGCGTGTGTTAAAATCAACAGGCCCGGAAATTATCCAGCCTAACTCGGTATTTTGCAAAAAAAAAAAGGCCCGTTAGGCAACCTTATTTTCCCATCACATATGAGGTCCCAAAATATATCAGCTCAAAATATTCATAATAATTTGGATCAGCAAGTTGTATATTATTAGGTATAACAAACTGCGAGCATTGATTATATGCAACTGCTGGTAAAGTAGATGTTATGAAAGGTAGAACAAAACATCTAATTCGCGTTTCATAGGTTCCTATGCGTGATTTTAGATCGATATCACAGATCTGTATTGACTGTGTAACCGAGTTGCCTACCCCTCGAATCTCGTATGTGGACTGTATACATGTTGCGTTTAATAAATTGCATAAAAGTTTTGAAATAAAACAGTATTGACTACCACAGTCGAGAAGCGCGCGTGCGAGATGATAATTATGTTCGCTATCAGCTATCTCGACTATTGCCGTAGACAATAACAATGGACGCATTTGAGTATTAATAGATCGATCTGAAGTGTGTGCGTTATCATTGTGTAACTTGTTTACCTGGGACGATGGAATGCGCGCGGGGATGGAGTGCACGGACGGATGCGCGAGCGCGGCGGGGGACTCTCGGGTCGGGCCCGCCGATGCACCACAGACGTGCCACAGACAGAGTGGAGCGCCACAGCTGCTTGCGCGTCGCCGCTAGGCCGGTCGCTATGAATCAATGTGTTATGCTTTTTGTTGCACTTGCGACAGGGCCCGTACTTGCCCCGAACGTAAACAGTTTTCACACAGCTTATTCGCGGATACAAATTGCAGTTTAGTGTCTAAACTCGACTCCAAAAAACGTTGGCATGAATATAGTGCGTGATCGGCTTTGCACATAATGCATGATGTCTTTGTGTTAGTGAATCGACCCTGTTGTTGCGGCTTATTGGTGGAAACATAGCAGTTTGCCTTATTGTGTGACGTAATATGTGTATGCGCGGAGTGTTTCTTATACTCATGACTAGATACGTTAGCCTTACCGTGCGAAACCCGCAACGCTTCTAACATATCAGCGCGATTTCGGAGAAACTTAAGCAAGTCGTCCACTTTGACACAAGACTTATTCTCATTGTGACGTGTAGTGCATTTAAACTGCTCCCACTCGCGTTCAGTGATGTCGTAGGTTCGCCTAAGATTTTTAATGCGCGTAAATTCTTAAGCACTGTGTCTATAAGCCGTCTGAGCTGTGGAGGTGATTCTTTAGATAATTTTGAGAGCGTAAATAGGGCCTTTACGTGATTATGAATCAATAGATAGCTATTGTTGTATCTATTGAGAAGCAGCTCCCATGCAACTGAATAATTATTTGCCGAAAATTCCATAGCATCTATGACTAGCTCTGCGCTCCCCTTCAATGACGATTTAAGGTAGTGTAATTTCTGAATATCTCTTATTTCACGTGAGTTATGCACTAAAGACATAAATGTGTCTCTAAATTCGAGCCAATACTCATACGCACCGTCAAATGTAGGCATATATATGGTAGGTAGTTTGATCGACTGTAGCTTGCTGTTACTACACACATTGGAACTGTCAGGCACTTCGAATAATTTTAAAATGCACACAGCCCTAGCTAAAGCACTGTAGTAGCCATCCTCAAACAAATCTCGTTGCGTTAACTGTGTGTCTAGATCACTTTCGCGTGTCAGTTTTTCGATTTTTGTTTGGAGATCGCTAAATTCAGAAAACAAACTAGCTGCACCCTGAATGCGTAGCTTCAAATCTATGCGTTTCTGGTTAGACAACTGTTCATCCGAAAGGCTATTGATGTAATTTGTCAACCTGGTTAATCTACCCTTAATGATTCCACGAGCTTTAATGCACTCGGTAAGTAAAACACTGTCACTTTCGTTTGCGGCAATTGGCCTTAAGGGAGATTTCTCACGAGTTATAGCCTTGGACGAATACCACCAAGGTTATAGCCTTAGTAGGTTGTTCTACACTCATTTTGGTGGTTTGTAAAAGGACTTACGGTTTTATCCGAACGTGTGACGGCAGGAGATGCTAGCAACTGCACAAAGCTCGTCTTCAAAGCGAAGCACAAGTACTGAAACGTAAATAAAGCACGGTATCACACAAATGAACTGAAAGGACGGGGTTAGGGAGGATGGCTGGCCGTACCGAAATGCGTTTTCGTTGTTGTAGGTCCAAGCTGCAGTCCTCCGACGTCTTAACCCTGGCTTTTGGTTCGTTCTGGAGCCTCTTCTTTCGTTACGTAGACAAAATCTCTCTGCGATCGGGCTGCCCACGTCGAGTCCAAAGGTCGCTGCTGTCGTAGTTTGCGATTAATCCGGCTCGAAGGACCATACAACGTATGTTTGCGCTTTGTAGACTGGAAAAGGCTCTTGATAAAATTAAAGATGGTATTCCGGGCTAGTGTTTTACTAATTTTGCGAATAACTCAATGCGTTACAATTTGGAAATCAGATGATCGTGCGAAATTGAATAAAGCAAGTCACAACCACAAAAAGAACGGAAACGGATATAAGGCAATAGACTATAGCTCAGTGTGGTCGTGTTAAAAAATATTAAATAATTTTGAAGCGCCCTCTGCGAGAGCTCGAGTCTCGAACACTGCTGATATTAAGTTATTTGTTCGGAATTCGTCTCTAAGCAAAAATTTACGGTCGACGAATTATTATTATGCTGTTCAGTCCTTTCCTTTGCAAAGCAATTGTCAACCATATGGCCACTCTTTTTGCAAAACGTGCAGATTTTATTAGTTCTAGCTATTGATGTACCAGCAACAAGGGGCGTAGTGGTTGACGATTAAATTTTTTTGGACAGTTCCACCTCTTATGATCCGTACCACCACAATTGTAACAAATTTCACTTAGCTTAGTCATCTCCCGCTTATGTGAATTAGAAGGCCCTACATAGGACGAGCGAACAGTATTGGGATTATGCGAATATCTGTGATCAAGTTTGGGTTTTACATAGGCCGATAAGAATTCAACTAAGTCTTTTGATTGCAGTTTAGCGTTAGTAGCCGCGGCCTTAACTTGGGGGTCGCCAATGCCTCGCACTACTATAGCGGTTCGCAGCTCATCCGAAAGCCCAGTTACTATATTCAGGCGCAAAAGAGATCTGCGAGCGTACTCCGCAAACGTGGTAAACTGATTAAAGTTAGTACTCATAACTTCGAATGATATTTTAGCGATGTCAATGTTACGTGGACACAAGGCACGAAATTCAAGCTTTAAATTTGTCCACGTTCGCTCGGTAGTAACCCAGTCGTTAAGCCACATTATAGCGTCCCCCCGCAAGCAACCGCTAATACGTCCGAGGCATTCGCGATCATCCCATTTATTTATAACACGTGCACGGTCTACTTCAGCGCACCACGAATCAAAATCATTAACATTTGGATCAAATGGTGAAATATAAAAATTACTAGATCTAGTACTTATCAGAGCAGATAGGGCACCCACAATCCTGTCCGTTGCGTCTTCCTTAGTGGCGTTAGCACCCGACGTCTGACTCGCTGCGTCCGCAGAAGCGTTTTTCGTAGTCGAAAGAGGCGGCGTATAACACTCGGCATGAGGATGCGACAACGGGGTTGAAGGTGGCACTACTGACGTTGACAATCTTCCCTCTATTTCGTTTATCCGCACTAAGATAATTCCTAATGCCTTATCACGCGAATTATCAATAGGACTATTAGAACTGTCACGTCTATGCCTAGATCTTAAAGCACTATCACGTTCATGACGCCTGGGTGACCTAGCATGACGATATCTCTCCGAACTAAGCGGCGTTACATCACGACTACTATGGCGCCCAAGCAGCAAAATCCAATCCTATAATTATCCTAAGACTACATATTTTGTAGTCCTATAGTAATCATATTAACGTTTATAGGGCTGGATTTGGGCGCACCTTATAGGATATTTCGTCCTATAGTAATTTTGTTACAGTCCGGAAAAGTGCAAATTGATTTTATTATTATTTTATTGAGTGCATCTACAAGATCACGGTGTCTTATAAAGATCTGGTAAATGCACTGAATCAGCGTGATTAGTCCTGTAACGATCTGGCGTATGCTACTACAAGCGTAATTGATCCAACAGTGGTCAGCGTAATGCCATAACTAGAGCGTTAATTTTGCATTCGTATGGTAATGGTGTAGTGACTTTGAATTTAGAAGAAAATAAAATATTTGCAAAAGGTACGTAATTTATTTACTATTCATTATCGTAAAATAGGTTGATACTGTTTGTGTTTTCACTGTTATATAAAGAAATGAACTTGCGAAATAAATTTTATTGATAAAGTAATCGATGAAAATAAACATATTTTCAAGCGCCTCAAAAGTAATCACAGTAATTATTTGTTTATTCATTAATTTATTAATAAATACAAGCTGTCATCAGGCTCCATATTGTAATGCATTTCTCAGGAGCTTTATAATGTGTTTTAGTCAAAGTTAATGTTACTATAGGAGTATAATGGACACCATATTGTTTATTGTTTTAGGGGTCCTTATGAGAAAAACAACAGAAGTAAACGTATGCGAATAGATGTACTTATAGTTATAAATGAATAATATTATCAATGCTTAAACTACTTTGAAACATTTTTATCATAATATCATTTCTTTGAAAATTTTATTTAGATTAATGTTATGCGTTTATATAATTGATTATATTTTCCCATGTATGTTAATCCATAACTTAATTTATACTATTAAACGACCATGGAAATGCTTTCGTAAATCGGTTTCTGTTAAAATCCATACTGACAATTTAACTTTTATGGTCACTATCAATAAAATATTTAGTTTATTAGCAAAAAATCATAAAAGTAAATAACGTCCTGTGAGTTGTAACTTACGCTAGTAATTATAGTTTTTACTGTTAGTATTGAGAAGTGGGCATCCCTTGGTAATGCAAATTTGATTCATTTATTTAAAATCACAGATAGTTCCGTCAAAGATGAATGTGATATATTATTCTTAACAGCCCATTGTTTTATATTTTCCTGCAATTCAGAATTTTCATCAAAGTCAGTGCAGTTATGGTCATCAGATTCGCCATCACTGCTATCACTTTCATAATCTTCTTGATTATAACATTTAGATGAATCAGCGTCGTAGTTTTTTATTGGGTCTATTTCCATATTATATTGTACGGAACCATCACAAACTTTACCAGACTATTTTTCAATCTCGGAAGTTATCGATTCGAACTCTGACCTGGATTTCATTTCTAGACATTTTTTGCAACTCTTCTTCTATAACTACCACTGCGTTTAAATCGTTTCCATTTTTTTAAATCTGTAGTCTTTTGAAACACTTTAACAAACATCAGAGCATGAAAACAAAATGGCTGTGGACAACCAATCAATCTAGTAATAGCATATGCAGGACACATATAAGTAAATTCTTACCTATATTAGCAGCAGGAATGAAAGTGCGGTGCTAGTGATCCATTAGCAGTCACGTCAAAGACAAATCAATCTTATAGTATCTTCAACCTATAGTAGCCTAGACCCAAAACGTTTACAGGACAACTTTTCTTATAGAAGAATTAAACAAAACGTTTAAAAGATTAAATAGTCTTACCCAATGTATTTATAGGAGCATAGCTAATTATCATTATAATATGCACTTATAAGACTGCTAGTACCTATAAGAATCATATAACCAAATCCTCTAAACGTTTACAAGACTATGTAACAGGATCGAAAGCGCTTGTAGCATTAACAGTTTTATACGATGTTCTTGTAAGCGTTTATATGACTACGTAATAGGATTGAAAGTGCTTGTAGAGTAAATCGTCCCCTAGGCTACTTTTATAAGATCAGTGATCTCAACCAATGCCTCTATAAGTATGCTATAAGACGTTTAATCTTATAATCCAACGATTATAGGAAAATTTTGCTGCTTGGGCGGTTACGTCTTGTACTCCTATCTCGACGCCTACGTGAACGAGACCGACCATGCCGAGTCGATCGTGATGCACGTCCCGACATATCTTTTTATTTAAAAAAAGTAAATGTAAGCACTCACTTTTCGCAAACAAAACCGACGCACAATCAACGCACAAATATTCACACAAATGTATTAAGCTACAAAGAAAACTTTGAAGATGGCTAAATCGAGCAAAACACGTGGCTATCCCACTTCTGATCTTATGGATCTGATGTGGAGTTGATTTTTTTTTTAAATAACCGTTAGGAACCCTGGAATGATTTAATAATTGAATTAACACACAAATTTTAACTAATCAAACTATATGAGAAATCTACAATGAAAAATAAAAGTGAAAAATAAGTCGCAGTCCTTATGCCGAAAGAGAACGTCCGTCGCCGCCAAGCGCTCGAGCAAAAGTAACGAGCCGGTCGGGCGGCCCCTTCCATCCACGTCGCCTCCCCACTCCACCGTCGCGTCAAGCGGTGGTACGATATGACGTCACGGTGACGTAACGGGCGGTATTTCTAAAATTAGATAATAAGTTAGAATTTTCTTCAATGTCTTTTATTTTTATGTGATAATTTACTATTTCTGGTAACTCTATTTTATTTTCTTGATTTGGTTTGTAAGGCCAATGATGTGAATCGAGTTTTAAGAAAGTAGGACCCGACCACCACAGTTCAGTGTCTCCTATTGATTTTGCACTTAACCCCCGAGAAACTAAATCGACAGGATTCTGCTTCGATGGTACGTAGCGCCAACCATCAGAGATATCATGTATCTCTGTGACACGATGACGCACCTGAAGATGAAAGCCAGCCCAGCACAATCATAGAGTCAGTCCAAAACACACGAGCGCTATGTTCAAAGGTAACAGACGAAACAACCTTCGCACACAATCTTGCCCCCATTAGGGCCGCACAGAGCTCTAAACGCGGAATAGTCGTCGCTTTGATAGGTGCTACCTTACTTATAGACGCTAAAAGACGGACGCTGACTGTACCACCAGAGGCCATGCTTCGTATATAAACGCACGCACCGTATGCTTTTTCGGAAGCACCTGTAAATATATGTATTTGGTTATTAATGGATTTTACTTTGATGCATCTTGGAATTTGTAAATTATTTAAATGTGGTAAAGATTGAGAAAATTCTATATTTTTTTTAGCTATATTAAGTGGGACCGTTTCATCCCATGAACATTTTAAAATCCATAATTCTTTATCACACCATCAGTAGTCAACTTCACAGGTCAGTGTATCTGTAAATATATACCGTGCAGAACATTTTGTAGTTTATAGCACCAAAACGACAATTAAAACAAAGCTCAAGCAAGAATTTGGACTTCCGTGAAAATCATGACCACGTAACATATGAAGACTCACTTAGGCGTCACTCAGTGACTACTCTTGAGAACCGACGAATAATGTTTGATCAAATTTTTCTATTTAAAATCTTGAATAACTCCCCTCACATTTTAGAAAAAAAATGTATAAGAGTACCCCGATCCAGCTCTCGCTCACAAAAATTATTTGTCATTCCTGCGTATAAATCCGTGTATACCAGTAATAACTTCTTTCGTCGTAGTGTCGACGTATACTGCAAAATGTTTGATCATATTGATATTTTTTGCAATAGCCTAACTGTTTATAGAAGGCTGCTTCACACTAGAATGTCAACAACTTTGTTATAATTGTTTCTATTTTTTTTTTGTTTCTTGCCAAATTATTACAACCACAGAATATAATATAATACTATACTAGTACTTTAACTTTCCAACCTTAAATTATTGTTAATTTAAATACCTTTTTGTTGTTTACTTTTCCAATTACTTTAAAACTGTATGTACCGTATTATTATGCTTTATGGGACTATTAGGTCTATAAGAACATGATATTTTGTTTTTGTCAATATCTCTGTATGACTGTTTGTTTCCTAAATAAATAAATAAATAAAAAATAAATATCAGCGAGCGACGAAAAATCGAGCTATCGCCGTCCGTCCGAGCGAGAATACCTACTCTGATGGTCATATGGTGCTTCAAAAAAGCCAGGTGCAGGTACATATCCGCAATAAAAATTATTAACAAGTGTGGCGTCATCAGCTCGGACATTGAATCTAGGGCAAGATAAACTCACACAGGATACTTGTTTCCAGCTGACGCACATATAATTACTTAATAGAATTTAGTATATAAGATGAGTAAAATAAATAAATATTGCTCTTAGCTATTAGCTCTCAGCACTAGCACAGCACACTGGCTGTTTGATTCTTCTCCCACGCTAGGAGCCAAATTGGTGACCCCGACGTGATTCTGCCCGACGTCATCAAGACCTCTTCATTCACGGAAGTCCAACGTCGGTCGCCCAGGGAGCCAATCTAAAGATCGCAGCCACCAGAAAAAATTCAACAACTGAAGAAATCACGCAGTTTGACGTAACTGTTTCATCGTTCGTTATCTAGCGGATCTGTTACTGGCCTCCCACAAGCGGGTCTCACCAGTCAATTGATTGGGAAGTCGCACATAGATATCGAAAATTGAAACAGAAAACAAGCGCTATGGCCTGTCAACAGTGCCCTTCGATACCGTCGCCGTCGCACAGGGATACAGCTGCAGCTACTACGGCCGAGTTATTTGCTTTACCCGTTTCATCTCGGATACCAGACTTTTGGCAGGACCAACCACGCCTATGGTTTTCCGTTTATGAGTCTGTAATGGCCTAATGGTTCCCCAGAAGCAAGTTAACGACGCTAAGTACAACCAAGTCGTCAGCAAGTTGGGAAAGAACGAGGTACAACAAGTCAGCGACATCATTTTAATAAATCCGCCGAGCACAGGAAAATACGATGCGTTGCGAGCGCGGTTACTACAAATATTTGAAGAATCCGAAAGCAGACAACTTCAAAAGCTTTTAAGAGACGAATCAAACAGCCAGTGTGGTGTGCTAGTGCTGAGAGCTTATAGCTAAGAGCAATATTCATTTATTTATTTTACTCATCTTATAAACTACATTCTATTAAGTAATTATATGTACGTTAGCTGGAAACAAGTATCTCTGTGTGAGTTTATCTTGCCCTAACTTAGAATAATTTAGGAATATTTAAATATATTAAATAAAAAGAATAGGTTTTGTAAAAATGACACTGTAGTGTTAACTAAGAAAAGTAACAACTAATGGCTAGGCAGTATCGTCTCTGACCTTAGCCTATTCCATTATGGACGAAGAAAAGTGACATGATACATGTCATAATGACAGTGACAGCAGTGATCGAAAAATTCGAAAAGAAAATTGCGCTAGCCGACCTACGAGTTGATTGATATTTGTTTTGATGATTATTATTTTCATTAAAATTTCCTTATTTTGAAAGAGATTAATAAATAAAGTCAACATGAGTTATATGTTAGGACATTTGCACAATGGCTGGCAAGTAGATCAAGCAATATTGTCCGAGGAAGATCGCGTAGTGGTAAGTAGAATATTGGTCAGTATGTCGTTTGGAAAACAATTCTAGAGACGCCTGATCCTTCTGATTATCGAGATTCTGGAATGTCTGATTGTTATAAACTTCCAATTATATATGCAGGTAATCAGATTTGGTCACGATTGGGATCCTACTTGTATGAAAATGGATGAGGTCTTGTACAGCATAGCAGAGAAAGTGAAAAACTTTGCAGTGATATACCTCGTGGACATTACTGAAGTGCCAGATTTTAACAAAATGTAAGTTATTTGAGTAGCGGCCAATTTGGTTATTTTATAATATGTTACAATATCCATTTTATGTTTTGCTGTGTTATCAAAATAACCAATAAACATATTTGTTTTCCTTCAGGTATGAGTTGTATGATCCCTGCACAGTGATGTTCTTCTTTCGCAATAAGCACATAATGATTGATCTTGGCACTGGCAACAACAACAAGATCAATTGGCCCCTGGAAGACAAGCAGGAGATGATCGACATAATTGAAACTGTGTACCGCGGTGCTCGCAAGGGCAGGGGTTTAGTCGTCTCACCCAAAGACTATTCGACTAAGTACAGATATTGAAAAATTAACTGTGAATTATTCACGATGAAAGATTTATATGTAAACCAATACTCTCTGAAGATTCTGATAGGTATTGTGCCAGAAGGGGACCCTAGTAAAGGATGCCTGATGTAACGAGCATTGTTTTAAATGTTCAGTTTGTGTTCTGTATAATGTACATAAAACTAATTAAACATATAGGAAAATATTTTGGTCTTTTTAATTATTTCTTAACTAGGAGCCGGAATGTGAAACTCTGAATCTAGCACAATCTAAGTATTTTAATTTAATAATGAGTATTAGTGAACAATTTTTAGGTTCCTACCTCACTTGTAGTGCGTTAAGAGATGAGAAGTTCATATGACCCGAAACCGTTCCCTAAAATGCAAATCAGAAACCATGATATTTGAAATAAAACAACTTTTATGGATATCAAACGCGCTATATTTCCACGAACTAAGTTGTAATTGTCCGTAATTTTTAGGTTTTTTAGAGGTTTTTGATTTTCCCGACGTTTCGGCACCTTTACAGCTGCCGTGGTCACGGGATGACTGGCTACTTATAAGTCTACCCTCGAAAAGTTAATTTATTTTCGTTCGGATACGGTTAGACATTTACTGATGAAGTGGTAAGAATCCTTCACAAATGCTGTTGTGGTGCCTCTTAGTGGTGAGAGGGTTGTCGCTACGTGTCGAGCCAATTTGTAAGTTGGCGAGTCAATTTGGCTGACTATAGGACGCAGTGGAGCATCAGGTTTGTGTATCTTCGGCAATCCATACAGTTTTGGCGGCTTTGGGCAAGAAGGAATAAGTACATTGCCACACAGTATAATAAGCCACACAGTGTATCGGAAAGCAACACATACAGACAGATACCTAAATGGTGATTCACACCATCATCCTTCACAGTTAGCTACCGTAGGGAAATCTTTGTTTCAGAGAGCACGCGGCATCTGTGACGAGCAACACCTGACTGCGGAGCTTCGACATGTCGAGCAAGTACTGAGAAACAACAAGTTGCAAGTACCACGCAGACGTCACAGAAACCGCGCCAAACCAGTCACAGTAGAACGTCAACCTGCCATTTTACCATTTGTGAAAGGTGTCACGGACAAGATTGGGAGAATTCTAAAGCGTGCTTCTATTAATACTTACTTCAAGCCGCCCAAGAAGATCAACCAATTCCTACCACCAGTCAAGTGCAACATACCCTTTCAAGTCGCAGGTGTCTACAAACTGGATTGTGACTGTGGGCTCTCCTACATCGGGCAGACAAAGATAAGCATAGGGACCCGCGTTAGAGAACATGTAGCTGACGTGAAAAATAGGCGCGATAACAAGTCTGCAGTGTGTGAACATGCTTTTGAGGGACCCACCCACTACATCAGGTTTGATAAACCACAGATCCTCGCCAGGGAACAAAAATTTGTCCCCAGAATGCTGCGTGAGGCTATTGAAATTACCAAATACCCAAACTTCAATAGAGATGATGGGTGGAAGATTCCACCAGCTTGGGACCCTATTATCCATAAATTAAAGTCTCAACCCAAATCACGCACTGCAAGACCCAAAGATACGGTTAGCTCTTTTTGTAGATAAATAAATATAAAAAAGTAAAGGTGGAGACAACATATCCTAATTTTTAATATTTTTTATAAAGATGGAGGTCGGCCCGCTTTCGAAGTTTTCTTGGCAGTTTCTTTCTTCGAAGGTCCTCCCAATTTGTGAACTGCCAGTAGAGTCTTTAGTTTTCTCTTTTCTTAATAATAAAGAATTAAAATAACAATTAAATCAAAATATCAAATCAATAATAATTTGTGCCATAGTAAATGTCTAACCGTATCCGAACGAAAATAAATTAACTTTTCGAGGGTAGACTTATAAGTAGCCAGTCATCCCGTGACCACGGCAGCTGTAAAGGTGCCGAAACGTCGGGAAAATCAAAAAACCTCTAAAAAACCTAAAAATTACGGACAATTACAACTTAGTTCGTGGAAATATAGCGCGTTTGATATCCGTAAAAGTTGTTTTATTTCAATGAACAGTGCGCGCCAAAACATAAGATGTACGTACCATGATATTTGTTTCTTAAACAAGTTTTGCATGTGTAGTGCAAGTGGAAATTATAGAGGAGCAAGCAAGTGAAATGGGGTCGGAACCTTTAAAAACTATCAGTGGCAAAGGGTCTAATACGTATCAATTGCTATTGGCTTCCCTTTTCGAAATCCCACCCCATTGATCCACCATATAGTTAAGAGAATTTTTGGAAACATTTTTGATCCAGATTATCTTTGCCACATTCCCCTCGCCACCGTAAAATATTACCGACGAACACTAACTATTACGAACGTACTATTACTATCTAAAATTTTGTTGCCTGCAGAAGTGTTAAACCGAGTCTCAGCGGGTCAAAGAATGAAAACGTAAGGATAAAAATAAAACAAAGAAAGCTCAGAAACGTATGTTTATTCAGTCTTCAAGAGACGACCGAGCGGGGTGACGCCGGAGCGTCGCGACTAGATATCATGTTCACTCTTCGTCCGGCGGGGGCGCGGAGGGGGGCGCAGTGGGGGGCGCGGAGGGGGGCGCCGGGTCGGGGTCCGGGCGCCAGTCGAGCGCGCCGGGCGCCCAGATGGCGGCGAGCGAGCGGAAGGGGTCGTAGGCGCGCGGCGCGACGGGCCCGGGCGGGGGCGGCGCGCCGAAGCCCGGCGGGGGGCGCACGCCCAGCCCGCCGCCCCACGCCCACGCGCCGCCCGCCCACACCGACCCGTATGTGTTCAGCGCGCTGGGTTCTTCTGTCAAATATAACACTGATTAGGATTTCGATTCCAAGTTTATTACGATTAGGATTGGAAACTGTTCTGAATTTCAAATTGATAGCATTAGTAGTTCTTGTTGTGACAAACAGACTGAGCCCTTTTTACCATTTTGTTATGGAACCCTAAAGAGTGTTAATGAGATACAGGCCAGATAATTAAAGCTATCACGTTCAACGTACTCAATACTACTACTACTAATGCAATTTCAAAAATACCGGTCAAGAGCGAGTCGGGCTCGCGCACCGAGGGTTCCGTACCATCATATATTGTCCCCCATAATTATGTCGACATAGCTCGAGGTCAGTAAGCAAATAAGTATAAAATCACATTTTTGAAGATTTCTGAAAAAGTATGCTATTTAGAGATATCGTTTTATTTTTCCTGTTATCTTTACACAAACTTCTATCGCATAGAAAAATGACTATTTTATTACAATTGACATCAAAAGTCTTAAACTATGCGGCTTAAAAAAATAAGAAAAAATGTATGTTGTGCAAGCAGCGCTCTTTCATATGTTACTCTACACGCTTCTATGGGGCTTGGGTTAGATGATAGTTGGATCAGTCCCCATGTAATAGATACTCCGTCCGAAATCAGAACACTACGCATTTGTATTCACAGTTTATTCACCAACATGTATACAGTTCCAGTCACAGAGAAATTAACAATATTAGTCTAGTTGTTGTGTGTCTACGAGCAAGCAAGTAAAGCAATGGCGGCGAATCTCGCCAGTGTTGCCATAGTAAGATACTTGTGGGTGCGTTCGGAAATCGAACGCCGCCACACCACCCCCCCAGGGAGTGGGAACGATCATAGATCGAAAGGTTTTGCGAAGCGAACACTTCTACCAGAACGAGTAGTATAAGGTAAAGTACGGTGAGTATTATGTGTTGTATCTTCTGTGTGAGGTTTGTGATTGTGACTGCTTGAATGAGGTGTATCAGATGGTGTCTGAATGTTATGTGTAGGAGTAATCTGTGTGTCAGCTGTGCGAGTGAGAGTGGAAGGTTGCGTTGGAGTGAAAGGTTGTGCGAGAGTGTCCACGTATGCAGGTTTAACGCGGTCTACACTCACGACTACTTCCTTGTTCCCGACAATGATGGTCATTGTCTTGTCAGAACGACCTACGACAGGATGAGGGCCAGAATAAGGTGGTTGCAAGGGCGGTTTCACGTGATCGGATCGTAAGAATACGTGTGTAGCCGTAGCAAGGTCTTTGAAAAGAAAGACATTCTTCTGGTCATGGCGTGACGCGGGAACAGGTCTCAACTCAGACATGGTTCTCCTAAATTGCGCGACAAAATCAGCTGGATCAGTGGTAGGTAAAGCAGGCTGGAGAACGACCATCTCACCAGGGAGATGTAGCGGCTCTCCGTACACTAATTCGGCTACTGAGGTCTTGAGATCGTCCTTCAGCGCGGCTCGCATGCCGAGTAGAACGATGGGCAAGGCTTTGATCCATGATTCGTCACGACACATTAAAGAAGCCTTTAATTGGCGGTGGAGTCGTTCGACCATTCCGTTGGCACAAGGGTGGTAACTGGTAGTGCGTACCTTCTTAGTACCAAGTTGTACCATAAGTCGACGAAATAGGTCGGACTCGAACTGCCTTCCCTGGTCAGTTGTGACGCGGGCAGGTACTCCGAATCTTGAAATCCACCCGAAAAGTAAAGTGTCGGCAGTTTCCTCTGCAGTAATGGTTCGCATGGGCCATGCTTCAGGCCAGCGTGAAAATCTGTCTACTGCCGTCAAAAGATAGCGATAGCCTTCACAGACGGGTAAGGGACCCACGATATCGATATGGATGTGCCTGAAGCGGCCAGATGGCGACGCAAAAGAACCAAGCGGGGAAACTGTATGCCTCGTGATTTTATTTCGTTGGCAAGAAAGACAAGTTTTGGTCCATTCTCGGATGTCTTTTCGCATGGAAGGCCACACGAATCTGTTGGAAATTAGGTTAGTTGTTGCGCGAATGCCGGGATGGCTCAGACTATGAAGCTTCTCAAAGTACTTTCGTCGGAAAGGGACGGTAAGGAATGGACGCGGCTTACCAGTGGACATGTCGCAGACGATAGTGACGTCAGTGCCAGGTAAGGTGACATTATCTAGTTTTAAAGAAGTATCAGTGCCTCGTAAGAAACTCTGCAGTTCCTCATCGTCTCTTTGCGATACAGCCAACGCTGAGAAATCATCCTCTAAGGAAATTGCCTCGATCCTCGACATCGTATCGGCCACAACGTTGTCTACACCTTTGATGTAGACAATATCGGTCGTGTATTGCGAGATAAAAGAGAGTTGGTTTAGCTGTACAGGGGGCAACTTTTCCCGACGCTGAGAAAAAGCGTGCAACAAAGGCTTGTGATCTGTAAATATTGTACAGTGTTGCGCTTCCAAAATGTGTCGGAAATGTTGCACAGCCTCATATACAGCTAGAAGTTCTCTATAGTAGGCCGGCCAGGAGGATTGGCGAGGATTCAACTTCTTGCTAAAGAATGCAAGGGGTTGCCATTCCGCACCTGTACGTTGCTGCAAGCACGCACCGACGTGCGTACCAGAAGCATCCGTAAAGAGACCCAATTTAGCATTGAAAAGCGGATGTGTCAAAAGAGTCGCTTGTGTAAGGCTTTCCTTGCAAGCATGAAAGGCACTCTCAAGCTCTGGAGTCCAAGGTACTGGCTTTGCACCCTTGAGTTTCGAATCAGCCAAGATATTAACCAACGGCGCCTGCATAAGAGCCGCGCGTGGCAAGAAACGTCTGTAATAATTTATCATGCCCAGGAACCTGCGAAGGCCCTGGACAGTTTTGGGCAAAGGGAATTCTTGCAGAGCAGCAATTCTCTCTGCTGGTGGGCTTATGCCCTCCCCAGATACACGATACCCTAGAAAGATAACCTCTTTTGCACCCAAAACGCATTTTCCTGGATTCACGACAACGCCGTAGTCAGCCAGTTTTTGAAAAATAAAGCGCAAATGATGTGCGTGTTCTTCTTTGCTGTGGGAGAAAATGAGGATATCGTCTAAATATGGGAAACAGAAGTCGAAATCCCTTAAAAGCTCGTCCATAAATCTCTGAAACGATTGTCCCGCATTGCGCAATCCGAAGGTCATATACGGGAACTCGTATAGTCCGAAGGGCGTTATGATCGCGGTCTTGCATATATCCTCATCGTGAACAGGTATCTGTTGGTAAGCTTTAACCAAATCGATAGTACTGAATATAATGGAACCAGCGATGTTATTCCCGAAATCTCCGATATGACGTAACGGGTACCGATCAGGAATGGTGCGTGAATTTAAAGCGCGGTAGTCACCGCACGGACGCCAAGAAAGATCTTTTTTTGGAACGAGTTGCAAAGGCGAGGCCCAAGGACTCTTGGACGGTCGCGCAGTACCGTTTTTCAACATCTCGTCGAATTCCCGTTTAGCTGCTGCCAGTTTTTGAGGCGCAAGGCGACGAGGGCGACATGACACAGGTGGACCTTCAGTAGTTTTTATGAAGTGAACGGTCGTGTGTTTAATGTCCCTTTGAAGTCCAGGAGGCCTAGTAATGGCAGGAAATTCGGCGAGAATATTGCTGAACTGAGATCCTGTGGCAACCGAGATAGTTTTGACACTTGCCTGATTGGTAGAAGCAACAATGGTAGAAACAGAAAGGCCAGTGATACCGTCCAGGAGGCATTTGTTTCGGCAGTCGGGCAGCAAATGGTAGTGGGCTAAAAAATCGGAACCTATTATGGGAGTGCTGACGTCCGCTACGACAAACTGCCAGCGGAATTCACGCCGCAACTCAAAATTGAGGTTAAGCGACACCATGCCATAAGTTTTGATGGAGCTTCCATTGGCTGCGCTGAGCTCATAATCGGAGACAGGAGTTTTACCTCTCATCAGCCTCCGTGGATAGCAACAAAGGTCAGACCCTGTATCGATCAGGAATCTGACTTTTGATGTTTTGTCTATGACAAAAAGACGACGGCTTGACGTAGTGGCACAGTCAGCTGCCGCCACTACTGACTGGCTTCCTTGTTTTCCGACTTCCAAGAACATGGAGTAATACATTTGGTAGCCTTAGCTTTAAATTTCTGGTGATACCAGCAAAGCTTTCCGGCAGATCCTTGGGATTGGTTCCTAGACTTGCTTTGGCTTCGGTTGCGGCTATGGCTGCGACTGCGCTCGCGAGTGAGCTCTGCAACAGTCGCGGTCAAATTCTGCATTTGTGCAGCAATGGCATGCAAGCCGTAGGGGTCAGGAACAACGGGAGCTCCTCCGGATGCTGCAGCAGCATGCACAAAGGAAGGCAACGCTGCGATTCCGGGTGCGACTTCTAGAATCTTGTCGGCGCGGGCTGCAATGTCATCAAGCGGATCCGCGCTGGCAGCCAATATCGCTTGAAGATGCTGCGGAAGTCGACGCATAAAAAGTTGCCGCAGGATACTATCGTCATTGTCCTTAAGTGTGACGCCGGCGAGTGAACGTAAGTGCCGTAAAAATTGGGAAGGTTTTCTATCCCCAAGCTCTTCCTCGGTGAGTAGTTGCCTTACACGTTCCTCTTCAGACCGTGACAACCGGCGCGTCAGCTCCTTTTTAAGGTGTTCGTATTTGCCAGTGGTTGGAGGACTGGTAACTATGTCCTCAATGTCGGCCATAATTTTAAAATCTAGCTGGCTAATCACGTGATCAAACTTAGTCTGGTCACTTGTTATGCCAGCTATACGAAACTGCGTTTCGACGTGCGCGAACCATATTTCGGGTCGTTGTTGCCAGAATGGAGGTAATTTTGGCGATACTTTGTACACCTGATTTCCTGGGTCATCTATTTTTGACTCCTGTACAGGTTCACCTTGTGTTTTCTGGGCTTGCATCTCATTGCGGAGTTGGGTATTCTCCCGCATAGTTGCCTGCAACTGTGAAGATAACGACTCAAACTCACGTCTGAGAGCTTCCAGCTGCGCGGCGGTGTTATCTGGATCAGGCATGGCGATATTTTGGTAAGTGAATAAAGCGCGTGCGTGAAAAACAAAAGGTAAGTTGTGTAAATGCGGTAAGTAGTTTTATACTAGTCGTTAAGTTAGAATAATAGCAATCGCTGGTTAATATACCCTAAGCGCAAACGGCATGTTCGTAGATGCGATAGAAAACAATACACATTTAAACAAACAAAGGCCTTAAAACTAAAAATTCAAGTGTTAGGTTTAAAAAACTTATAACTAAATTCACACGAATGTTAATAATTTTGCATTCCGTGCAACACAGTACAAAAGAAATACTAAGTTGCAATTATTAAAAAAAATAACCATTAATACTTATTGATTCAGCTGGTATACACACGCACAAACAAGTTAGTACAGCAAAATGAAAAAAAAAAAAAAAAACAACCAGTTTAGTATAAACACACCACAAACAAATTAGTACATAAAGGGAAAATAATTCCATAAAACTAAAATATGCCGTAACCAATTTAAAATAGCAATGTCTCTTATTCTATGTTAAGATCGTTCGTTTTTATACACGCAAACACACGATGCAGTTTACCGAATACCCGACAAACACACACCAATCGTACGAAGCAAGCGAAGGATGTCGAAGTTGTGAGGCCGCAATGAACATCAAACCGTGTCGGCAATGAATGTCGAATCGTACTAGCCAGCAATGTACGACGTATTTGATATGTTGCAATCGACCGACCAATCGGATCGAAGAATGATAAAAAATGGCTAAAAATAGCTTCGATGCTTCTTGTAGAAGTATTTTTCTTGTAGAAAATAACACTGGGTTGAAACAAATTGTAATGAAAATCCGTCACTGGTCCCCTCAGCCTGTGAAACTGGATGTACCTTGCGCGAAAATGTCCTTTTTCAGCAGATTCTTCGTAAAACGTGTTCAGAAGTGGTCACCAATATGGGGCTTGGGTTAGATGATAGTTGGATCAGTCCCCATGTAATAGATACTCCGTCCGAAATCAGAACACTACGCATTTGTATTCACAGTTTATTCACCAACATGTATACAGTTCCAGTCACAGAGAAATTAACAATATTAGTCTAGTTGTTGTGTGTCTACGAGCAAGCAAGTAAAGCAATGGCGGCGAATCTCGCCAGTGTTGCCATAGTAAGATACTTGTGGGTGCGTTCGGAAATCGAACGCCGCCACACTTCTATTATTTGCAAAATAGTTGGGCAAACGTCAACTAAAACTATTCAAAATTTCAAGTTAGACCGATAGGGATAAGTTTTGAGGTTTCAAAAATATTAAAGTTCTTGATTTTTGGTATACAGTTCCAGGACCATTTACTTAACCTAATATATGATTTTGTGTCATCTTAGGTGCAGGGATAAGTATATATTGACGTTTTTGTCTTTTCTGACATTATCGGCCGAAAAGAAAATTAGAGACGATAATTTTACTTTCATGGGGATTAGAAAGTCGTAAACGATGTACAAGAGGTTTTTGTGTCATCTCTCTCCACGGGAATACTGTTATTTAACCATTACCTAAGATGTCGCCTCAGTAGCTCAAAAGAATATTAGAGTTGGTGAAATAAGTGTTATAAGTTTTAGATCAATGGTATCTTTTGTTTATAATGTTTTGTGTCAGATTCCTCCATGGCATTTTCAGAAACTTTCCTTTTTTTGTTCAAAACGCTGTAAAAGTCACAAAAGAAAATTCAAGTTATTAGAGTTTATGTTTTTATTATCTTTATGATATAACGAAACACTATTCAAAATTTGTGTCGTTTTTATCCATGGAATCTTATATTATTAGATTCAGTTTAAATCCGGAACATTTTGAAATTTGCCGCTAAGAGCAAGCGCATGGGACGCGACGCGACACGCGAGCGGTGTGTGTGACCTTGAGAGCGCCCTTACGTCCGTCGCTCGTCGGTGGTTTTCGTAGTGCAAATGTAAAGCCGTACGTGCTGTTGGCGGTACCTACATTGCTAGTCAAGAAGGTACCTACTTAATTATTTTTAAGTAAGTTGATGACCAGACTAAGATGTTTTTTAGAAGTAGGTAAACATTAAATAAACAGCAAAAAAGAAAACAGGATATATATATCTGATCTAGGCAAGTAAGTAAATATAATTTTTTTTTTACTTTATACCACCTCAAGTGCCACTATTCTAAATGACAGCCTTTCTGATTGTTAAAATTGAAATTAGAAATCATGTACCCACTGTCAATCACTCGTTTAATACATTTTGTTAACTTTTGCATTTCTAACCCATTCATTATTATTAATGAGAACCAAGAATACTGGTTCTTCTATACGATGGTACCGGTGTCAGTTAATTTGCGTCAGTACTGATAGTCCCGGGAAAAAGATTGAACTTTAAATTACCGGTACTTTTCCCTATCTCGAACTCATTCATTTGAATATATTTATATTGAAGTTTACTATTAATGAGAACCTACTACTAATTAAGCATCTTATCGTTGTTCACAAGTATGGAGAAAATTGAATATCGGGTCATCATTCAATGCCTTCCTAGCAATGAAAATCCAGTATCCAGCCGTAGGGTTTGTGAGTCGATTGCGTAGCTTCTTTGACGTTCATAAGTGCTTGTAACAGCATAGACTGAATAAATGATCGAGCCCCTACTGAACTGGTTCATGAACCTGTCTCCGCAGGCAGACTCTTAATAGCGCAATACAACTCTCTAACTTACATCGTGTCCCTAATTCCCTAATTCGGTTGTCGACTGAGGCTGTAAGATTAACAGGATAAGAAACAGATCAGTCCTTTCAACCTGAATCCTACTTTGAGGGATATGCTTGCTGATCATGCGTGTCATTTTCATTAAGTTTCAACTTTTAATATTTCATTAAAATTTTAATTAGCATGAAAAAAGCTTTGCTTTACTGGCAAAGGTTTTTTACGCTGAAATGGTTCCTCCAACTATACCAAACGCAAACTCAGTTGTTTTCGAGAGTCATAACAAGTCGTCTAGCTTGCTTTAGGCTTTAGCACCAAACACCACATCCATACGCTTCGGCAGGTTATACAGAAGACCGAGGAGTATAATTTGCTACTTTGCTTGGCGTTTGCGAACTATAAGAAAGCCTTCGATACGATATAAGAAAGCCTTCGATACGATAGAGACCTGGGCGGTGCTGCATTCTCTCCAGAAGTGCCAAGTGGACTATAGGTATTTCGAGGTGTTGAGGTACTTATACGAACATGCCACCATGTCGGACCGATTACAGAACCAGAACACAAATCCCATCCAACTTCAGCGAGGTGTGAGACAGGGAGACGTCATTTCTCGGAAACTGTTCACAGCTGCGTCGAAGGATATCTTTAAGCTCTTGGACTCGAAAGGACTCGGCATCAACATTAATGGCCAGTATCTGACACATCTTCATTTAGTCAATGATATAGTCCTTGCGGCTGAGACCTTGGAAGATCTGAACACAATGCTCGAAGATCTCCGTAGTGCTTCCCAAACATTGGGTCTTAAGATGAACATGGAAAAGGCGAAAATCATGTCAAATTCTCATGTTATACCCACTTCAGTTCACGTTGGGAACCCTACACTCGAAATGTTGACCACTACGTTAACCTTGGACAGACAATCCAGTTAGGTAAGTCCAACTTCGAGAAAGAGATCTCCCGTTGAATCCAACTCGGATGGGCAGCATTCAGGAAGCTCCGTAAAATCATCGCGTCCAACTTACCGGAGTGTCTCAAGACGAAAGTCTATGACCAGTGTGTGTTGTCAGTGATGACTTACGGTAGTGAATCGTGGTCGCTAACTATGAGTATGCTCGGCGTTTCCCTACGTGATCGAATCTGATATGAGGAGATCCGTAGGAGAACTAAACTGATCAAAGCAACTGACATCGCTCGAAGGATTACTCGGCTGATATGGCTGTGGGCGGGGCACATAGAGAAGAACCGATGGCCGCTGGGGCGGAAAGGTTCTGGAATGGCGATCGCGGACGGGACGACGCTACGTGGGTAGGCCTCCGACAAGGTGGACCGACGGTCTGGTGAAGGTCAAGGGAAGCCGCTGGATGCGGGCAGCGCAGGACCGATCGTTGTGGAGATCCTTGGGGGAGTCTTACACCTAGCAGTGGGTGTCATGTGGCTTAAACGATGACTACGACTTGATGATCGAAGTTTAGATCTAAACATCTTTAAGGGCGCTTTCAGTTTAGACGTTTCTTGTCCGATCGCTGCGGTGCCGAAGCGGTGCATTTGTCGTTTTGCGCACGGACGGTCGTTTGTTTCCATACAAAGCGCGCGGTGCGGTGTCAGTGCGGCGTCGGTATCTATCTATTTTTGTGGCGGTACCGACGCCGCACAAAAGATATTTTTGTTATAAGCTTGAACGCAAACCCCTTGAGCAGAGACAGAAAGTAGCGTTGTTGCGAGCTTAACGCTTTATTATCTGATATATTTCGGTCTGAAATGGACAGCTATACTCTTCCCCTGCCATTAGACAAGCATAACTACGAATGTACGGTTTGCACCGCACAAAGTATGTCACCGCGTCAGCATTTTAATTTTTAATACATTTCTTTAAATATAATTATTGTAATTTAGTCAGTCACATCATATCACTTCAATTGTGAACTCGTTTGTAACAAGACATAAATAAACATTTATAAATCGGCAAGGATTTATTATTTATCAAGAATATCAAGATCCAGCAAGTCTGTTGAGTGGCAGCATCAAGGCACTACCCAACATTGTGGTCCTTCGAAAAGTAAGGTGATTTAGTGTTTTTTGTGTTTTTCAAGTGTTAGCGAATCGGTTTGGTCGGCCTCCCACAAGCGGGTCTCACCGGCTAGATTGAGAACAGGGCGCACATAACACTTGTTGGCACATTAGACACTGAATTATCAGGAACCAGCAAGCCTGCAAGCCACAAGAGCAAGTTCAAGCGTGGAACCATTGTTGTGAAATACAAATCCACTGCATCATCAAGTTTGCGCGCACCAAAAATTATCACTATCAAGAATAAGGTATACCTAAATAATCCAGTTTCAAGTTTACGAGTTCACACCAATTTATCAAGACAACAAGTTTATCAAGTTTTCAACAAAGCAAGTATATATCAAGCTATATCAAGATGGATATGAGTGACCTACTTTACCGTCAAGCACTATTATCAGAAGAAATTAACAAAACTTTGATAAATTTCAAGAAGGATGGTCCATCACGTAGGACCCCAGACCACATCAAGAGACGTCTGGAATCACTGGAAAGATATTGGAATGAATATACATCAAACCATGCGAAGCTTTCGGAATGTTTAACAGCGGATGATGAATATTTTGTCGGAGGCTACTATCAACAAACAAAACAAAGTTACATGGAAACTAAGCTTTACATCGAGAAATCAAGCATCAGCATTACTCCATCAAAATATCCTACTTCTGTACCCCCGATGACGTCACAGGAAAGTAAAAACTTTTCACAAGAAGCTCAACAAGATGAAAGCTCAGCTTTCGAGGATCCTATCACCACGCAAGAAAGAAATGTTAGACCATGTAAACAAGACTGGAATGCAATGATGAATACCTCGGATGCCGGTAACTACAGCAAGCTCGATGAGAAGTTTAAAAAGCAATTAAGTAATTTTAAGGCGTTTGCAAGAACCGTCTCCAATATCAATGTAGAAGCTATGCAAGAGCTTTGGGAGTTCGAAGACTCGCTAAGAGCGCTTCAGACACGCTGGAAAGCAATAGATCTTCTTCACTGGGAGATAGACAGTGAAACGAACGGTTCCAACCTGCAATACGAGTCAAGCTTCACGGAGCACGAACAAAAATATCACGACATGAAGAAAGCCATAAATAGCAAGCTATGGTCTGTATCGCATCGAGAAAAATCAACACCTCAACTCGACATCCCTATCTTCAACGGAAACTATCAGCAGTGGGTGTCATTTAAAGACCTCTTCAGCGAGACCATACACAAAAATCCAAGCTTATCAAATGCGCAGCGAATGCAGTTCCTCAAGAGCAAGCTTAAAGGGGAAGCTGAGCGTTTGGTCCAGCACCTACAGATTAGCTCAGAAAATTATATAACCTGTTGGGAAATATTGAACCACAGGTATAATAATAAAAAGTTAATTTTCACAACCCATATGAACACTATGATGAATATCCCTGTGACACAAATATCAAACGCAAATAATATAAAACGCCTTCATGACGTCACTACTGAATGCCTAAACGCTATTAAAAACCTTGGCGTAAATATTGATACATGGGATCCGATATTAGTATATCTTTTAGTTCAGAAAAGCGACGCTGAAACTCATAGTGACTATTTGGAGTCATTAAAGGAACCTCGAGAACTACCAAGCCTGAACGAGTTTCTCACATTTTTGGAAAACAAGTTCACAACCATGGAATCAGCACGTCGGAAACAAGAAAATCATCAACAACGGGCTATACCATCAACATCAAGCAGACAAGATAAATCGTATCAATTCAAGAATTTTCATAACAACAAGGTTATGCTACAATCAAGTTCAAGAAACAAGCTACTTTGTCCCATCTGTAAAAGTTCAGAACATGGTATTTATTTCTGCAAGCAATTCCTAGAAATGTCATCGACACAGAAACGTCAAGCTATTGCGAAATTAAATTTTTGCTTCAACTGCCTACACAGTCACAACGGAAAACCATGCTCATCAAATAAACGATGTCGCGAGTGCAACGAACGCCACAACACGCTGTTACACGCAGCGTATGCAAAAATGAACGTGACACCTACTGACGACGTGAACGTGACGTCAAGGCCAACGATCACAAACTGGGAATCGAACAAGCGATATGAACGACCGAACAACAATACGCACGTTACTCAGCAATGTGACGTGCCCGAAATTTTATTGGCCACCGCCTTGATAAAGGTCAAAAGAGCAGATGGAGAGTACCACACTATGCGAGCACTAATCGATCAAGGCTCACAAGTGTCCCTAATTACATCGAAAGCTGCTCAGCTTTTATGTTTGCCCCGCCAAAAATGCAAAGGAATAATTACGGGTGTTGGCACCAAGGACAACATCTGTAATGGAATAACAACGATCAGCTGTAGTTCAACAACTGAAAATTACAAGTTTACCACCGAAGTTTATATTATGAAGACTTTAACTCGAAACTTACCGAATGATTCATTCACAAAACCAACATGGGACTTATTGCAAGAAATTAAGTTAGCCGACCCCAACTTCAATATAAGCAAGCCTATTGATATTTTGTTTGGAGCTGATATCTATTCAAACATCATAATGGATAAAATATATCGAGTTGGAAATAAAACACCTATTGCTCAAGAGACAAGACTTGGGTGGATTCTGTGCGGCAAGGTACAGACTCTCCAATGCAACGTTGTTCTTAATAACATTCAAGAAATTCAAAAATTTTGGGAAATTGAAGATGTGCCTGAAAACCATTCATATTCATCAGAAGAAAATAAATGTATCGATTTTTACAAGTCTACGACAACAAGAACACCAGAAGGAAAATATACTGTCAGGCTACCCCTAATATCAAAAATAGAACAATTGGGAAACTCTAAGAACAAAACGATTGCACAATTTTATCAACTTGAAAGAAAACTAAATAAAAACAATGAACTAAAAATAGACTACAAATCGTTTATTAACGAATATCAAGAACTGGGTCATATGACACCAATCAGCTGCGATAACGCTACGACGCTCAGCTGCTACTTACCGCACCATTGCGTGCTACGGCACGATTCAAGTACTACGAAGCTACGAGTAGTCTTCAATGCATCCGATAAAACATCGAGCGGGCTAAGTCTCAATGACTGTATGTGTAGCGGGCCCAACTTACAAAAGGATATTTTTACTTTAATTTTGGGGTGGAGGCAGTATCAAGTAGCCTTCACCGCCGATTGTGAGAAGATGTTTCGTGCTATTTGGCTACATGAAGAAGACCAGGCTCTTCAAAGAATAATATGGCGAGATAGCCCACAAGGACCGTTACAAGAATACCAACTCACCACGGTTACCTACGGCACCAAGGCCGCTCCTTATCTCGCAATGATGACTTTACGTCAACTAGCAAATGATGAAAAAGAAAAATATCCAGAAGCATCTGAAGTCCTAAAACAAAATTTTTATATGGATGACTTAGTATTCTGCGTACCTTCGCTCAGTTCTGCAATTCAACTAAAAAAGGACCTTATAAATCTAATGAAAGCCGGAGGTTTTAACTTAAGAAAGTGGAGGTCAAACTACAAAGAGTTACTACAAGATCCAAGCCCTCCCGAACAAAGCAACTACAATTTCAAGCTAGCCGAATCTGCAAAAACTCTCGGTTTACACTGGAATCCTGAAAAAGATGTTTTTAATTTTCAATGCAAGATCAAACAAGATAAACAAGATACAAAAAGATCATTGTTATCCGCCATCTCACAATTATTCGACCCGCTGGGATGGTTGACACCCCTATCCACAAAAATGAAGCTACTATTTCAACAAGTATGGAAGACAAACTTGAATTGGGATGACAAGCTCCCGCAGGATATTTATCAAGAGTGGCAAACAATCAAAAATGATATTATTAACATAAATAATATTGAAATACCACGATGGTTAGGCTCTGACGTCACGTCCAAGCTCGAATTACACGGTTTCTGTGACGCATCGCAAAAGGCGTACGGATGCGTCGTTTATAGCAAGTTAATAAAACGAGGTCAAGCTGAAATAAAACTTCTTGTTGGAAAATCAAGACTCGTTCCATGCAATAAAGAAATATCCTTACCAAGGCTGGAGTTGAGCGGAGCCTTACTTCTTTCCAAGGTTATTAAAAAAATCAAAGAAACTATATCTCCAAATATAGCCATCAAGGTTCATGGTTGGATCGACTCTACAGCAGTTCTTGGATGGCTACAAGGAAATCCGGACCGCTGGAAGCCCTTTGTATCCAACAGAGTCCGCGAAATCGTTAACATAATGCCGCCGGACAGCTGGCAATATGTAAAATCAGCAGAAAATCCCGCCGATTGCGCCAGCCGAGGTCTCACAGCAAGTCAACTAATAACCCACACCTTGTGGTGGCAGGGGCCGACCTGGTTATCTACATCTGAAAATATAATACAAGAAAAAATAATTTACACTACCGACGAAGAAGCAAGAAAATCGAAACTAGTTAACGTCGCGACGTACAGCAAGGAAAACAACATTATCAAGGAAATGTTAGAAAAATACAGTTCGTACTCAAAACTCCTGAGAGTACTTACCTGGATGTACAGATTTATTACAAAAAAGGATAAGAGGAAAACTACGTCATGGCTCACCCTATCAGAATTAAGAGAAACCAGAAAAAGGATTATCAAACAAGTGCAAGAAGAAATATTTGAAGAAGAAATAACTCACCTGAAACAAAAGAAACCTATTTCAAAGAAAAGCAAAATTTTGAATTTAAATCCATTTTTAGACGAAGATGAGATCCTTCGCGTTGGAGGGAGGCTGCATAACGCTCCTATTAATCCTGAAATGAAAAATCCTATTATATTACCTCAAAATCATCGCTTTACAGAATTAATTATAAATAATTCACACGAACTCACATTACACGGTGGAGCTCGTGTTACATTAGCATTTACGCGACAGAAGTATTGGATACTGAGTGGTACAAGAACTACGAAAAAATATATACATAGATGTGTAACATGCAAAAGACAAAAACCAATCATGCAGGAACAGATTATGGGAAACTTACCTGAAGCAAGGGTCCGTCCTTCACGTCCGTTCCAGCACACTGGAGTAGACTTCACCGGCCATGTCCTTTTGAAGGCTAACAAGGGTCGTGGCATCAAGACCACAAAAGGATATGTCGCGGTTTTTGTATGTATGGCGACCAAGGCCATTCATCTCGAGCTCGTCTCCGATTTGACGACTTCAGCATTCATTGCAGCGCTTCGAAGAATGGCGGCTCGAAGAGGGACTCCCAGTGATATTTATTGCGACAATGGACGCAATTTTGTCGGAGCAAGCAGAATTATCCGAGAGGAGTATGAAGAGATTTGTAAAATATTCCAAAATAAAGATTTGCAGCAAGATATAGTCGATATGGAGATTACATTTCACTTCAACGCACCATCTTGGCCTTCAGCAGGGGGACTCTGGGAAGCTGCTGTCAAGAGCTTCAAATTCCATCTAAAAAGAGTCATAGGAGAACAGAAGCTTACCTATGAAGAGTATTCGACCTTGCTCACCCAGATCGAAGCATGTTTGAACTCCAGACCGCTGTGCCCCTTAACAGAAGACCCAGATGATTTAAACTACATTACACCATCTCATTTTCTCTCAAGCGGTCCAATACTAACAATAATAGAAACGGAAGGGGATCTCAGAACACGCTGGCATCTGACACAACAAATAACACAAGATATTTGGAAGCGATGGTCAGCAGAATATTTAACACAACTGACATCAAGGTCAAAGTGGAAAAAATCGAAAGAAAATATCAATATCGATGACGTCGTTTTAGTTCATGAAGAGAACTTACCACCGGGAAAATGGATTATGGGTAGAGTGTGCGAGTTACACCCAGGACAAGATGGTTTCGTCCGTGTGGTAACCCTAAAAACGAAAAGTGGATATATGAAACGACCGGTCATCAAACTTTCAAAACTTATCAAGCACGAAGAAACTGAAAAAAGAAATAATATCGAAACCAACAACAGTCATAATAGCGAAAACAAGTCGCATAAGCAAAAATCAAGTACAGGAACAATTAGCAAGAAAAGTTTATTTACATCAATGATGATGACATTTTTGATGTTTTTATTCGTCATATCAAGTTCAGCAGCCCATGTCAATATCACCAAATTCAGAGAAAATCAAGGATTATATTTTGATAAATTAGCAAACATGATGTTGATCAAAAATGAGTGGAAACTCATAATATATTTTGAAATGGAACCTTATCTGCAAGGAAATAAGGCACTAAAATCATACATACAATCGCTCGATACAACATGTGAAACATTACGACGGCAAACGCGATGTGATGCAATAGTACTCCAATTACGTCACGGCTACAATGAACTTGAACATTACAATCAGCTGTTGCGAAGTCAGCAATTTGACGCCGTAGTACAAGCGCCGGCACCGAGCAGACTGCGCCGACGCAAGAGAGGCCTTATCAACGGTGTCGGATATCTAGCCAACACTTTGTTCGGTGTACTAGATAACCAATTCGCCGAACAGTATAAAAAAGACATCGACTTACTCCAACAAAATCAAAATCATATTATTAATCTATGGAAAAATCAAACAACCATAGTCGAAGCCGAAAATAACTTATTAAAACGCACTGAAGCAAACATGAACCAGCAACATAAAATTATAAATCAACACATGATATCATTAGACAAAGCAATCGGCGAACTAAAAAATGCAGCAAAAATGGATAACGTCGTAAGTGACTTCACGATTGGATCGTTAGTTGCGACTAACGTATTAAACAATTTGAAGACTCTGCAGAATGCGTTGTTAGACACGATAATGGATGTTTATCAAGGCCGGTACAACTTACACCTAATCACTCCAGATCAGCTGATTAAAGAGTTGGATACCATATCAAGCAAGTTACCCAAGGACGTTTCCCTGCCAACAGATAACATTCAGTAAGATGTACGCCAATTGTATAATCTTATCAAGGTCAAAGCAAGGATGATGAAAGAGTACCTTTTATTCGAGATCAGAATACCTCTTATCAGCAGAGATTCTTACGAGATTTTCAAGTTAATTTCGATTCCTAACTATCAAGAAAACAAGTACGTCACAATAACGCCAGTATCAGATTACGTTGCAATGAATATAAGAAAGGACACTTTTATACCTATGAGCGAAGCAAACATCAAGGAGTGTTTCGTACAGGACTCATATTATTGTCACAGTCAGAGACCCGAATACCAGATGAAAAGTGAGAAAAATCTGTGTTTACAATTTAATCAAGAATGCATTTCGAAAGAAATTTTGTGTAAAACTATTTGGCAAGAAAGTTATATTATGAACACATATATTTACACATGTTGCGCACAATGCAATATACGAACAATGTGCGATGATCAAATTACCGCATACCAGCTGACGGGTACCGGACTTATAAGTGTAGGTCATGGTTGTCTCATAAAGACCGATGATTTTATTATTTATCCCCATATGCCTCATACAAGCGAGGTTAGGATTTTTCCAAGTTTATTTACACCAACCATCTCACCTATTAATCACATCATCAACATTTCAATTCCTCACTTCAACTTCACAAATCAAGAGCATACGCAATTCAACAAGGAAGCGGCTGCAATTCAAGGAAAAATACAATCCCTCAAGGACAGTGAGGTGACGTCAGCGAGCGTATCGTACCACGACATACACCATTACGCTATGATTTACGTCATATTGGGAGGGTTAGTCCTGGTCGGTGTAATAATAATCGTCCACCGCTCTCAATGTCAATGGGGAAGGCGACGAGACGAGCAGACAAGTGAAGATAATCACCACCACAATCAAGCAGCAGCACCAGCGGCGGGAGCCGCACCGGAAGCAGCGTCAGTTCCTGTGCCCGGCCCGCCCCAGCGCCCCGGGCACTCGCGCGCCGGCCCCCACCCGCACCCGCCGCGTCAGCAGCGAGGCGACACGGCGAGCTACGCGCGGCCCATCCAATTACGAAATAGATCAACAAGTCCCGTTTTAAGAAAATTCAAAGATATGTTTTACGATGAATCAGTTTGATTTATTTTTAACTTTGTTTATTTTGTTTAACAAGTAACTTTTCTTTCATTTCATTTGTCTCTTAAATTAATGTATCCCATTTCTGGCCCGGGAATATGTACGGTTTGCACCGCACAAAGTATGTCACCGCGTCAGCATTTTAATTTTTAATACATTTCTTTAAATATAATTATTGTAATTTAGTCAGTCACATCATATCACTTCAATTGTGAACTCGTTTGTAACAAGACATAAATAAACATTTATAAATCGGCAAGGATTTATTATTTATCAAGAATATCAAGATCCAGCAAGTCTGTTGAGTGGCAGCATCAAGGCACTACCCAACAACGAATATGTACTTCACAATATATTCCAAAGACTGGCGTTCAATGCGTCGAAATCGGCTAAGCGTTTTGATTCTTTTATCTTCTGTACCGCGCTAGAGTGTAACTTCTTACCTGTTCTTGTGTTTCCGAATACTTACAAACCCGGGGATTCTAAATCCCTAATGAATACCTTCTAGGCTCATCGTTGATTGTATGATACTCCTAGCTTATCATTAGGCGGTATAACAGGGCAGTGACCTATTTATCAGAGTGAGACAGCAATAGCCAGACAGTAATATGACCGGTAACATGAGCGTATTTCAATAGTAAGTTATAGTATAAAAGCTGAATTTTGTGTGTGTTACGCGATGAACTACCAAAAATAGTTTCACAGCAGCAGCACTTTCTATGGTTCTTTCATCTTGCGTGTAACATTTTCATTTATGCACACATTTTAAACAGCTCAATAATACAAAAAAGCTTTAGGGGTTTCTCAGTACCGGGAGTAGCGATATTCCCGGTTCTCTTAACGGAGTATCGGACCCGGTTCCTATAAATCTACGACTATGCCGTATTTCGTAAGTATAAGCTATAAATTTTGTTTTGCTGACTCTACTTAAAGCAGAATACTTTTTTTATAAATGATATATAAAAAAATAAAAACTACTGAAAAGCGATAGGTACCTGTAAGTAAAAGTGAAAATCTACTAAATAACTCATATAGGTATAATATCTGCTCTGCTATGCGACCAACGACCCGGACAGTGACACCCTGTCATTCTTTCACTTGCATAAAAGTAACAGTATTGAAAATTAGATGTGACCTGCGGCTGCATAGTAGATTAACGCTTAATATAGACTGTGATGATAATCTCTGCATAACCGAACGACGGCGTGTGTTCTTTCGTTCATCAATTCAATCCTTACCTAATCTGATCTAATCACGGGATAATCTAATTACCTATTATAGTAGGTACCGAATATAACCCGACTGAGACGGACGCCCCGCGATGTCACACGGTCCACGCGTATAGGTAGGTCGACCGCGCCGGGCTTGCCGCCTGCGCTTCGTTCGCATTGCGCGCTATGTACCTACTAACTTCGTGCGCTTTTTTGTATTTTTTTCTTAATTAATAATGCCGTGCATTAATATGACACAAATTCACACTGTCCATCAATCATGCATTTTTAATATCAAATAAGTAAATTCTAATAATTGTAATATTTTTTTAAAGCACTTATAGCTCGGACAAACAAAAAAATTGAAAATACTAAAAATCCCATGCCTGAATCTGGCACAAATTTATTTCATGGGTTTATTTAAGTAATCTGCAGATTATGGTACTAGTTATTTAAACTCTAATTTTTTTTTGCCTTAGTTATTAATGTACTGACTTTAAGTCACTTTCCCCTGGACGAATGTGACACAAACTAGGTTTGTACACTACGCAGGCTATCTTAAATTCAATACCATTGCGTTTTTTAACTTGAAATCAATTTTGTAAGTTTTATTTTGAATTATTTATAGCCACCACAAATATTCGAATTTCTATAGATGCATAGGCAAGAAATGACACAAAACGCAAAAATAAGCTTTTTATATGCAAATACATCCACAGGCAAGTTTTTATAAACTTTAGAATTTTTGAAGGTTTTGCCTACAAAATAACTCAGCGCGATCGGTCTAAGTTGATAACATTAGTAGTTCTTGATATATTCAGCTATGACAGACAGATCGAGTCGCACCATAAGGGTTTCTTTTTACTATTTTAGTTGGATCTCTAAAAACAAATGACAAATGCAAAAAATGCTCTTTGGTGGCAAAATCAAAACAATCATTGTCTCCTTCATATTTATAAGTATGACTGCGCGCGAGAGAGATGGACGGGTGTTGGTTATAGTTAACCGACCTCTGTCTTTTTGACACTTGATATCCGTCAAATATCGGTTCCTTAAGCCCTAAGGCGGGAGTCTTCGTAATCGTTATAAGCATGCGTGGAAACTCACCGAAATCGTTGAGGTAATCGTGGACAGGTTGCGGGTACTGCGGGCGGTCGATGGCGGGCGCGGCGCGCCACGGGAAGGCGTCGGGCGGCGCCGGCGCGGGCGCGGGCGGCGGCGCCGGCGGCTGCTCGCCGTTGAAGTAGAACAGCGACTGGTCCGCGCGCTCCTCCGCGCGCCGCCGCACGTCCGACCCGATGGGCGGCAGCGGCGCCGCGCCCGCCCCCGCCCCCGCCCCCGCGCCCGCCGCCACCACCGAGCTCCACGACGCGCCCCAGCGGACGGCGGCCGGGGCGCGCGCTTCCGGCGGCGCCGCGGGGGGCGAACGGGGCGGAGACCCGCTCGTTCGCTCTCCTCCGCGCCGCCGCCCGCCCTTGTCTCGTCGGCCGTGGGCGCGCGCCCCGCCGCGCGTGCGGCCCTCGGCGGAGTCCGGCGCGCGTCGCTCGGTCCGGCGGGGCGGGTCCGTGCCGTCGCGGCGCGGGCGCGGCGAGCGTCGCATGTCGCTCCTCTCGGGCGGCGCGTCGGCGTCGGGCGGGTCGGGCGTCCGAGGCGGGCGGTCGCGCGGCGGCGGCGGGCTCGCGTCCGGCTCGCTGTCGTCGCGGCCCTCGAGGTCGTCGCCCGGCGACGAGTCGGACCCGACGGACGAGTCGCCGGACCGGCCGGCCTCGTCGCTGGACGGCCGCGCCGCGTCCGCGTCCTTGTCGTCGCGCTCCGGCTCCGGCGACGAGCGCGGCGGCGAGTCCCGCTCGGGGGGCGTCTCCGGCTGCGAGAGCGGCGGGGCGCCGTCCTCGCTCGAGCGGTCGTCGTCCCGGTCGACGCGGCGCAGCACCTCGGCCCGCCACCGCTCGAAGGCGCGGCGTTCGGCGAGCGGGGCGCGCGGGTCGGGCGGCGGCGGGCGCCGCGGAGCCCGCCGGCGACGCGCCGGGGGGGCGGGCGGAGGCGGGACGTGGGCGGCGGCGCGGAGGTCGAGCGGCGCCCGAGCGGGCGGCGCGGGCGGCGGGCGGGCTTGCCGCGCCCGCCGCAACGCCCGCTCGGCGTCGATGGCGGCGGCGGCGAGCACGGCGGCGAGGGCGGCGAGCGCGAGCGCCACGCCGGCGGCGCGCAGCGGCGGCTCGAAGGGCGGGCGCGGCGCGGCCCGTGCGCAGGCGCGCAGCAGGCGGGCGGGCGCGGCGGCGCGCAGGCGGAACTCGGCGCGCGCGGCGTCGGCGCGCACGGTGAGCGCGGCGCCGGCGCGCGCCAGCGTGTAGTCCGGGTGGAAGGAGAGGTGCAGCGTGCGCGTCTCGTTGGGCGCGAGCTCGAGCGGCGCGCAGGGCTGCAGGCGGAAGCCGCGCGCGGCGCAGGGCGCGCCGCCCACGCGCCAGTCGCGCAGGCGCAGCGGGACGGGCCCGGTGTTGCGCAGCGCCAGCGCCCGCGCCGCGGACCCGCACTCGCCCACCTCGAGCGCCAGCGGGGCCGCCGCGCCCGCGCGCCGCCCGCCCAGCTCGAAGCTAGGGTGGGCGCCGCGCCCCCGGATCGGAACGATCTCCACGACGGTCAAATTATTTCTGGAACGAGACGTCGCCGCCGTTCGTTATTCTGAAGCACGTGAAGTCCCGATCGTAGAAAAGGTCGTCGGCGGGCGCCGGAATCTCACCTGAGGTAGAGGTAGGTGACGAGCGGCGCGGCGACGGCGGGCGAGAACTTGACGCCGAGCTCGGCGCTGGCGTCGGGCGGCAGCAGGCGCGCGGGCGCGGGCAGCTCGTCGGCGGGCGCGCCGGCGCCGGCCCACTCGCCCAGCGTGAAGGCCTCGTCGCTCCACACGCACGGCTCGCCCGAGCAGAATGACTTCAACTCGTCCGGCCTAGCACAAATAGTGATACGCGCGTTACATGCGTCCGAACCGCGACTATAATCATAATAACAATGCTTTTTTTAAAACGTCTTATCAAAACTGACGTCGGCTACATAAGAACCGTGCCGAATCGAATCACATTTCTTCCGAAGAATCGAGTCGCATTACGTTAGTTATATTGAATAAATTAAAAAGGAGATCAATCAAATTGATACCGAACTGTACTGTTCTGTACAATTCCAAATTTTTGATATTATACAGTGCGGGACCTAGAACCGGGAATAATATTAAAATCGGAGGCTCTATAAGTCACTAGTAATTGAATCATTATGGTCCCAACTACTTAAAACCAAATCTTAACTTTTTGATTTTTTCTAACAAACCTAATCGTAAATTCAATGTAATGCTAACAACAGTAGGTACCGCTCAACTTTTTCGGAGCTACTCGGATCCTCTTTTTGACAATTTATGTGTCTGCTGATATCCACGCAGGTATTGTTTTCTTTCTGGAGTGTTTTTGAACTCAAAGCCATTTCACATTTAATTACAAATTGTGTAAATAATTCCAATTAAATTAAATTAAAATGATTGAAACTGAAACCAAAGAATACCCTATCACAATATTCTGACTTTACTTATCAAAATTATTCTATTCATTTTTAATTTTTTATTTTATTTGATCATAATGTAAAAACGCGTAGAATACACGGAACTAATAAGTATTACGTACTAGTACTTAATAATTCCATGGGTAAATCTACTTGGTACAAAGAGTATACTTGGTATTGATTGAAATGACATGTCATGCATGATGAATAAAATTGTAAACAGACAACTGTCATTGCGATATTTAATAATAAAACTAATTTTAAATAATTTGAAACAGAGATTTTAAGCTGTGGGAAGTAGCGGGGGCTGTTGCTATTCAAGGAGTTAATGATAAATTTTCTAATATATAGGATAGTGTAGTGATATCGTGATGTTTTCCGGTAAGTTTTTTTGTTGTCCCCTGTACCACGATAAGTTCGCAACGTTAGCGATAATATCGTTTTGAAATAATACACTGATTATTAGTCGTAACTTTAAATTCTTATTGTGAGTAATGAATGGTTTTGATTAACGGAATCTTTTCAGAATAAATACTAATACTCTAGAAAGTCTCTATTTTCAATACTTTCCCCGGTTATAGGCCCCACGCGGTATTACGCGTGATCACAGCATTAATTTACGTAAAAATGATTACTGTAGCTAGCAAGATAAGTCTCAAATTGAATTTAAGTCACAGATAAAATAATCGATTTGAATCGATGTCTGTTACATAAAAAAATAAACAGTAATTTTTTTTCACTAAAAACACTCTGTATTCGCTATTAATCCTAAAATGACTAAGATATCTACTTTTAAACGTTTTTATAACCACTCCATGTCACACACAATATTTTTAGCAACGTAATCTTTACGTTTCGTTTTAATTCGTAATCTGTAGGCTTATTACGAGTTTGGCAAACTCGACGTTACAGTAAACGTTAATGTAAAATGTAGCTCTGTCTCTTTCATATTTAGCGACTGTTTTACCGACATGAGCAGTGTATCCGATAATCTACGCTCACGAGTCCTGTAAATGTCATGTTAAGCAAACTCGTAATAGGGATACTGGTCCATTGTCGGTAGTCGGATCTGTGTTTGCTGTCATTCTTACGTCAAATGTCAAACGTGTTGATTGGTCAATTACTAGTCAAAATGGAGTTTCACTTTGGACGAATTAACCACTGGACGCGTAACGAGGACCGCGTTCGCCTTTACCCTTCTGTCACTTACTGAGCCTTTTAGACACAGTAACCAATATGGCGTTGTCAGTATGACGCGAGATCCCGAAGTGGAACATTATCTCAAAAATGGGTAAATGCGCGGTGTTAATTTGTAAAAATCATACCGGACAATCATAGTAAATGATAATAGCTTATTTCACCCGCATGGTTCCCGTTCCCGTGGTAATATCAAAAACCCTTCCTTAGTGCTCGCCAATATCGTTAAAAGAACCTGTATGCAAAATAGGCGTTTGGGCTGTGCGTTGCCTATCAATCAGTCACGGTATTGTTTTTTAGTATTAGACTTATGTTGTACATTATCATAGTGTGTTGCCCATTAACATTTAAAATTTATTATAAGTATAAAAATAGCATTGACAACAATTCAAAAAATTCAAAAATCATAAATTATTAGCTGTTGCATCATAATTCATCGTTCAACATTTGTTTTTTTTTCTCTTTCGAATGCAAGGAAGGATATTCTTACAGCGTATTAAAAATATAAAAGTATTGGAGAATTTCGACAGTGTTAATGCCGCAAGTCTTGGTAGCTCATTGGTTAGAGCAGTGGGCTGAATTACCAAAGGTCGTGGGTTCAAGTCCCATCTGAAAATTCACTTGTGGCCGAGTTCATTTGTTCCAATATTTTTCTTGTTAAAATTTATCATAAATGGTGGTTACATTTATTATTTGTTTCTAACATAGACCTTGTTAGGTCACAGCAAGAATAAAATTAATCATATTTATATTAAATAATGTATGTACGTAAGCTATATTATACAATTTTTAATCTTTAATTATTTTTATTTTAAGATCGTTTTATTATATTCAAATAAAATTATCTTAAAACTACAATAAACTATTGGTTGAAATATTCTTGCAATTAGTATTTCAGCTAGTAGTTGCTAGAAAGATACTGCCTTGGCTTTTTCTTAAATATAGGTAATTTATATGCGATGTTTTGTTGATAACTTCTGGGAGTTTGATGTTTAAAACTGTCATAGTGTATGCTAGACCATACGCTATCCAAACGCTAGTCTACTATTTCTAATTTAGGTTTAGGTTGTGCTAATTTTGTACGGTGGCGTAAATTTTGAGATCTTTAATAAAGTGAAAACATGTTTATATTTTTTCTTACATTTAAGAAATATGCATTCTTAAATGTAAATTGATACTAGAGTTGAAATTAAAATGTTTTAGTCTCAACGGTCTTTGACAATCCTATAATGTCGATGGTTATTTTCAGTAAGTTTTAGTATACTTAGATTTTTGACTCCAAAAAAAATTTCGAATACGAGATATCACAGCTCGAGAAGCACACAGGGGGCTAATTGTCTAATTTTAAATCTATCACAATTCCTTTAAATTTTTCATTTAAAAAATCCAAATTATATGAGCATCGCGCCACAACTATTTGACCTTTGAAAGGAGTTGCAATCGATTATAAAATTAAACACTTATGGAGGGGTTGCTATGTGTATGTCCTATACAATGGTTCTGTAATGAACTCATTACCCATATTTTGTTTTATATAAAAAAGCTCGAGTGATTGAAGAAGAAGTTAATGTAAATAATGAATTATAATTATATAAACCAAATATTAATGTTTTTTACTCACTTAAAGAGTGTAAGTAAGTAATTTGTAAGTCCGCCTGGCTAGGACCACCATCTTATCCAAGTCCGTTCCGGCAGTTAGAGGTAAGATAGCCAGTTCCTCAGTGATTGAGGATTCCGGGAGAGGCGCGCTTCCATTTAGTATCTGGTTGCATGTATCTACCATTTTTCACAAAATAAAAGCCAAACACAAACGCTTTGGAAACCATATTTTATAGTTTTTATGAATTTGAGGGACTTTTTTAATGAAGTTTTCTTATTATTAGGTGCTTTTTATTTTCCCACGAAATAAACAATTAACTTACTAATTTCTTTAAAACACACATGATTTATTAAACTCAATAGGTTCATTCATTCACTCCTTACTTATCGATAAAAAAATTATCGATTATTTCAAGCACTATTGTCATTATTTGACATTAGTAATCGCCCATCACCCCCGCAAGAATGGTTGATCGTGATTTCATACATTCTTCTCGGGTTTCGTGTCCAGTGGTTAATTCGTCCAAGATTTTCACCCGAGTTCTTTTCGTAATAACACATGCTGTGAGGCTCCATTTTTAACTCCATCTACCGTACAATTTCTATTACAAAATATATTTATTTGACGTTTGCAAAATTCGCGATTTTTATCGCGAGCACGCCATTATTTAAGAAAGAAAAAAAAGTTAAAAATGTTAAAAATAATTATTCTTAAACAAAGTACGTTGCTCTTACATAAGTGGCTGGAACCAACCTATTACGATTTAAACACACTGGCAAATAGACGTCCGATTTTACATCCGATTGTCTGATCAGACAATCGGATCGGATTCACTCCATACACGTCCGATTTTTGAGTCCGACTATTTCTAAGCTTAGTCGTTCTTGAGCTATTACCGCGAGTGGAGTGCTTGCGTAGGTACAGGGTATGTAAAGAAAGCAAAGTTGGAGGACGAATTACTGTTACTTATTGCGTATTTGCTCGTGTTCGAAAGAAGAAAAAACGTCGATATTGGATTCAATCAATTAGGTACAGTCAACAGCACGTACGACTTTACATTTGCACTACGAAAACCGCCCCGCGCGCCGCTATTACGAGCGACGACGAAAGGGCGTTCTCAAGGTCAAAGTATAAAGCCGTGCGTGCTGTTGACTGTACATACATCATTATGAGATAAGGTCGGATGAATAACGAGAGATATACAAACACAGAGGTTTCAATTAAGTACTCACAGGTCATCAGGCGGCGCGGCCATCAACACCGGTTGCACCAGCAGTGGCACGTGCGATGGATTCCGTATAAGCACGTTGGCCACTATTTCCTCTCCGACGCCGGCCACCGCGCCCGGCCACGAGCGCGCCAGCGACGGCCACTGCAGCTGCACCGAACCTGACACTGGTACTTGCACCACCTGCGGGCACACCACCGCGGTTACTGTGACTGCACTTCTGCTAAGTTCGCACGCTAGTGCCATCGGATTCCGACCAGACTCGAGAACAGGAGAAACAAACGGAGCCTGAAACGGTATCACCGAGACAACAGGCGACCTAAAAGGCATAAAAGCGTTTCCGTGTACATCTGCCGCAGAAAGGGGAGAGGAGCCATATGAATGTGACAAAGTACATAGATTAAAAAAAAATATTTGTAGGAATTTAGTCAGGAAAGCGTGCGCGGTGGACGTCATTCCGCATGCATATCTTTCCGCTTCAACCTCCAAAATCCAGGTCATGAGTTTGAGGAGGCAAATTAGGAACTAACGCTGCCAAAATCGCTGAAATCCAAAATCTATCGATCGGTTAATCGCTTGTCAACATGTCAAGATTTTACCTAACCAGCAACGGTGGCACCTATAGCTTTCGGTGTCTCTCTATCGAACAAATTAGCGGCCGCTTCCGCTTTCGCCCGCGTGGTTCCCGTTATTTAATATCGGGATAAAAAGTATTCTATGTTCATAACTAATGAAATATTTACTCTTTATAATATTAGTGTTTATACTCTGAGGGCTGGATGATCACTCGGACGCTAAATAACCTCACCTCGGTGGTGCGCATGTGCAGCGTGAGGTTGCCGGCGGGCGGCAGGCGCGCGAACACGTCCCTGCGCGCGCGCATGTGTAACCTCACCTCGGTGGTGCGCATGTGCAGCGTGAGGTTGCCGGCGGGCGGCATGCGCGCGAACACGTCCCTGCGCGCGCGCATGTGTAACCTCACCTCGGTGGTGCGCATGTGCAGCGTGAGGTTGCCGGCGGGCGGCAGGCGCGCGAACACGTCCCTGCGCGCGCGCATGTGTAACCTCACCTCGGTGGTGCGCATGTGCAGCGTGAGGTTGCCGGCGGGCGGCAGGCGCGCGAACACGTCCCTGCGCGCGCGCATGTGTAACCTCACCTCGGTGGTGCGCATGTGCAGCGTGAGGTTGCCGGCGGGCGGCAGGCGCGCGAACACGTCCCTGCGCGCGCGCATGTGTAACCTCACCTCGGTGGTGCGCATGTGCAGCGTGAGGTTGCCGGCGGGCGGCAGGCGCGCGAACACGTCCCTGCGCGCGCGCATGTGTAACCTCACCTCGGTGGTGCGCATGTGCAGCGTGAGGTTGCCGGCGGGCGGCAGGCGCGCGAACACGTCCCTGCGCGCGCGCATGTGTAACCTCACCTCGGTGGTGCGCATGTGCAGCGTGAGGTTGCCGGCGGGCGGCAGGCGCGCGAACACGTCCCTGCGCGCGCGCATGTGTAACCTCACCTCGGTGGTGCGCATGTGCAGCGTGAGGTTGCCGGCGGGCGGCATGCGCGCGAACACGTCCCTGCGCGCGCGCATGTGTAACCTCACCTCGGTGGTGCGCATGTGCAGCGTGAGGTTGCCGGCGGGCGGCAGGCGCGCGAACACGTCCCTGCGCGCGCGCATGTGTAACCTCACCTCGGTGGTGCGCATGTGCAGCGTGAGGGTGCCGGCGGGCGGCAGGCGCGCGAACACGTCCCTGCGCGCGCGCATGTGTAACCTCACCTCGGTGGTGCGCATGTGCAGCGTGAGGTTGCCGGCGGGCGGCAGGCGCGCGAACACGTCCCTGCGCGCGCGCATGTGCCGCTCGTCGCGCCGCAGCGACGCCGCGTCCGGGGACACGCCGCGCTCCCACCACGACGCGTCCTCTGAACCAACCGATTACAACATCAAACGTTAGTTAATGAACTGGCACGTTCACAGTACTCACACTAATAAATAAAAAAACCAATTGAAAAATGCATAAAAGTTCACTGTAAGTAAGTAAAAGCAAAACAATAATTGTTTCCTTCATACTCGAAGTTTGACCGCACGCAAGAGAGACAGACATACTATTCTGGTTGACCGTGCAGTGCAACGTCACACCGTGCTTTACTCACAAACACTACGTGTAAATATGTTGAACGTGCCAGTTTTAATTAACCGACCTGTACTATTATACCGAGGTGTAACTACCACACAATCGAAGAGGAGTACTATATAATAGTTATAAAAACGTTTAAATATGACTATAATTAATAAGTAAAGTCAGAAGTTGCATTCAACAAATTAATTTAAATAACAACTCTTACTTCCACAGAACAAGAAAACTAACTAATAGCTCACTTCTAAAACGTTACATACGTCAATTCATTGCCTCTCTTTAACGTAGCATTTAACCTCTCCGGGGACAAGCGCACGGTCGTCGTCTCAACCACAAAACACCCACTGCTGGGTATAGGCCTCCTTGAGGACACGATATATTACACTCAATGGTCCTTTGAGCCGGATCGAGACAGAGACTAGACTGTAGTATCTTAAGAGAATTTCTTGCAGCCTGCATGCGTAGCATACGCATCTCGAAGCGCGAGCACATTGCCTATCTGGCTCACACTGCACTGCACTCCGACCGCCTAACGGTATAGCTTGTGGTATCGCTACAGCTGTCAAACTTCAAACTCTCATAAAACCCTTCAACGAAAGGGATTTCGTTTAATTCCTACATATTTATATTCATCTATTGTATTCACTATTGCATTTTTAGTATGAAAGTGACAGCGATAGCGAGAGCCTTTGAAAAATCGATAGCTACAGCGATAGCACAAGCTATACCGTTAGGCGGTCGGGGTGCTGATATGAGCGGGACAGACATCGCGAGATAAGGGTCGACAGCGAGTCGCGGTGCGCATAGCACGCTGGCAGTGGCAACGTTAATGTCGTGCGGCGGCACTGACCCGGGTCGTGGGGCCGCAGCCCCGTGTAGCAGCGGGCGCGGGCGCAGGCGCGCTCGGGGCGCAGGCGCAGGCGGCCCGCGGCGCCGCGCCACCGCGCCGGGATCACGCCCGACCCGAAGGACCTGCGTGTCAACGTTAATGTCGTGCGGCGGCACTGACCCGGGTCGTGGGGCCGCAGCCCCGTGTAGCAGCGGGCGCGGGCGCAGGCGCGCTCGGGGCGCAGGCGCAGGCGGCCCGCGGCGCCGCGCCACCGCGCCGGGATCACGCCCGACCCGAAGGACCTGCGTGTCAACGTTAATGTCGTGCGGCGGCACTGACCCGGGTCGTGGGGCCGCAGCCCCGTGTAGCAGCGGGCGCGGGCGCAGGCGCGCTCGGGGCGCAGGCGCAGGCGGCCCGCGGCGCCGCGCCACCGCGCCGGGATCACGCCCGACCCGAAGGACCTGCGTGTCAACGTTAATGTCGTGCGGCGGCACTGACCCGGGTCGTGGGGCCGCAGCCCCGTGTAGCAGCGGGCGCGGGCGCAGGCGCGCTCGGGGCGCAGGCGCAGGCGGCCCGCGGCGCCGCGCCACCGCGCCGGGATCACGCCCGACCCGAAGGACCTGCGTGTCAACGTTAATGTCGTGCGGCGGCACTGACCCGGGTCGTGGGGCCGCAGCCCCGTGTAGCAGCGGGCGCGGGCGCAGGCGCGCTCGGGGCGCAGGCGCAGGCGGCCCGCGGCGCCGCGCCACCGCGCCGGGATCACGCCCGACCCGAAGGACCTGCGTGTCAACGTTAATGTCGTGCGGCGGCACTGACCCGGGTCGTGGGGCCGCAGCCCCGTGTAGCAGCGGGCGCGGGCGCAGGCGCGCTCGGGGCGCAGGCGCAGGCGGCCCGCGGCGCCGCGCCACCGCGCCGGGATCACGCCCGACCCGAAGGACCTGCGTGTCAACGTTAATGTCGTGCGGCGGCACTGACCCGGGTCGTGGGGCCGCAGCCCCGTGTAGCAGCGGGCGCGGGCGCAGGCGCGCTCGGGGCGCAGGCGCAGGCGGCCCGCGGCGCCGCGCCACCGCGCCGGGATCACGCCCGACCCGAAGGACCTGCGTGTCAACGTTAATGTCGTGCGGCGGCACTGACCCGGGTCGTGGGGCCGCAGCCCCGTGTAGCAGCGGGCGCGGGCGCAGGCGCGCTCGGGGCGCAGGCGCAGGCGGCCCGCGGCGCCGCGCCACCGCGCCGGGATCACGCCCGACCCGAAGGACCTGCGTGTCAACGTTAATGTCGTGCGGCGGCACTGACCCGGGTCGTGGGGCCGCAGCCCCGTGTAGCAGCGGGCGCGGGCGCAGGCGCGCTCGGGGCGCAGGCGCAGGCGGCCCGCGGCGCCGCGCCACCGCGCCGGGATCACGCCCGACCCGAAGGCCCTGCGTGTCACACAATATTCAACTTTATTTCAAAGTTAATTGCTATTTTTAAAATTTATTTATTTATTTAATCTTTATTGCACATATACAGCAAATGGCGGACTTAATGCCCTTAGGCATTCTCTACCAGTCAACCGGAAAGGATGTAAGAGATATTTAGGCGGCAATAAAAAAGTACTTAACTGATTTTAAAATAACAATAATTGAACACATTACACATATGTACCTACTAAACTTAAATTATAATTAAAATCTAAAATCATTGGATCAATTTTAAAATACATACTTGTGATCCTGTTAAATAATAGTCTGATTTTGTGGAATAAACATGTTCAAAACGTTTCCGGCATTTAGAAGACGTGATTTTATTATTTGATCAAGACTATTATTCTGACGTCGGTTATTTTCGATTAAATGGATATTTGAGAATTGTTGTGTAAAATTGGTGTTGAATTAATTATATTAATGGAAATTGTCGTTATTGGTTTATCAAAATATTAAGTGTTATTGTAAGAACAGTATAATACAAAAAAAGAATTGTTTTGACTAGAATTTCTCAGTCTTCTGTTTGTTTCCTGTTAATTCTTAATAATATTGAAATACAAATAATAACTAGGGAGCTAAAGTAACAAATAAAACAACTCTATTGATTGGTTATCCCCACGTGACTTCCTGTTGACAAGTGGCGCGACCACGTGTTGTTTGTCAGTCGAATCGAAGTGGGGGACGCCTTATAAAAGCGGACTAGCCGTCAGTGCTCTCACAAATGTGCCCTAATTCAATGTCTCGGCCTTCTACTCGCGACTCCCCACCCAGTCTACGAATAATCTACTGGAATCCGGGAGGCATTCGTCAGAAGATGGACCAGCTCCGCCTTCTCACCCAGTCGCAGGACATCCACATCGCCCTCCTGGGTGAGACCCTATTATCACAAAAGGTACCACTACGGCTCCCGAACTACCAAACCTATAGACGCGACGAGATATCCCCACAGGGCCGCCCTTACAGGGGCACGGCGGTCCTCGTCAGAAGGGATATAGTCCATGATGAGCTCCCGTGGCTAGAATACACCAGCCTGAGGTCTATCGGCGTGAGGGTGCACGCTGGAGGAAGGGAGCTAAACGTCTACGCCGCCTACAGACCGCCAAAATCAGGTATCCACCCGCCCGACATTGCCACCATCTTTGGCGACCAGACCCCCACCGTGCTGGCAGGGGACCTGAACGCAAAGCATCCAGCGTGGGGGTCCTGCACCACCTCGACCGACGGCCGCCGCCTGCTGGAGGCCACTGCGGAAAAGGACATAGAGGTGCTCGGGCCAGACTCGCCCACACACTACCCGATTGACGACACTCAACAACCAAGCACCATAGATGTGGTGCTCACAAAGGGCGTCACCAGCCCCATCAGCGTGGAGGTAATCTATGAGGCTGACACGCCACATCTGCCGCTTCTCATTACACTGGCCACTGCTCCCGACGCCGTGGCCCCTCCTCGCCCCAGGTACAAGACTGATTGGGAGGCCTATAAACTATCGATGGCGGACGTCACCTTGCCCGGACCACTCAACACCAAAGATGACATTGACGCCGCCATCGCATATTACACAAAGAAAATGCAGGAAGTAAAGGCCTCCCACACCAAACCAGCTCCGCAATCCCAACGCCGCGACGCCCTCCCCCGCCACCTGCAGACGCTACTGGGGGAGAAAAAGAGACTCAAGCGCCAATGGACCGACCACAGATGTCCGCGCCTGAAAAAGAGCCTCAACAGGGCCACGGCGGAGCTCCGCGAGGCGGTGAGTACCTGGCGCGGATCGAACTGGGAATCCACCATAGACCGCGCCGCCGAACACCTGCCAAGCCTCCACACCCTCAACAGGTGCTTAACCAGAACCCCGCAGCCCACATACCCACTGATGGATGCCGACGGCCAGAGACGATACGCTGCTCTTGACCGGGCCCGTATCTTAGCAGACCACCTGGCCGTCCAATTCTCACCAAACCCAGCGGCCCCAGCAGCGGCTGAGCACCACCGCAAGGTAGCCCAAGATGTGGCGGAATACCTGGCCACCACCCCACCGCCACTGCCAGGAAGCGCGTACATTTCACCCGCGGAGGTAAGGAAGGCGGCCCTACACCTAAATCCAAGGAAGGCTCCGGGACCCGACAATCTGCCGCCTACAGCCCTCTCAGCTCTCCCAAGACAGGGGTGGGCGGTACTGGCCCGTATATTCAACGCATCACTACGGGCCAACTACTTCCCGGCCGCCTGGAAGCAAGGCCGGGTGATAACCATTCCAAAACCGGGTAAGGACCGCCGCCAAGCCGCCAACCAGCGCCCTATTACACTCCTCGACCATGTCGCCAAGTTGTTCGAGCGTCTGCTGCTGCGCCGCCTCCGCCCGGCCATCACTCTAAGGGACGACCAATTCGGCTTCAGAAGCGGGCACTCAACCACGCTCCAACTGGCGCGGGTACTGCACCACATGGCGGACAGTGCAAACAAGGGCAACTGCACTGTGGCCGCCTTTCTTGATGTGGTGAAGGCCTTCGACCGGGTTTGGCACCCCGGTCTGATCTACAAGATGCGCCACAATACAGAGGTACACCCGGCCCTAGTCCACCTACTGGCCTCATTTCTGGAGGACCGCCTCTTCAGAGTGGCAGTGGAGGAGAAGGAGTCGGAGCTGCGTCCCATAAGGGCGGGAGTCCCACAGGGAAGCTGCTTGTCACCCACACTTTACGCCGTTTTCACCAACGACATACCCTCCGTAAACCAACATCTAAAAGAATGGGAACCACGGGTCGAGCTGGCGCTGTTCGCGGACGACAGCGCCTTCTACACTTCCTCCCCGTGGCCCAAGGCCGCCACTATGAGGCTCCAAAAACAACTGAACCTACTCCCGCCCTGGCTCGACAACTGGAGGATTGCGGTGAACGTGGGCAAGACCACCGCAATCCTCGTTGGGACACGCAAGAGGGCGCCCTCCCAACTGGAATTGAAGGACGAGGCCATCCAGTGGCAGCCGTCCGTGAAATACCTCGGCTGCCACATAGACCGCAACTTGAGTATGGTGGCCCAAGTTGACCATGTCACGACCTCGGCCCGCGCAGCACGGGCCATCCTCCGCCCTGTCTTAACATCGCGGCTGCCACTGAGAACTAAGTCGGCCATCTTTAAAACCCACGTCCGGTCGCGGCTCACCTATGCCGCACCGGCGTGGTATTCTCTGTGTTCGCAGGCTCAGAAAAACCGCATCCAGCAGCAGCAGAACGTGGCGCTCCGCGTTATCACAAAGGCGGGGCGCTACGTGCTTAACTCGGTTATCGCACGGGACCTTAATGTGGAGCCCGTGCACGACTTCGTGGGCCGCCTGGCGCGTCAAATGTTTGACCGCGCCGATCAGGGCTCACATCTCCATCTCCAAGGCATCGCACCAATGCCAGCACCATCACCACCACCAACTACAGCGGGAAGAGCTCCTTCCCCCACCACCACAAGGGCCAAGAAGACCAGAAAGGCGCTGCCCCGTCAAATTGTGCCCCCGCCACTTCCCCAGCCCACCTTACCCATCCGGAATCCCCCCCCCTCCACTACCTAAATTATAGCCCATACCCCGTTTGCGTAAGCCGTGGCCCGTTCGCAGGCGCTCGCTGGGCCTCCCCCATTATGGGGGTCTCACCCGGTGCGGCAGACCGCGCAAAGGGGCCACGCCGCAAACTCCGGCGGGGGCAACCATTCGTCGGAAGACGGCCGCTCTATAGCGGCACCCAACACCATGCGGCAGTGGCCCCATGAGATGAAGCCCGGGGAAGGAGCATAGGCTCGAACCCGTACCAGCTGCAGAAGCTGAAGAAGACCCCGACCCCGTGCTCTCACAACCCGCACCTTCCCTGGAAGCCGCGAGGCCACCAGCCGCCCTACAACCGCAGCCCCCTCCGCCCTTCAGGGGGCAACAGTCAGAGGTACCAATAAGTAGTACTGTCCGGGGACTGTAAGCTGAGCTTTGCATATGTGTAAGTGCACATATATGTACTAGTAGCAACACCTGTTGCTTTTTTGTTTATTGTTTTTTTACAAGATACCTACAAACTATCTATGTGCACTTAAACAAATGCAAAGCTCAGCCAGTCGCGCGAGTGTCGGCTCGTAAGACAGTCGTGTCGTGTTGCGTCGAACTTATCGCGCGGTGAGACATCTTTGTTACGAGTACCCACATTCTGTGCAAAAATGGATGGAGCTATTCGTGATGAAGATAATTTAGATAAAAGTGACTCTGAAGTGATAAACCAGCCCCCTAATTGTCTAATTCAAAATCTATCACATTCCCTTTCAGAGGTATTGTGATTGTGATATTTTCGTCTGTCATATTGCTTAGACAGTTCAATTTCGTTTATTCCATACCTTTTAAAACGCGTCCCGATCACAATCCCTTTCAAATGTCAAATAGTGACGGCCTGAATAACTTTCAAATTAAGAATTGAAAGGGATTGCGATAGATTTAAAATTAGACAATTAGCCCCTTGAATAACAATTAAACGAAATGGATCAGTTTCGTCAAGTGCCAAAACGCTCTTTGTGTGAAAATATTATCCCCGAAAAAAGGAAAGTACCCAATGAAAGAAGTGAGGAGAGTGGAGAAGATTTTGTGACGGTAACTCGGAAAAGACCAAATAAGTATTTTTACGGAGTACATCACCAATTTAGATTTTTGAAGGAAATAAAACATACGAAACCACATTTACATATGAAATAATAAGAGGAATAGACAAAAAAAATGGATTCAGAAGGCAAATGGACTAATAACGAAAGTATTCGAATATTTTTCAAAGTTCTATAATTCCCGAAGTTGTATTTATTTATGGTTGTGGTATTAAAGCAGAAAAGTGCTCGGGCTTGCTGGAAATTTGGACTCACCCTTAAATATTGTCCGATAAAAAAATCACTATGCCCTAAATGCGGCGGTGACCACAACAACTGTAACACTGCTTCCTTTAAGTGTTTAAATTGCAGGCTTAGTACCCCTACGCCGAACAGTCGTCAAAATAATAATAATTAATGTTGTACAGTCAACGGCAGCTCCTGCTTTACATATCTGTCAAATTTCCTCAGACAAATCTGACTCAACGGCGTGCGTCTTAAAGTCCAAAGTCGATTGGAGGAATTTGACAGATATGTATTATGTAAATATTTGTATATATAAAATAGTTATTTATTTATTTTTATATTTACGACCAACAGCTATGTTTAACAAAAAATGATACTAACTCAAATTCGAGTGCGGGGTCGTCGTCTCCGTCCGGCGCGACCGCCAGCACCTGCATGCTCACGTCCATCGTGTTCTCCACCACCAGCGGCGCCCAGGAGCTCACCCACTGCCGACCAACGCTCATGTTATGTTACTATCTTACAATACACTACAAGTTACAACCAAAATTAATAACCTATCTGTAGATATGGATAGGGCTATCTGGGATTATTGCCTAGGATATTTTTGTTAATATGACCAAAATAACGACGGTTACTAGGCAATCGTACATGTATGTATATAATTTAGTAGGTTTATAAGCATCCATCAATAATTATTTAAATTACAAGCAAGCATTTTTGTTGACCTAAATTATTACTTACGTGTATTGTAATATTCAATTAATGCAATAAACGCATTGCTTCAATATTACAATATCAATAATTCTATCTCCGTGATCGGTTTATCATTAGCATTCGGCATAGTAATCAAATCAATGTGTGGTATAGTATCACACACAACGAGACCACTAGGCAACAATCTCAGATAGCCCCATCCATATCTACAGATAGGTTGTTTATTTCGGGAGTTAGTGATTTTTACAGCCTAAATGTCAAAATTCCTTTTTGTTGTGAGGAAATAAAAAAGTAAACGCTCGTTCAGACATTAGCGCGAAGCGCAATAGAGAAGGAAGGAGAAGTGATCTGTATTTATGCGTGTAGTAAAGCCGGTGCGGGACGGTGACGTGTTCCTTCACCGTCCCGCCACCGCCCGACCCGCCGAGACTGTCCCCGCCAACGTCTGTACTCCGCGGGAGGTGGGCATGAGCTTGACGGAGTATAGTATACAGTGGTGGTCACATAATTAAATCATCCAGGAAGTGAATGAAGGAGATCTAGATTGTTATACACACTTAACTGATCTGATAAACATTTTATGGGTACGTTAAAAGTACCGGATAAAACGGTGGCGTGGGGCGTGTTGACCCACACGCTGCCCTCCGGGGCGGCGGGCGGCAGGTGGGCGGGCAGTATGTGTGACGTACCGGGGCGGCGGGCGGCAGGTGGGCGGGCAGTATGTGTGACGTACCGGGGCGGCGGGCGGCAGGTGGGCGGGCAGTATGTGTGACGTACCGGGGCGGCGGGTGGCAGGTGGGCGGGCAGTATGTGTGACGTACCGGGGCGGCGGGCGGCAGGTGGGCGGGCAGTATGTGTGACGTACCGGGGCGGCGGGCGGCAGGTGGGCGGGCAGTATGTGTGACGTACCGGGGCGGCGGGCGGCAGGTGGGCGGGCAGTATGTGTGACGTACCGGGGCGGCGGGCGGCAGGTGGGCGGGCAGTATGTGTGACGTACCGGGGCGGCGGGCGGCAGGTGGGCGGGCAGTATGTGTGACGTACCGGGGCGGCGGGCGGCAGGTGGGCGGGCAGTATGTGTGACGTACCGGGGCGGCGGGCGGCAGGTGGGCGGGCAGTATGTGTGACGTACCGGGGCGGCGGGCGGCAGGTGGGCGGGCAGTATGTGTGACGTACCGGGGCGGCGGGCGGCAGGTGGGCGGGCAGTATGTGTGACGTACCGGGGCGGCGGGCGGCAGGTGGGCGGGCAGTATGTGTGACGTACCGGGGCGGCGGGCGGCAGGTGGGCGGGCAGTATGTGTGACGTACCGGGGCGGCGGGCGGCAGGTGGGCGGGCAGTATGTGTGACGTACCGGGGCGGCGGGCGGCAGGTGGGCGGGCAGTATGTGTGACGTACCGGGGCGGCGGGCGGCAGGTGGGCGGGCAGTATGTGTGACGTACCGGGGCGGCGGGCGGCAGGTGGGCGGGCAGTATGTGTGACGTACCGGGGCGGCGGGCGGCAGGTGGGCGGGCAGTATGTGTGACGTACCGGGGCGGCGGGCGGCAGGTGGGCGGGCAGTATGTGTGACGTACCGGGGCGGCGGGCGGCAGGTGGGCGGGCAGTATGTGTGACGTACCGGGGCGGCGGGCGGCAGGTGGGCGGGCAGTATGTGTGACGTACCGGGGCGGCGGGCGGCAGGTGGGCGGGCAGTATGTGTGACGTACCGGGGCGGCGGGCGGCAGGTGGGCGGGCAGCGCGCGCAGGCGGCCGGGGCGCACGCGCGCGGTGACGGGCGCGCGGGCGGTGGCGTGGGGCGTGCTCACCCACACGCTGCCCTCCAGCGCGCCCTCCGCAGCCGGCGCCACCACCGTGAGCCACGCCCGCGCCCACTGGCCCGCGGGCACGCAGCGCTGCAACATCACATAAACAATTAAAATTTAAATCACGAAAATTGTACTGACTATCCGAACTAAAAAGACTTAACTTTTTGTTAAAAGTAACAATATTCAAATTATTTGAGTTACTGAACACTGGCTGGAGCGTTGTAGTTGCACACAGGTTGTAGTCATACGTACGCAGGCGTGGTGGGCGGGGGCGGGCCCCGGGCTGTGGTCATACGTACGCAGGCGTGGTGGGCGGGGGCGGGCCCCGGCGGGGCGCAGGCGGCGGGCGCGAGCGCGGCGGCGGGCAGGCGCGCGTGCAGGCCGGTGGCGCACAGGGCGCGGGGCCCCGGGTTGTGCAGGCGCAGCCCCACGCGCCGCGTCGCGCTGCAGCCCAGCGTGCCCAGACGCAGCGTGCCGTCGCTGGAATTCGGCCACTCCCACTCCTGCGACCACACCACACACCGTTACTCGCTCCTGCCCTCACTCCACAACAGGAGGGTTGGAACCTTTTGGCCTCGTACCCGTTCCGACGCCATTTTTAACACCTGCGGACTGGAACGAGGCCTGCTTCCGTACAAAAAAGTTTAATTTCCTTTCTTTATTTTTATAACTTTTTCCGTGAATGAAAAAGTTATTACATCATTGAAATTAAGCAATTCTTCAACCTAACATTAAAAATACTCCATGGTTTACGTACCAGTCGAAACGTGCCGGTGTGCACGGTGACGGGCAGGCTGTAGGCGGTGAGGTTGGTGGCGAGCGTGAGCGTGTCGTGCAGCGGAGGCGGAGGCGCGGCGGCCGCCCGCAGGCGCGCCACCACCGCCTGCCGCCCCGCGCCCAGCACCAGCGGCAGCAGCGACTGGCACTGCCAACGCATCGGACTCTATACTCAAGTATGTCAATCAGCAAAACAATGTGACAGGGTACCAATGTCATTTCGTTATAATAATGCTGCCTTAAAACTAAATCATAATTAAGGTCTGTTTGTTACCTAAATAAATAAATAAAAACAATTTAATGGTCGCTATGTGGTGGGTTTACTTTTCAAATCTGAAAGTCCAAAATGTATCAATGGTCGATCTAAAGAAATTGCAATGAAGAGGTTTACATTTCTAGAGAAGAAGTTGTCTAAAAATCCTTCTCTTAAACAGCAATATAACGATGCAATTGAAGACTACATGAAGCAAGGGCACGCGGTACAAATAGTAAATCGGAAAGAAATAGAGAATCCAAAATCAGTATATCTGCCCCACCATGCTGTAGTTCGAGAAGATAAAGAGACTTCAAAGGTTCGTCCAGTCTTCGATGCTTCGTGCAGGTGTAAATAATGTCTCCTTAAATGATGATCTGATGGTGGGTCCTAAAGTACAACAAGATCTGCGTCACATATTACTCAGATGGCGCTTGCATCCAATATGTATCGTCGCAGATTTAGTTCAAATGTATAGGCAAGTCTGCGTTGATGAGAAACATGTGGATTTTCAACGTTTTTTTTTGGCGACCGAATCCTCTCGAACCCTTACAACACTACAGCTTAAAGAGATTGACGTTTGGTACTTCCTGTGCTCCATACTTGGCTGTCGGATCCCTACAGCAACTTGCGAGAGATGACCAAGATCAGTACCCGATTGCATCTGAGATAACACGTAAAGACTTCATCATGGATGACCTTTTGACGGGATGCTAAACGGAATCTAAAGCTATTGAGATATATGAGCAACTTACGAAACTGATGAAAGCTGGAGGATTCCAAATGCAAAAGTGGTGTAGTAATAATGCCAAGTTACTCGACCATATCATAGAAGAGAATAACAGTACGAGCCAGCCCATCAATTTCAAATCCAATGATATGGTTAAAGTTTTAGGAATATCTTGGAATAAGTGTACTGACAAATTTGAGTTCACAATATACTTAGCAGATGACAATAAGCCAATCACAAAAAGAAGCGTGCTATCAACAATTGCCCGACTTTACGATCCAATGGGTTGGATCGTACCAATTATTATTACCGCAAAGATTTATATCCAGAAACTCTGGAAGTCTGGTCTAGATTGGGATGAACCCCTGTTTACTGTGTGAGTGGTTAGAATTCAAAGAGGACTTAAAAAGAGTTCAAGGCATTGAAATATCCAGGTGGTTGAACTCAAATAAAAGTAGTGAAATCGAATTGCATGTTTTTGCTGATTTATTTATTTATTTATTGGAAAACCAACTGCTTAACCTAACACATTAAAAAACTTAAATGAAACATAAAGCCATTGTGATGCCTCACAAGCAGCATATGATGCTGCGGTATATATGAAAGTGACTGAGGATGATAATGGGTCACAAGTTCACTTAATCACAGCAAAGACCAAAGTGGAGCCAATTGAAAAGGAGTTAACAATCCCTAGACTAGAGCTCTGTGGAGCCGTCCTGGCTGCTAAATTAATATTTGAAGTGTCCCAAGTACTTTCAATGCATGGTCAGACTCAGACGTTGTATTAGCATGGATAAGAGGAGAACCAAGTCGATGGACAACATTCGTGAGTAACCGAGTCTCTGCAATTTTGACAATGCTAGATAGAAGCCAATGGTACCATGTTCGAACTAGTGACAACCCCGCCGACTGTGCGTCTAGGGGTGTTCGTTGTACTGAGCTTAAAGCATGGTCCGTCCTGGCTATCAGATGGAGAATTGAACATGGTTGAGACACATTTTGATACCACGCAAGAATCTATGGCCATGGTTGAAATCAAGGAAGAATGCTTTACGAAGAAGTATTCGACGCTTACTAAGTTACATAACATAATTTCTTACTGCAGAAGATTTTTAAATTTGCGACTACCAAAAGAACAGAGAGAAAAGTATACTGAGTACGTGACAATCGCAGAAAAGAATAAGGTCCTAGAATATTGCATAAAAGAAACGCAACAGTTATACTTTCAGAACGAAATCAAACAGTTGAAGATACAAAAGGGAATTCCAAAAAGGAGTATTCTGCGCTTTCTTAACCCCTTCTTAGATGAGAATGGTGTTTTAAGAGTAGGCGGGCGAATAGATAATGCCAAAATTTATTATAATAGAAAACATCCCATCATTTTACCAACCGATAGTCATCTCAGTAAATTGATCGTGATGGATTCACATACAAGGACGTTACACGAAGGGCCTCAAATGATGCTTAACTTTTTATGATCTAAATATTGGATCATCCTAGCGAGAGTCATGGCAAAACGAGTTTATCGAGAATGTGAGATTTGTGAAAGGTACTCAAAACAAAGACATAATCCACTGATTGCGTCCTTCCAAAGCATTTTAAAGTTCCGGAGTAGATATCACGGGTTATATTGTTGCGGCATATCATTTCGCCTATTTTACGAGGAGAGATGACAACACCAGAGGAAGTAATTGCCGTCGTTTGCTATCGGGCGTTTACGTAAAGCGTCGGTACTTCAACGTCACATCTTTATACAACCGTTACTTACCTATTCGCTATCTACAAGCCAACATTGTATTTCAATTTATTATATATATTTTCGAGTTAAATCAACAAAATCTTTTATTTGGCTCCATTGTGTCGAGACAAGACATATATAAATTTGAGATTTTCCCCAGGAAGAGGATCCAAGTCGTACAAAGGCTATGTATGTTTGTTCATATGCATGGTAACCCGCGCTATTCATTTGGCAGCTGTATCAGATCTTACAGCTCAAGGCTTTATAGCTGCATTCCGCAGGTTTGTTTCAAGGAGAGGTGCTTGTAGAGATCTATACAGCGATAATGGGACCAATTTTGTTGGCGCCAATAAAGAACTGCAACGTATGTTTGTAAAGGCAAACTATGGGTTCGGAGAATTGAGCAAGTTATTAGTAGAAGAAGGCACTACATGGCACTACATTCCACCTCATGCGCCCAATTTCGGTGGCCTGTGGGAAGCGGGAGTACGCTCAACAAAAACCCATTTAAAACGAGTAATTGGAGAGAGCACATTGACCTTTGAAGAATTATCGACAGGTCTTTCACAAATAGAAGCCTGTCTGAATTCACGCCCGTTAACCCAATTGAGTGACAACCCTGATGAGCCTCTACCGCTAACCCCTGGCCATTTCTTAGTAGGAGAGCCTTTGTAGCAATACCAGATGAAGTGGCCAGGGGTTAGCGGTAGAGGGTCATCAGGGTTGTCACTCAATTGGTTGTGACAACTCGACGTTAAAACAACTGTCAGTGTCACTGTTATTGAGTTCTACTTCGTGTTCAACTGTAATTCTACTTCGTGTTCAACTATTGACTGACAGTGACAGTGACAAAATGACATCTCCCGCTATGATGTATTATTGATCTGTTCTATATTATATTTATTGTTTCTTCCAGAAAACAAAGCGATTTTAAAGATATTGAGTAATTCGAAGCTGTTTATCGTGGTTTTAACTATCGTTTGGTGTACTGTACACAGACGTGGCCCAGACTTCATACATTTTTGGACATCACCTTTATTTATTTATTTATTTATTTATTTATGGCACACTTACAGGCAACAGATAGAAAAACATTAAAGAAAATTATCCAAGGTTGATACAGCTTATATCTATGCCCAATTACAAGAATGCACAGCATTGACTATGAACTTGCAAACAGTTAGTGACTACATAATTGGTAATAAACTAAACACTAGAACAAAAATTATGAACTAAAAATAATGATAGTAAAAAAGAAGAAAAAATACAAAAAAAATTAGAGATTAGATAACATTTTTTTGAAAACAGGGACACTACAGTTAAAAAGATCGTAATCCTGGCAAATAGCATTAAAATAACCACACATTCTATTTATAGGATTATTCTGCGATACGTTGTTTCTAGATGGAGGTACATAAAATAATCTTTGTATACGTACAGACCGAGTTGGCACCTTGAATAAAAGCATCTCCAATAAGTCACTACCCAATAACCCATTCGCAATTTTATGAAGGGTACGCAAATCGTTGGACCACCTCCGCTTCTCCAAGCTGGTCATGTTAAAGTGCCTAAGATGATCAGAATAATCACCAATTTTACGGCGGAGACCACATCTTGTGCATAAAACTCGCAAAAACTTACGTTGAATAGCCTCTATCCTGTCGGTGTGGTTCTGGTAAACAGGCGACCAGACCGAAGAGCAGTACTCGAGGATACTTCTGACCAGGGCTCCATATAAAATTATCCATGAATTAGTGCTATTGAATGGCTTGGCATGACGCAAAACAAAAAATAGCATTTGATAGGCTTTGTTTCAGATATAGTCATAATGGGGCCTAAATGAAAGTACTGAATCGTAGTAGACTCCCAAATCACGCACGACCGAAACACGAGCAAGCGTGTGCCCCCCTATTTCATAGTTGTAATTTAATGGAGTTCTATTTTTGGTAAAAGAGATTACCTGACACTTGTCTCTATTTAAAGACATGTGGTTGACATTACACCAGCATTCAATCAAATCCAACGATCTCTGCAATTCATAGCAATCCTGAATATCAACAACCCGGCTGAAAATTTTGATGTCATCCGCAAATGCAAGACATTCACATTTTACTTTGTCCAGCAGATCATTAATGAATATAAGAAATAATAGTGGACCCAAGTTTGATCCCTGTGGAACACCTGAGGATGAATCGAATGGAAAAGAGTCATAGCCACTTAGTGTTACTAGTTGAGAGCGGTGGTTCAGGTAAGAAGTGAGCCAGCGCAGTAAGTCTCCATTGATTCCGATATATTCTGCCTTAGCCAATAGAATTGAATGACTCACGCGGTCAAAAGCCTTTGCAAAATCCGTATAAATGGCGTCCACCTGTCCCTTTTCATCAAAGGAGTTACACAAGTGGCTAGTATAAATTAATAAATTAGAGTTGGTCGACCTCCCTGTCACAAAACCATGCTGTTTTGGGCTAATAATCGAACTGACATGGTTGTATATATGTTGATACACGAGTGTCTCAAATATTTTAGGAAACCAGTTCATAACACTAATTGGGCGATAGTTAGTAACATCGTGTCTATCACCAGATTTATAGATGGGTGTAATTTTAGCTAATTTCCAAAGAGCAGGAAAAGTACCCTCACTAAGTGATTTGTTGTAAATTAAAGTCAACGGCAAAACCAGAGTTGAGGCACACATTCTTATGAATATAGGCGGGATACCATCAGGACCAGCACATCAATACTCTTCAGTTTACTCAACACGGAGTCACTTTGAATTTCAAGGTGTCCTATAGCTAGATTATGGTAGGTAAAATCAGGAGTATATGACAAAGATTCATTTCTCACGTAGACAGAGGAAAAGTATTCTGCAAAAAGATTTACAATTTCGGTTCCCGATGTAGCAACACGATCCTGAAGGTACATATGGTTGGGTAAGGTATTCGTTAGTCTCTTGTTCTTAGTAAAACGCCAAAATGCCTTTATATTGTGTGTTAAGTCCTTTTCAATGTCTGAAATGTATGCTTTAAAACATTGCTCCAACAAGATTTTAGCTCGCTGTCTCAATAAAGAAAAGGTGTCCCAGTCTCTTGGATTTTTAAACCGCTTGTACATTTTATGATATTTGAATTTCTGTTTAAGGACCCTCTTGAGGCCTGAAGAAAACCAAACCGGATATTTATAGCCGCAGAACTTAGTTTTCGGAGTATATTCATTTATGATAAGATAAAGTTTATTATAAAAAAAATTGAACCAAACCTTCACAATCTAGAATGCTAGCATGATGGGCCCAATCAATCTCATTTAGTTTGGAAATACATCCCTCAAAATTAGTTCTACGGAAACATAGTCGTTCTAAAAGATCGCTATTAGGACGCAATGGAGCTTCTTGGGGAACATAAACTAGTTCGAACGGAGGGTGATGTTCGTCAAGACGACTAATTGGAACAGCTTGGTATAATGACGAAGTCTCAGAGTAATTAGTTATAGCTAAATCCAATATTCTATTATTTTAATTTTTTATAAAATTCAATTGTGATACATTAACAGATTGAAACAAATTGCAGATGGCTTCAGATTTAGGGCAATTTCCGCTAAGCGGAGTTCTAGTTTCAGTAGACCACAGCAGGTCACCCAGATTAAAATCACCGATTACAAACGAGGGATGGTTGGGATGAGATGATATTATATTTGAACAGTTCTGCACAAATGTTGTGAAATCTGTTAAAGGTAAATAATCAGGAAGATAAACAGTACATAAGTTCAACGTAACCTTTTGATTGATGGTAACCTGCATCCATAAATCCTCGACATATTCTGATCGCCAATCATTTCTAATAACAAAATCGAATTTCTTAGATATCGCTATCAAAACCCCCCACCATGATGCTTACTGAAACGTTTAAGGAATTTGCCATCTCGGTCCCTACGCACAACAGTGTATCTATCATCAAACAGTTCGGATGTGAAGACAGAATCATCAAGCCACGTTTCACACAAACAAATAATGTCATAATTATTACACAACACAGAAATATTAACATCTAAAATTTTACTTTTAATACCACGTATGTTTTGAAAATATATACTGATAGCCATTACAGAGATTACAGAGTTTATATGACAATAAAAAAATATAAATATAAGTAACGTTCTGTTTACTGAATTAGATCTAAGCTTTGAACATTTTTAATGTGGATATGCGGGGAGTCAGTGGTTTTCCTTACGAAAATCCGTCCACTACGAATCCAAATAAACTGATATTTGAGTTCCTTGACTTTCTTCCTAGCTGCAGAGTGTAGGGCCTTGTTGGAAGGTGATAGGTGTTCAGAGACAAATAACGGCTTCTTGTCTCCTGCTATCCCAAGAAGCGTTGTATTAAGCTTATCGTTTTTATTGGTCTTATTGTAACGATACACAGCCGAATAAAACTTATCACGACACGCAACGTTCTTAAACTTGGTTATGACTGTCCGCGGGTGCTTACTATCTTTGTTTAATTTTGCGACTCTTACGACACTTACAATATCATCATCATTCAGCGTACATCCAATAACGGAGGCGCAGTGCTTAATGAGATTGGTTAAGTTTTCGTTGCGATGTTCAGGCAATCCGTGAAGCTCCAAATTATTTTCTCTTAAATACTGCTCGGTGTTGTTAAGGCGTTCAGAAAGATCCCTCACAGTAGAATCCAAAGTTGTGCAATCTTTTTTCAGGCGGGTATTCTCGTCTCTCAATATGTCCACTTCTCTTTTCATCTCCTCGAACTTTGTGTTGAAGAAATCAAGAGAAGTTCGGAAGTCAAGAAGTTCCTTCTGGAAAGGCAACAGTTCCTGTTTTAGTGTTCTGGTCAACAGCGATGGCAACTCGGTCTTAATAGATTCCAGCACTTTTTTACTTATGGCGGAAACGATGTCATCTGTAGTGCCTGGGGCTGAAGAGTCTGTATTAAATCTGGTTTGTTGAGATTTCCGTATAGTTACGTTATCAAAATCAGTTCCAGTACCATCGTCGACAGTTTGAGGTGAATTGTCAGTGACCATAGCATTAAGTGCTCGAACTGGAGTATTGGTATTACTTGCCTTCGGTAGTTTGCTCTTACATTCAAAGCAAACCCATTGATTTTTGCCGCTCTTTGTCATAGAATTTCGGAAACGATCAACAGAAACGTTCGCACATTCGAGGTCGTATAATTTGGCGCATTCAATGCATTTTAAGCAATCACTCGTACTGTACTTCTTACGGCATCCCCCACAAGTAAATTGAATAGGTGCCATTGCGTTAAGCAATGAGTTATAAAAAAAAAAACAAAAACAAAAAAAAAATCCCAAATTCAAAAACTGGCCTCTCAGAGAAAATTACAATAGGTTCTCAATCGTTGTCGAGTCTGCGTTGCGTTATCAATGGCGGATGACGAGTCACTTCGTTCACTAATGACGGTCAGCTCGCGCGTAAAGCAATGTAGTACTTACGCTACGGAAGTAACCGCTGCATTCGCTTGCGCGCGTCTGTGACGGGCGAATATCAACGATAGCGATTGTTGATGTACCGGCACTATTTAAATATTTCACTACACGAATACACTTATTGTGACGTCTAAAAGACGTATCCAATACGCAACGGATAATCACTTCAGCTTGATGAATGATAATTAACGCACTAAGTTTAAAAATATTAAGGGGAATTATTTTTAAAATAACTTTTTGTGTAGAGAATAATAACGTGGCTGTTTATAAAATAATATATAAAGTAATAGTTTTTATAAAATAACTATAACAAAAGGTAATACAACAAACGCAGAAAATCCTGAACTGTCAGAGCTATCTTCGTATGACACACCTCAAAGTGTTGAGTCAGCAGCGGGCCGAAGTGGGCGCTGTACAGGTGCAGCGGCACGGGGAAGTCGTTGCGCGCGCGGACCTCTCGCTCTATCGCCGGCGCGCCCTCTCGCTCGCCCCCGCCCTCGCCCGCCCCCTCCCCCTCCCCCGCCCCCGCCCCCTCGCCCTCGCCGCCCGTCACGATGCTGCAATCAATAACCAACATTAATAGATGGGGCTGTCTGAGATAGTTTCCTAGGATACTGGTGTCGTTATCTAGCAACAGTCGTTATAAAAATATCCCAGGCAACTATCTCAGATCTATTTCTAGAGATAGGTTATTAATTACGGGCTTACTCCACCGTTTCGGTGGCTAAATGTTGGTCCTCGCTAATATCGAGATAGTGCCGGGCAGCAGGCGCACGCTGTACGGCATGGCGGCGCCGCCGGCCACGACCCAGCCGGCGCAGTACGCGCCCGCTGCAGCCCCATACTCACTCCAGCTCTGACGGCAGCAGCGCCAGCGTGCCGGGCAGAAGGCGCACGCTGTACGGCATGGCGGCGCCGCCGGCCACGACCCAGCCGGCGCAGTACGCGCCCGCTGCAGCCCCATACTCACTCCAGCTCTGACGGCAGCAGCGCCAGCGTGCCGGGCAGAAGGCGCACGCTGTACGGCATGGCGGCGCCGCCGGCCACGACCCAGCCGGCGCAGTACGCGCCCGCTGCAGCCCCATACTCACTCCAGCTCTGACGGCAGCAGCGCCAGCGTGCCGGGCAGAAGGCGCACGCTGTACGGCATGGCGGCGCCGCCGGCCACGACCCAGCCGGCGCAGTACGCGCCCGCTGCAGCCCCATACTCACTCCAGCTCTGACGGCAGCAGCGCCAGCGTGCCGGGCAGAAGGCGCACGCTGTACGGCATGGCGGCGCCGCCGGCCACGACCCAGCCGGCGCAGTACGCGCCCGCTGCAGCCCCATACTCACTCCAGCTCTGACGGCAGCAGCGCCAGCGTGCCGGGCAGAAGGCGCACGCTGTACGGCATGGCGGCGCCGCCGGCCACGACCCAGCCGGCGCAGTACGCGCCCGCTGCAGCCCCATACTCACTCCAGCTCTGACGGCAGCAGCGCCAGCGTGCCGGGCAGAAGGCGCACGCTGTACGGCATGGCGGCGCCGCCGGCCACGACCCAGCCGGCGCAGTACGCGCCCGCTGCAGCCCCATACTCACTCCAGCTCTGACGGCAGCAGCGCCAGCGTGCCGGGCAGAAGGCGCACGCTGTACGGCATGGCGGCGCCGCCGGCCACGACCCAGCCGGCGCAGTACGCGCCCGCTGCAGCCCCATACTCACTCCAGCTCTGACGGCAGCAGCGCCAGCGTGCCGGGCAGCAGGCGCACGCTGTACGGCATGGCGGCGCCGCCGGCCACGACCCAGCCGGCGCAGTACGCGCCCGCTGCAGCCCCATACTCACTCCAGCTCTGACGGCAGCAGCGCCAGCGTGCCGGGCAGCAGGCGCACGCTGTACGGCATGGCGGCGCCGCCGGCCACGACCCAGCCGGCGCAGTACGCGCCCGCTGCAGCCCCATACTCACTCCAGCTCTGACGGCAGCAGCGCCAGCGTGCCGGGCAGAAGGCGCACGCTGTACGGCATGGCGGCGCCGCCGGCCACGACCCAGCCGGCGCAGTACGCGCCCGCTTCCGCCCCCGCCTCCGCGCCCGCTCCCGCCCCGCCCGCCGCCTCGTACGTCGCCCACAGTTTGTCATCTGAGGTAAACACTCAATGCTGACACAAAATTGCAAAAAACTAACTCCATCAAATTATTCTTTGTGCAAAAAATTACCTAATGTAGTTTTTATCTACAAAACAGGGGTGCGATTGCGTAAGGTTATCGTATAGAAAGAAAGGCACCTGGGGCGCAGGGTGAGGCAGCGCCAACAGCACCCTGATGATGATCGCATGAAGGCTGGACTGACGGTATGTGAATCATTGTTGCGCAACATCTACCGGGGTGGTGTATCGGTGATTCGCATACAAGCAGACTAGTGGCTTGTTAATATACACTCATTTGCAAAAAAACGGGCGGTTTTGATTTTCATTCATCTTTAAAAAGATACAATACCAAAAAGGTTTCAATCGTTTGTACACGTTACTGGCCGGTTTTAAAAATGCTGTGGTATTTAAAAAAGTACGTTCTAAATTCAAATTTTCATTTGATGCTCATTTTTACAAAAAACCCCTTTTAATCCTACATTTTTGGCGCGAAGTCCCAGAAGTTAACATCGACTTTCATAATTTTTATTAAATTTTTATCGATTAATTTCATATCCTTGACTGACAAAGCTTTATTTATTGCTGTTTGGCTGTATCAAAAATGGTAGATAAAGTGGTAAAAGCTACCAAAATTATCGCGCTGCTTGAAGAGGGTTGCAGCCAATGTTTCGTGGCTAAATCGACAGTCCAAAGGACCTGGCAGCGATATCAGGAGACTGGTTCCGTCGAGAGAAGGCCTGGTTCTGGAAGAAAACCATGTACCCAACCACGGGATGATCGTTTTCTTGTGAGTCGCGCATTGAGAAATCGCAAATCTTCGTATGTGGATCTTAAGAACAACCTCCAAGAAGTAAGAAATGTGCATATTAGTCTATGGACGGTCAGGAGGAGGCTTCTCGCTGCCAATATACGCAGTCACCGCCCGGCCCGCGGCCCCAAATTACTCCGTGAGCACAGAGTTCACAGGCTTAGGTTCGCTAGAAATTGTGAATCATGGACTCAAGATTGGAATAGGGTTTTGTTCTCTGATGAAGCCAGGATATCTCTGTTCGGTGAAGATGGACGTCGGCGAGTGCTAAGAATACAAGGAGAACGCTTTGCAGAGGCATGTTTCGAAGAAATCACACCTTATGGTGGGGGCTCTGTTATGTTTTGGGCAGGAATAAATTCAATGGATCGTACAGAGTTAGTCTTCATTGAAAACGGCTCACTGACTGGGCATCGATACATAACGGAAGTTCTAACTCCTCATGCACAACCCGCATTGGCCGCTCTAGGTGAAGACTCGATTTTTATGGACGACAATGCTCGCGCCCACCGATCCCGCGATGTTAATGCGTATGTGCAAGAGGTCGGCATTCGTCGTTTGGATTGGCCAGCTCGAAGTCCCGACCTCAATCCCATAGAGCAAAGTCAAAGTCAAAGTCAAAGATTTTTATTCAAATAGACTTATAGATAAGTACTTTCGAATAGTCCAACATTTTTTTTCCCTACCAGCCATTCAGGACATCTTTTAACTGATAAGAAGAACGGCCGCAAGAAACTTATCAGCCTTAGCAGAAACAACAACATTTACAATGGAACATGTTGTTGCCAAACACAAATCTACAATCTTGAAATATATTTAATAAAAGAAGAAAATTTTCTCATACTCATATTAGAATATTTTCCTCTTACACTATTTACAATAGTATGTTTGATGTTTTATTTTTTTTTTATTTTCTTTATTTAGGAAAACAACAGCTGTTATACATCACAAAGGAATCAATAACATATATAAAGTTACAGTAGCCTAAGAGTTTCCACTAATAAACATGACTATTATGTTGAGTAGGTAACAAAATTATACAAATCAAAAGGTAAGTACTAAGTTAATTTGAATAAACGGTAAAAAGAAAAAAAAAATTACAAATTCCAAAATTACAACGTGAAGTCAGGTTGGTACTACTTATACTTAACAAATACTAATCATTATTCATCAAACGCAAGAGATTACGAAAGCGGTTAAATTTTTCATGAAATATATCGATGTGGTTAAATTTAGAGTTATACTCATTTGCAGCTCTAATTATAAAACAATTCTTCCTATAGTTGACCCTACACAGCGGAGAAACAAATGTATGCTTGTTACGAGCACCAAGTCGTGAACATTTGAAACGTAGCTTACTAAGCAAGTAAGGAGAATCAATTAAGTTATTTATTATTTTGTATAGTAATAATTGATCCCTATGGGTTCGTCGCGTGGACAGAGACTCAATTAAATTTGCGTCAAAATCCTTGAATCTATATTTTAATCGTTTTATAAATTTGTTTTGTATACTATCTAATAAGTGAATATATTTTAAATATTGAGGATTCCACACACTGGAGGCATACTCTAATTGAGACCTAACATATGAATTGTAGAGGATTTTTAATGTATTGACATTTTTGAAGTCAACACTCTGCCGTAAAATAAATCCCAACAGTTTATAAGCCTTACCAGTAATCTTACTAATGTGACTGTCGAAATACAGGCCGCTATCCAACAATACTCCCAGATCTCTCACCTCGTCCACCCTGTCCAAAGTTATGTTATTCAATTTATAATCAAAGGAAATTTTTTGTTTTTTTCTCGAAAACGTAATAACGTGGCATTTATCAATATTTAGATATAATTTATTTAGAAGGCAATATTCAAACAAACGATTTAAGTCACTTTGCAATTTTTCACAGTCATCACGCGATCTAATAACAGAAAATATTTTAGTGTCATCAGCGTACAATAACAATTTCGAATTTTGAAAACATTTTACGACGTCGTTTATGAAAATATTGAACAGTAATGGACCGAGATGAGATCCCTGGGGAACTCCGGAGAAAACAGGAATAAAACTAGACGTGAAACCCTTGCAAGTAACTGCCTGCGCTCGGTTTCTAAGGTAGGAAATGAGCCATCGCAGCAGGTCACCGTGCACACCGATTGATTCTAGTTTAGAAATTAGTAAAGTATGGGAAATTTTATCAAATGCTTTAGAATAATCGGTGTACACAGCGTCCACCTGATGTCCCTCCTCCATAGATTCAAGCACTGAATCAATGAACTCGCAAAGGTTGGTTTCAGTAGACCGTCTAGCCACGAACCCGTGTTGATGTATGGTTAATAAGGGAGTTACCACAGGGCAAAGAGAGTCGCATATTATTTTTTCGAAGACCTTTGGTAGTACTGACAATTTTGAGATACCACGATAATTACGGATGTTATGCTTATCACCACTTTTATGTATGGGAACAACAAAAGATCGCTTCCAAGTAAGCGGCATAACTCCACTCGATAACGACAAATTAAAAAGGATTGCTACAGGGACTGACAGTTGCTTACTACATTTTCTTAAAAATAGAGGATGTATGCCATCCGGTCCGCTGCCTTTAGAAACATCAATTTTTGAAAGATACTTTTCTACTATGGACTGTGTAATTGTGACGGTACCAATAAGGATAGAACTATCATCATTTGAGCATAGGTTGGGAAAGCTCATGTCATCATCTTCAAAAACGGACTGAAAGAACGTGTTAAACATATCAGAAATACTTTGGCCGTCATGCGCCACTTTATGATCAAACTTCATTGTATCCGGAATAGAATTAATGCGCTGTTTTGATTTCATAAAAGTCCAAAAATGTTTAGAACAATGATTAATGTTATTTTCGGATCTAACTACAAACTGGTTATAACAAGATACTTCTAACTTTTTCACACAACGTCTCATATCTGAAAACACTTCATAATCAGCGAGTCTGCCGTAGACTTTCCATTTCGCATGTAACTTATTTTGCCTTTTAAACATTTTAATTAAAGTAAAAGAAAACCAAACTGGATACCTATGACTATCTCTTACCAATTTAACTGGCACAAAACGATCTATGATATCATTTACTTTTGAATAAAAAATCTCTAATGCTTTTTCAATATCAGAATCAGACAGATGTTGCTCCCAGTCCATATCGTCAAGTTCTTTTTTAATAAGTTCATAATTCGCGGCATGGAAACGTCGAACTGTGCGCGGCGCGTCCTTGAGACTAGTTTCAATCGTAGAAACAGTAGCCGTTATAGCCAAGGATGGATGATGTTTATCCTCAGGCTCTGAGAGGGGCTCAGTACGCATCACATGACACGATACACTAGAAATAATCAAGTCTAAAAGTCTATTATTGTGATTAAAAATACTATTATATTGACACCATCCCGTAAAACACATGAGAGTATATATTTGTGATGTCAGCGTATCGGCAGAGGGATTTTTCAAGATAAAATCATGGCCTGCATCACTACTACCAGTCCATGTTGCATTCCTTACATTAAAATCGCCGACCACCAGGAACTCATCATTAGGCCTGTCGATACTCAAGTCAGAGATGCGTTCAAAATATAAATATTGTGACGTCAACTGGTCACAAGTCTCTGGAAAATAACAACAAAATAAATGCAATCGTTTAGAGTTAGGACCAGGAGTGAGTAATATATCCACATGAGTAACATCTGCATCTGGAAAACCGGGAAGAGCTCCTGGGCAGTTCGAGTCGACCACAAGGTCTCGTCGAACCGCTATCAATGTGCCACCGCCCATTTTCATGCCCCGTCGCTCATAATCCCGGTCAGTCCGATAAATACTATACCGGGAATCAAACAACTCTGCGTCAAATATTCCCGGTAAAAGCCATGTTTCGCTCAGTAAAATGACATCATAATTACATCTCACGAGATTCCTGCAACGTCAATCAAACACACAGGCCCGTGGTAAACTAGTTTATTGAATAAAGGACAACGATTCACATCTACCTGCGTAAACAGCAATATTAATATCTAACACCTTTCCCCTTCTTAGTCTCAACGTACACAATGTCTCTTAATGTATTACTTATAACTATTACAAACTTAGGGCATATTACACTTGTTGTTTGGAACGTTTGTAAGCACGTATCGCTCGCGCGGACGCCCCGGGCGCAGGGTTAGCTGCCGCTCCAACCGCCACATTCGACCCGGACGGTGCGTGAGGTGGCGACTCTGGACAATCGCTTGCCTCTCCCGCGCCCGCTGCGTCTTCAAATGTGTCGTCGGCATCGCTTTCATCCACATGAGTGCTATCTCTCAAATCGTTATTACCCGACGGCGGCGCATTCAAACTAGTTCGTGATAAGGAATGACGGTTACTATCTTTTACTGGTATTAATTGATCTTGGTGACGTTTCCATTCGACACCGTTTCCCATATCGACTCTAAATGAAACGGGGCCAGTTTTACGTACTATTTCCCCCGCGGACCACTTCTCGCCCCTGGCGGAGTAGTCCCTTGTGAGCACTGAGTCCCCAACATTAAGGTCGCGGTGGGTGCCGCCCGCGGCCGTAACCTGGCGGCGCTGCGCGTGCTCGACCGCGCGGGACACGTCGGGCCGCAGCGCATCGAGGCGGCCCCGCAGCCGGCGCCCCAGTAAGGCTACCGCAGGTGCAACACCCGTTGTTGCCTGTTCGCAGTTTCGATGTTGAAACAAAAATTTATTTAATGCTTGGGACACATTCTCACCTTCTACTAAGGCCCGTTTAATAGCTTTTTTAATTATTTTTACTGCGTTTTCCGCGGCGCCGTTGCTTTGTGGATGGTACGGTGCCGACGTCACATGTTTGATACAATTATTCGCGCAATAGTCCTTAAACTCCTGAGAAAAAAAAGGTGGTCCATTGTCTGTAACTAGTTGCGACGGTAGACCAAATCTTGCAAAAATGGACCTTAAAACATTTATAGTAGCTGCCGCGTCTGTCCGCGTCATTGCTATAGCCTCTATCCACTTGGAGTGGGCATCGATTACGATTAAATACTTTTTACCTCCACAATCCCCGAAATCGGCATGTAAACGCTGCCATGGAGTGCTAGGAAACTCCCAGGGGTGTAACACAGAGTGTGGCGGTGCGTCTCGCACTGCCCGACACGCTTCACACCTTTTACCGATACTCTCAATGTCTTTGTCTAACGAAGGCCAATATACATAATTACGCGCTAAGTTTTTCATTTTGACGATGCCTAAGTGACCCTCGTGAATTTCACTAAGAACTCTTTTATATAAAGTTGGAGGTATTATTATTCTGTATTTGTAAATAAGACACCCTAAATCTAATACTATTTCATTTTTCCTAGAACAATATGATTTTTCTTCGTCGCAACTCGCTACTAATGGCCAACCAAACAACACATATCCTATGATTTTACTCAACAATACGTCTTTTTTTGTTTCTTTGGCAACTTCTTTGTAATCGACTGGTACATACTCTTGTACTAAGTTTAGATAGCTTACTTGATCAGACGGACGCCGCTCTGTCGACAGCGGTAAACGAGACAATGCGTCAGCTGGCCCGTTATCTTTCGAACGTATGAACTCAACAGAGAAATCATACGCGGCCAAACGCGCCGCCCATCGCTGCAACCGACTGGCAGCCGTTTGTGGGATGCCTCCCTTTTTGCCAAAGATGTACGTTAACGGCTGATGGTCAGTGCGCAAAACAAAACGCCTACCAAATAGATACTGATGGTGACGGGTTATACCAAAAAATATAGCCAAAGCCTCTTTGTCTAACTGACTATAATTTCTCTCTGCTGAGTTCAAAGTTCGAGAAACACAACTCACAGGTTTCTCTGAACCATCTGTGAAGCGATGAGCCAACACAGCTCCAATGCCGTATGCGCTGCTGTCTACAGAGAGCACCAGAGGACGGCCTTCCGAATAATGCGCCAGTATGCGCTCACTTAATAATACACATTTGCATTCTAGAAATGCCTTTTCACAATCGGCGCTCCATGCCCATTTCATTTCTTTTTTTAACAATGCATGCAAAGGTTCCAACATAATACTTAGGTTCGGTATGAACTTACCGTAGTAGTTAAGCATTCCTAAAAAACTTTTTAACTGAGTTAAATTTTCCGGTCGTGGTGCATCAGATATAGCTTTTACTTTCATCGGATCCGGATGTAAACCAAGTTTGTCAATAATGAAACCTAAGTATTTAACATTGCTTTTCAAAAATGAACATTTATTTAACTTTACTGTAAATCCCATGTCTCTCAGTCTAGTGAGAACGGCCCTTAAGTTGCTTAAATGTATCGCTCGTGAGGACCCTGTGCAACAGACATCATCCAAATATACAACACAACCAGGGACCCCTCGCAATGTCTCTTCCATCAATCTTTGGAACTTTTCTGGAATACAAGATAACCCGTACGGGGTACGGCGATACACGAACGTGCCAAGGTGTGTGGTTATGGCTGTACACGGCTGCGACTCCTCGCTAAGGAGGCATTGTTCGTACGCATGAGTGAGGTCGATTTTCGAATACTCTTCTCCGCCGCTTAAGGCTGCAAACAACTCTTCAATGCGTGGGAGTGGGTAAAAATCTCTTTTTAATTTTGGATTAATAGTAATTTTATAATCACCGCATATTCGTATATCACCGTTCGCTTTCACGACTGGGACAATAGGAGTTCCATACTGTGAGTGCTCCACCCTGTAGGTGGTACCCTCGGCCTCGAGCCGCTCGAGCTCCCGGGCCACGCGCGCGCGCAGCGCCAGCGGCACGGGCCGCGCGCGCACGTATACCGGCTCATGGTCACTAAGTTGTAAAGTTATTTTCTGCTTACATGTCCCCAATTTGTCTGTGAAGACCTCTGGAAACTCCACTGCCAAGCGAGAAACAAAATTATCCTCTACAATTTCATTAAAACTGATTTGTTTAACGTTTAAAGCTCGAATCCATTCCCGGCCCAGCAGCGGACGTCCACCATTTTTTATTACATAAAGTGATAGATTGGAGACCTTAACATCGCCTAATTCTACTTCAACATCAATGTATCCGAGCGATTCGATACGGGAACCGGAATAGCAACGCAGTAACAAATTAGCCGGCTTTAATGTTTTATTTGTAAAATGACTTTTATAATATTGTTCACTCACTGCTGAAATTCTACTTCCCGTGTCTATCTCGCATTCAACATACTTGCCATCGATTTTCACAAAAATTAAATATGGCTTGTTACCTTTAGTCATCAAACCGATATTGTAAAAATCTTCGTCCTCCGACGAATCGCGTTCACTCACATAATTATGCCCGTACGATCGGCCTCCGCCGCCGCCGCGAATCTCACTGCACATAACTTTTAAGTGCCCACGTTGGTTGCACTCATCACAGTTGTATTTAGCGAAACGGCATCTATCGGGCCTGTGCCCCTTGCCGCACCGCCAGCATCGCACCGCTGCGCCGCCCGCGCCGTCGCCGCGCTGCTGCGGGCGCGCTGAGCCCGAGCCGGCCCAGCCAGCCGCTCCGCCGCCGCGCCGCCGCGCGCTCGTCGTCGCCTGGTGCAAGCCCTCGCCGTCGCCGCTCGCGCCCGTGGTCGCCGCGGCCGCCACTCCCGTGGCGCCGCTCACCTCCGCGTGTCGCTCAGCCGCCTCCAGCGCGAGCGCTAATTCCACAGCCTCTTTATATGTGATCGACTTTTCGGCAAAAATACGTGATCTCATAGCCTCACTTGCGAGCCCAGACACGAACTGATCGCGTAGGTTTTCCTCCAATGTACTACCAAAATTGCAGGTCGTGGCGAGGTGTTTTAAGTTTTGCAAATATTCTGTCAACGTCTCGCCAATCTTCTGTCTTCGTAATCTGAACACGTGCCTTTCGGCTATCTCTGATCTTTGTGGTTCTAAATGATCCGCAACCAGTTTCACTAGATCATCAAACGATTTTGATTCTGGATGGTCGGGCGAACACAAGTCGCACATTAACGAATAAGTAGCCTCACCGACTACCGTTATTAACAAAGGCACATGAAGGTCGGCCTTGACTTCATTTAACAAAATATATTGTTTAACACGCCGAATATACGGATGCCATTGCTTAGAATTTAAGTCAAATGGTTCTAATTTACCGATAGGCATTTTAAAATACGCGATAATATCGAAACACGACAATAAAAAATATCACACGCGTTAATTTAGTTCGCTAACCGACTCGTCGCCAGTGCAACGTCAATCAAACACACAGGCCCGTGGTAAACTAGTTTATTGAATAAAGGACAACGATTCACATCTACCTGCGTAAACAGCAATATTAATATCTAACAATTCCCATAGAATGTTTTAGTTTTCGTACGTAGTCCACGAACGTTTTGATAAAAGCAACTTAATTTGTTATTCACCGTGAATCGACTAAATATAATAAATAACACTTAAAAATATTGCATAATTCAACAGGAACCTTGTCTATAAACATGATAAACTTAACGAATCCATTCACATATATCTCAACGAAAACAATTACTAAAAATAATATTTTTTTTATGTAAGTCGAAAAACTCAATAAATAACCCCAAACATTAACGACATTAAATTTATCTATTAAAAGCCCGAAAATCAAAAATATAAGCATACGTATAAAATAACCTGTAGTACTCATATAACATTTTAAATTAGCAAGATAAGAATTCAATAACGCGTCGAAACCGTAAACTAGTACGACATTATTTTGTGCTAATACCTCACAAGCGTTTATTAACAAGAATGTCACATTACTTGACACAAACATAAAAATATCTATTGACTTAATATTCATAGTTTCTCCAAGTTGTGTACAGTACACACCAACCATTTCGTAGTGAATGAAACGCAAACCAGCAAACGCCGGATCTCGCCGCGCAATGGAAGCTACAAGCAACGGCACAGTCGCCTTTAATTGGCGGCAATGGTAGGGCCGCTGACGCACCTGAGGCGACTGCACTACAGATGTTTCCAAGCAAAGGGTCGCATCATGTTCATGATAAAAACCACACCGACATACTTCACCAAAAAATATCTTACAATATAACATAAATTGAAATAGGTATATAAAAATAACGCTTATACTATTTTGTTTAAGGATTCAACAGAAGTTATATGCAAGACTGGCGACTGTTCATTCTTGCGAACCATAACCGTACAATTGCGAACCCAGCAGAATGCATACTTTTTATCACTGGCTTTTATTTTAGCTTGTTTCAACAAATACCTATTACGCGTTGACAGATGGTCGTTAAAATAAATGCGACTGTCGTTACCTGCAAACCCGATGTCCCTGGCCTTAACCTTTAATTTCCTAAGTGATGCCAAAAAATCGTCTTTTTTATACCTTGACTGCATTTTTAATATTATTGGCTTAGGTTTATTATTCACAGAATCATTTCTAACTGCGACACGGGTAACAAAGTCGATATCAATGTCAGTATTAATTCCGAAACCACTGCGGTCTGCCAAGCCTTTAATAATCTTCACCAAATTTTCTCCGTTCTTTTGAGGTATGCCATTTATTTGGATATTTGAGCGACGTACCCATTGTTCGTTCTTGTGACTCTCTTCCAATAGATCCTTGAGCTGGACCCTCAGTTCATCCACCTCCTTTTTACAAGTTTCAACGATCGATAACCTCGATTCAATGTCGTCTACCCGTACTGAGAACTGATCTAGCTTTGAATTAACTGTAGACTTCAGATCCACAATGTCCGATTTCAACGATTTAATGTCTTCTTGTATTATATTAATCGATTCCAGTTGAGTCTGCATATTAGTTATTTTCGACGATATTTCGTTCAACATTGCAAGATATGTCGGATTTAATCCCTCAGCACGAACTGCAGCATTCGTTGGTAACGATGGACTAGAAGTTCCTCTCTCAAGCGCCAGACCGGAAGACAGTCGACCACTTCCCGAGGCAACACCGTCAGTCCCCTCTTCAATCCTGGAAGTATCTAAGCCAGCCAGTGAATTGTCTCTGCAAAGTTTGCATAGCCAAGATGATCTGCTAGCGCCCAGTCTTGAGTAACCACGTTCGGATATTCCTCCACAGTCGTAGTGGTATTTATTTTTGCAAACAGAACAGTCTGGGCCATCCCCTACAGTTTGAGTACAACTCGCGCACTTCGTAGTAAACATATTGCGGTTTTCAAGTTGAGTATCCCTGACTTTTTACTTGCACCAGAATGACGTATCCACTCAACAGTAGCTCGCGCGCGACTATCACATCCATGCATTTTGGTCTTTTAAATAGTCATCTACCTTGTAATAACCTTTGCTTAAGAGCGTTTTTTTAACATATATTTTAAATTTATGCAAAGGCAGCTCAATAACTTGTTGTGAAACTTTATTAAAAAAGGCTATGCCTTTCCCCAAAAACGAGCGTCTACATTTTTCAAGCCGAAATTTTGGAACGGCAAGCTTATTCTTGTTTCTAGTATTAAAATTATGAACATCGCTATGCTTTATAAATAAATCATGATGTTGCCTTACATATACTAAATTATCATAGATGTACTGTCCCGCCAAAGTAAGTATATTAATCTCTTTAAACAAATCCTTAAGAGAATCTCTACGTCGGAGTTTGTAAATGGCGCGCACAGCTCTTTTTTGAAGTATAAAAACATTTTCTATATTAGCTGCTGAGCATGTCTGGGACGTTCTGAAACGGCGTGTGAGATCAGTACACCCGGCTCCGCAGACCATCAGAGAGCTGAAGAATGTGATTACTGCGGAGTGGGACCGGGACGTATTCCGCAAGCAAGTATCCGGGATATACTCGCTAGCATGCCCAGACGTATTCAAGCTGTGATTTTAGCTAGAGGGGGTCACACTCGATACTAAACATTTATCTGCTTTTACTTTATTAAAGAAAAACAAACTAAAAAACTTTTTTATTTTTACTTCATGAGTATATGCACTACTAGCGAACATACACTACTAGTGAGGTTTAGCATTATTTCCCATAAATTGTATCTAAATTTTATGAAATACTGATGAAAACGATTATTTTCTTATTAATTCACCAAATTGTGAGGATAAAACTACCTATAATTATCAAACAAAGCAATATTAACATTTGAAATGGTTCATTGCTTAGGTGCCCGTTTTTTTTGCAAATGAGTTTATTATACAATTACATTAGTCTACTAATGTAGGTTAGGTCAAATCATTTTTACTTGAATTAAATAATAAATATACTCGAAAATTAATTATTAATTGACTACAATTTTATAGAAAGATTTGTATTTAGTGGAAGTTTTCCAAGAAATAAAATAAAATAGTTGACGTACAGTGAAGCGTGAGTTGCAGCGCGGGCACCGGCGGCGAGTGCGGCGGCAGCTGCGCGCGCGCCGCCCGCACCTCCGCGCCCTCCGCGCGCGCGCCTGCGCACACACGGGTCAATATGGCAGCCATCCGGCTCGAAGGACCATCGTGCTAATCATGAAGTGGCCAGTTCCACCACCGACTGATCAGGGGGGTTACTTTTGACGGGATCGCGTTGAGATCGAGATTGAATGACAACAATTATTACTGATTTTCGACGTTGATTCGATTTTAATGGACAACATTTCATTTTCTATAAAGCACTAAAATAAAAAAACCATTTCGAGATTTTAGTGTCATAAGCTCACAGTTTTTATTTTAGAATTTTCTGATCGGTAATTTGTGAGATATTTAATAAAAACTAAAATGTAGTCCAAATCGAGAAAGTCAGGCATTTGATCCCATCATTCCTTTTCATTCCTGTCTAATATAAAAAAAAGGTTGTCTCTGGCTGAGTTGACAATGACAGTCAATTCAAGTAGTGAAAGAGCGATCAAAATCTAAGATATCTATATTCTATATTTTCTAATTTACATAATGCCAATAAAACCTCATGAAAAAATAGATTGTGATTGTTTTGAGTTTTTTGGAATACATTGTTTTTATGATTATTGCTGAATAGATTTACTTTTTATGTTTGCTAGGTAAACCACCACGCGACACCAGGCAGGTGGACCACGGGTCAGAAATTTGTGTGTGTTTAACGAAGTGGTTATTTTTTGTTCCACTAATGAAATACCAGACCTTAAATTTCAATATGGTTTGATATACATTTCAATTCTAAATACCCAAAATGTTTATATTGTTCATGAACGCGAATTTGTGCGTATAAATTTAAATTTATATTTTTTTTATTGTTTTTTTTATCTTAACCAAATTGTTAATCTTTGAAACATGTTTTGGTTAAATAACGAAAATTACAACTTTTATGTAGTAATCGATATTTAAGTTCTACCACTGTCACATCACTACTAGAAACCATTACGTCAGTTTTTTTTAAATCCGAAATAAGTAACAGCCTTACCAATTTAACTTCCTGAGAACGCACTTACGCTCTTTTAGAATGAGCAAGTTTTGAAATACGGATTTAATACACAAATATAATGCTAATAATAAAAAAAAAAACGTGTCTCGTATTTTAACATCTAGTTTTATTATGCATAGGAAAATTTGCATTATATATTTTTGAAATGTTGTCCATTGCCGATTTAATCGATTACTAGAGTACCAAATTACTTTATTTACTAATTTCAAGCATTAATTTTTAGTTTAAGTACTTAGTCATAATTACTGACGTTTGAAATTAATTCAACATTGATCTCAATGCGGTCGCGTCAAGAGTAAGGGGGCAGTTCTGGATAACTTATTTGGTAGATAATTTGACAGTTATTTTTGTTTGTTTGCAAGCTGAACGAAAATATAGATGGTTTCTACACGTATAGGTATGCAAGATGGGTGTACAATAAAAAAATCACAAAAATGTTTCAAGATGGTACTGATGTTTACGGATTCATTTTGAATAAAATCTAATTGTAAGGTAACCAACTTTAAAAATATTATTAATTTCTACTCCTACAGAAGTATCATAATGAAATTTTGAAGAAAAATAGCAAAATAGTTCCAGGATGGCACTGATGCTCGCGGATTTATAAGTTTGAAAGTGTTAAAATCAAGTACGACATTGGCGTGGTTTGAACAAGGAATAGCTAAGTGGTCATAGTGAATAAGGGCCCAGGTATGAAGGCTAAGAGTTTCACCGTCGTTCATAAAAAAAAAGAGTGACGTCCCGTGGGCGTGGGCGGGGGCGGGGGCGGCGGCGGACGCGGGCGGCGGCGCGCGGGCGGGCGCGGGCGGCTGGCGCGAGCAGCGCGCGCCCCACACCGCGCCCTCCAGCTCCACGCCCTCCGCGCCGCTGTTGCCCACTGATAACTCCCACTAAATAGAGAAAATGCGTTCCGTTACAACTTCACCACGTCGATTACGAGATACTAAGTCACAATTTTGTTAAAGCAAACCAAAATTTAATGACATTCGACTTAAACTATTTACTAAATTGAAACAGTTCTATATTGTAAAACAAAAATATTCTTTACAAATGATAAAGATTTTTCCGGTAAGTATATGAAACAAAAAAGCCCTTTAAACAATTTGACAAGCTTCGAGTTGAAACATTACAATACCGTGTGCGATGGATCCGCACTGCCCCTTGCGCGCGGACACGACTGAGCGCCCCCGCCCCCCTGGCCGACCAAGAGTGCGTGTGGCAGGACAGTACCTACTGTATGTAGTGGATCATCGGTCCCCCTCGTGCGCAGGCGTAGCTCCTCCATGGCCACCACCAGCCCTCGACCCTGACCGACCACCGATGTGAAAGTACCGTGTGCGGCGGGGCGTGGCTGCTCCTGGTGATATAGGCGCCGGCGGTGGCCGCCACCACCCCCACGACCACCACCAACCCTGAACCCTGACCGACCACCGATGTGACAGTACCGTGTGCGGCGGGTCGTGGCTGCCCCTGGTGCGCAGGCGCAGCTGCGGCGGCGCGATGTAGGCGCCGGCGGTGGCCGCCACCGCCTCCACGGCCACCACCAGCCCGCCCGGGCCACCACCCACGTTGTCGCCCTTGATCCTAGACCAACCAGCAAAAGTTTCAATATACTATAGGATCAGAGGTGGTACAGAAAACACGCTGGGGGCCAAACTGGGACGCTAGGTAAGCGTAATATGTAGGCATTAAACGAGGTATAAAAAGACTTCCTATTCTAGCAACAGCAGCTGAAAACGCTGCTATCGAGTAAAGTGAACAAATCCTGTGGCCTTTGCGAAAACCAGACTGAAGAGGATTAAGAATGTGATTTATATTAAGGAAATCAGAAAGCTGACGATGAACAAGTTTCTCGAGGACTTTCGAGAGGAAGGGGAGAATTGAAATTGGGCGAAAGTCAGAAAATGTAGTTGGTTTTGACTTTTTAGGGATTGGAATGACATTTGCGTCTTTCCAGGATGAGGGTAACTATAGGAAAAAGGAAGTCGAGGATAGGTAGGATCATTTTATGACTGATTGAATCAGCACCTACACCACACCGGACACAGTACCGGAGTTGATAGGCAGAATAGCCCTTACATCACAATCTGCAAATTGTTTAAGAAAAAAGGATGGTTCATGGGTTGGCAGGTTTGAAAGATTTTGCAAAAGATTATTTTTATTAGAGCCATCATAGGCAGTAACGTTGTGAAATGATTATTCAGTTGGTCGAAATTGATATAGTTGCCAACACAAAGAGTTTTTAGAAATTTCCAGACTTGCTGGATCATCTTCATTTTCTATTGACTGATGAATGTGGCGTCTTTGAGCGTCCCTTACCACCGTATTACACCTGTTTCTGGCACGATTCATATTTCTGTCATTCCGTTCCGAAGGATCAAGTTTGTATCGAGCTTTGGTTCTATTCTTTCGATTCATAAGCGACCGAATCTCATTTGTTAGCCATGGTGCAGGGAGATGTTTGATTTTGACCGGTCTTATTGGAGCGTGTTTGTCGTAACAGTTCAGTAATCCGGTTATTGAAGAGCTCAACCTGCTCATCCACACAATTAGAAGTGAAAATTGCCGACCATTCCATGTTGATAGCGTCTTCAAGCAAGCGATCTTTATCAATTTTGGTGAAGTTACGCTGAAGTTGAACGGTAGGTTTCATCTTGGGAGGACGCAATCGGTATGACAAGTAAACCAAATCGTGATATGAGAAGGCATCTGCAGAAAGTTGCCCATGTTTGACAGCTGAGGTTGGACAAGAGACAATCATAAGATCAAGAAGGGAAGGAGTACAATTGGGGAAGTGGTGAGTTGCATTAAAGGGTAAAATATGCAGATTAGAGGAATTTACTACAGATACAAGTTTTTAGTATACCAAATATTAAAAATGTTTAAACATAATTATTATATTACCTTAAATGCAGTTAATTTATAATTTATCCGTAGATCACAGATCCGTAGACAATATTGACGCAATAATTAATATAAAGATCAAACATAAAAAAAAATATTTTTAAAAGTACTCATGTTTATATAGAGGATCAAATAATATTTTCCCTTTAAAAACGAACGAGATTTAAAGATAGCTAAAATAATTATAGCGAGCAATAAAACAAGACAGATATTTAATTCAGTGAGTCGTGCAATCAATAAGCAAGCGGCGCACTGACCTGATGTAGGCGGGTCGGACGCGGTCGGCGGGCGGGTGCGGCGGGCGCAGGCGCAGGCGCACGAGGGGGCGGCTCTCGCGCGGGGGCACGCGCCACGAGCCGCCGCGCAACCCCTCCGCCCCCTCCCCGCCACCCGCGCCGCCCGCGCCCTCCGGCAGCGCCAGCGACACCCACCCGCCAGATGAATACACCTCGCTAACCTGACAATGCGAAACATACGTCTACTTCAAAAGACGTATTGTATTTTATGATTTTGTAATTTTTGCATTTTTCAATGCTATTTTTATACTTATGGTAAATTTTAAATAGAAAAATATTGGAACAAATTAACTCCAAAAAAAAAAAAAAACAAGTGAATTCTCAGACGGTGGTTAGCTCATAGTTAGAAAACTTATAAAGTAAAACCTTATTTTATCTTTGAATTTTATGACTAGTTTTTGTATAAAGAGAATAAAACTACTTGAAGTATGAAGTATGAAGTTGTCAAGTCGAAAATAGTTTTGTGCTTTGATTATTCAATAAAATTTATATTTTTCGTGCAAATAGCGTTTCAAATACACAATCACAAACAGACGGGAATCGATTCCCGTCTGAGAATTCACTTGTGGCCGAGTTAATTTTTTCCAATATTTTTCTATTTAAAATTTACCATACGTATTGTATTGTAAATTATGTATGTCAAAGCTACGCCATCAGCTCACAAAACCATACGGGGCGGACGGGATCCTTGTAACGAGATAAACCGAGGTGTTTTTTTTGAGATTTTGGCTCACGATGCTGATAAAAAACGGAGGTACAAAAGAATATATCTAGAATTCTAAACCAAATGTTAAAGCCATTAAACGACTTGAATCGATAGCAAAAACCCTACCTGCACGGGCTGGTCGGTGGGGTTGTACAGCTCCAGCAGCGGCTCCAGCGAGGCGTCCAGCGGCACGCGCAGCCCCACCAGCGGCCACACGCCCCATTCGCTGGCCACGCCCTCCGCCGATACCTGCACAAGAGGAACATTCAGTAAAAGCACTTTCAAGCTTTTCACTTATATGTGTTGAACATATCTTGCTTGTTCACCCGTTAAAATCACCACCAATATAACCGCCTCTGTGGTCTAGTGGTACAACCCCGGTATCAGACCCAAGGGTCTCGGGTTCGATTCCCAGCGGGGCTACATATTGTATTCGGTTTGGTTGGTGGTAGGGCTTGTTGTAAGTCCGCCTGGCTAGCTACCACCACCTTATCTCAACCTGACGTCATAATGATGAAGGTTAAGAATCTCCCCGTCATTCATAAAAAAAAACAATATTCCACTAATATACGTTAGCTTAGTTTCAAGATTGTATCAGCAAAATTATGTCCAATATTTAGTAGTCGAATGACAATAACATATAGTAGACCCGACAATAATTTGTAGTAGACCCCCTGACTTAAAGACATCAGTTTCCATGTACTGAGCATTTCTTCTTTTCGTGTGGACAGCAAATCTAAATTGTATCAGATAAAAAATCAGGTGGTACAAGGATTGCGCATCAGAACACGTACCGGGTACTTGTGCACGCCGAGCGAGGTGTGTATGTAGAGGTGCGCGGCGACGGGCCCCTCGCGCCGCCCCAGGTACACCACCGTGAACGACGTGTTGCCCTGCGGCGGCAGCGTCTGCAACACAAGCGAGCGCGACCGATGCCACTTAGGGCCCATTTACATTGAGGCGGAATGGATTACTACATTGTACAGACTATAATGCTGACTCAACTATTAGCTGTGTAGTGTCTGCTTAGAATAGCACTACCCCCTCCCATCCCGTGAGTGTCGTAAAAGGCGACTAAGGGACAGCCTTCAGGAGACGGGCGGCAGTCTCCTACAAACTTGGCCATACTGCGATCGCCAACCCGCCTGCCAAGCGTGGCGATTATGGCAAACCCCTTTTGGGGGAGGCCTATACCCAGCAGTGGGTGTTATATGGCTGAGACGACGACAGACGATAATGAGTTATACTATATGTCAATTGTGTTAACTTGCAAATTAGATTGAAACCAAACTAAATCGCTGGCTGGAAGGCGCATTCTCGAGCATTTTGGCCTCTATCTAAGAACGTAACTCAATTGACAAAACTCTAGTTAGAAGAATTCCGCCGCAATGTAAATTAAGCCATAAAGAATACTGTACTTTCCAAGACATGTGCAGTATTAAATAACATATTTACGATTAATGTCAGTTTTACAGCATATCAAAACAATAAATTCGTAAAAAAACTTAAAATTCTTCACTTTTCTTACTATTTGATATGATTCAGAAATCAGAATCACCTCAAGCAGCACATATTTCTTCATGTAGTTCATGTTTAATTAAAAAAAATTACAATTAATGTACCTATCAGCTTATCTCACCTACTTGCATAAAAATACTTTATCCATTTATTACACTTTGTTTGTCTGTAAACAAAGTAATTGTTCCTTGTCCCATAATAAATACCTTAGCAGCAATAATTTTAGTTAAATATATGTTACAGTCTATTGTTATGTGAAATTATCATTTTTATAAAAAATTGTAAAAATTAACATTGGAATTTAAACATAAAACCTACAAAAACACAAAATATGTTAGCGCAGCGGTGGCCCGGTGGCTCTAACCGCCGCGAGACGCGGGGCAATCAATATTTGCGAAACTTGTTCTTCGTAAATAATATTATTGAGGATTAATGAGAAATTAAAAAATCATATAAACTATGCCACCGCTGCACCCAGTAAAGTTACAAATACACACAAACCCATTACCCTTTTAAGTAAAATGACGTATAAAAAACAGGATTAAAGAACATCTTGTAGTAAAATGTAACGCGACGGTTGGTAGTCGGCGATCGGCATACGACAGTCGGTGTACGGCGTTGGGTAGTCGGCGACCGGCGTGAGGTAGTCGGTGTTCGGCGTGAGGCGTCGCTCGCGCTGTGACGCAGGAAAAGTTCGAGCTTGACCACTGCTCCGGCCCACGTCAAAATGCGAGCTTTTCCCGCGCCCCCGCGCCCTTTATACTCTTCACTCTCTATCTTTTTCTCTCTCCTGGTGCGTTCTTGGTCCGCGTATTCTTGATAAGGTAAGGTACAATGCACATTTTATGGAGTACACCAAGTTGGGATAACGTCGCTTTTCACTTTATTTAGGTGTCAGAGAGCGATGGAAGATGTGAAGCATCCTATCCCGTAAGGCTGCTGGCTTCGTGGACGCCATAAAGTTTGCATTGTACTATAACATCATTTATTTTTATATAAATTATTATTATTTATTTATCAAGTAGGTACATAAACCTACTATACTCTAATACAAACATGCATGTTAGTCACAAAGGGCATACACTTATCAATAATATGAAGATGCAAGTTTAAAACAAAAGGATTGACAGCATATACCTAAACCAACAACCTGACCATTTCAATTCAATACAATCAGCAATTTACATTTTTATGATTATGAGATAATCGATAATAGTGCGATAATGTTTACAACTCGTTACGCGATAATCAACATGCAATGTTACGCAACAACATAAGGTCATGGAATGGTGATGATCGCTGTCGCGCCGCCCGCCGCCCGCCGCCCGCCGGGGGCGCGGCGATCCTCGTCACTCGTCTGTCTCTTATCTATGTCACTACGCAGAATATTGTTTATTCAACTAAAGTCAACAGACCCGTGAAGACCAGAGCTCGCCCGCCATAATGCACGCTTTGTAATAGCACATGCATACATACATTTGGGAAAGAAGGGACGGGGTCAACAGATACGTCGACCTATTATCGATAACATCGTATGTAGGAACAGTGGTATATCAAATACAATTCGGTAATAGAAATTGGTGTGTTGTTGGCAGAAATACTTCAGGGGTACATCTCAAAATAAATAATGCAGAGACAACCATAAAATCAAACGGTCGACAACTAGATGGAACAAACTAAAAAAAGAATGCTTAGCTACAATATGATGAGTCCAACAATATTAAATGCCTTAGTAGCAAAATATGGAATTATTCCATTCGACCAGATAATTGCGGTTTCAATTAGTTATTTCTTTATGAAGAGTTCTAAAAATAACTATTGGTTTCACTGAGAGTCATGCCAAAATGTAATTAGCATAATTCACATGTAATATTCAATGTGTTGATGCTAACAATTTAGAACTGCAGAACAAATATTGCATAATATAAAACAAAATGATAACCCCAATTTTTGACAACATTAAGTTATGATTCAAATATACAATCAATGTACATAATATTGTACTTAAATGGAACATTGCATAGTAGAGTAACCGCACGTAGCCGCACACCGGCGCCACACGCTACACGCAACATACATTTACGGCACCACAATTGTATCGTGTATGCGCACATCGGAAGCACAGTTGTAGCGTGGCATTAGCAACAGAATGTCGACATTTTCGTCTGACGACGACGATTTTTTGATGTGGCGATTAATGAATGGCAAAATAATTACACGGTATAGATAGGTACTTTTACTTTACTTTACTGTATTAGATTTACCCCTTTCATTGAATTTTTCGCCGACCTTAGTCCAAATAATTTCTGACATTCGTCTGTTACTATAGTCATTGAGTGTGTGATTATATAAAATAGGGTTTTTTCAACTTCTGCAATAAACTCCACATAAAATTCAATGTTGTCTTTCATTTTGGCGCCACATAAGACGAACGTGTTCGATCTTGAATTCGAGTGACGCGGCAAACGTCTCGCCGTTACTGCACCTACTACATATGTGTCCTTAATGTGCGGGTTTACATACAAATATAGGGGGGCGATAAATGTGTTGCAATTACGGTAATACAAATGTATCTCTGGTGTGCGGCCTCACTGAGCAAACAGGGATGTGAACATGGAACAAGGACACAGGCTGTGGTGACGCGTCCGGCGCGCTCCGGTATCGCCCGCGCCGATAGCCGGCCACAAGCGAATGTTTCCGATCGACGTTGCTGCGGTGGCGGCGATAGCCGATGTCACCGCAAGTACTGTGTGATCTACTACACTTACTAGTACTGTTCAAGAAATATCTAAAACATACCATAAAAACTGCATTAAAAAAAATCAGCCAGGGCTACTTTCGACTATTTTTCTTGCCTTGGCTGGCACCTGCTCCAAAAGTTATTTTATTTTTTGCTTTTTAGTGGCTGTTATATGTTGTTTTGTAAACTACAGTAAGTTTTTTCTAGATTAGGTTTAATGTACATTATAACAAACTTATCGTGAAAATTACATCATTCAAATTAACAAATATGCTTATAAAATAAAAAGCTACTGGACCTAACCGAATCAAACTTTTATGGTACCAAATGGCTATGACATGATGTTCCAGGACATTAGATTCCACAGCAGACAGTCAACTCACCTTAGATTCAAAGAAGGAAGCATGAAAATCAGGCGTAGTGCCGGCGACGGAGGCAAGGTGCACGGTGGCGTTGGCCGTGTTGGTGAGCGTGACGGTGAGCCGGTGCGCCGCCGCCAGCGCCGCGCGCCCGAACGACAGCGCCGGCGGCGACAGCCTCAGCGACTCCACCGACCCGCCACTTCCATCTGACGACTCTTTGCCCCATTCCTGTGCCATATTATCATGAAAAATGTCTCAAAAATGAAAAAAGACTCAAAGATCTTAAAAGCATACCAGAAAAAAACTATCTTTGTAGTTCTATTGGGAGAGCACTTTCTAGTAAAAATTTATCCTTTGAACAAAAAAGTTACCTCCTTGCTGCAACGGTACTGTTGTACCATCCCATTATTTTTTTAGTGTTGAATTCAAAAGCCCTACATTGTCCTCAGTATACATTATACATATTTTGTTCACCTAATTTATTTAATAGAGAAAGCAAAACAAAACTCTACATGTAAATAAACGGGACCAACCTTTTTAGCTTAAAGCTACAAAAAAGATAATCAGAATATTAATACTAAATTATGCTTGAGCAAATGTTATGTATCACTCTTTATCATAATGTACCAATTATTATAAAGAAGCTTGTTTCATTCAGTTATTTAACTGACAAATGTACACTTTAATTTATACCTGACATATTTATAATATCAGTAAGTTTTTTTTACAATCACACCAATTATCTTGCCCACATTATGTTTCATGAAGAACTTGTTATGGACACTAGATAACGGATAAACATACTTTTACATCCAAAGTCACTATAGCCACATGAATTTTGTACTTAAGTATGCTGTAAATTCAATGGTCGCTACAACCAAGGTCCAGTCAAAAAAAAATGAGCAACTAAAAATCTAGGTCGGGTTGCAGAAAAAATAGGTTTCGATTAAGTTAGATAGGCGACTTTACGCTCGTCTAGTATTTATGTTGCTCAAAGAATTTTTAAATGATCAGTTAAATCTTACCCACTGTTAAATAGAATGTGATGTAACAAAATTCCCACAAACCACATTAAAAATATATAAATATAAGTACCTGAAATGTTATCCCTTCTATAAGGGAATCTTGAACGGTAACATCTGAAAATAAAAAATATTATCAAATCACTCAAGTTGTGGCAACATAGTTATTTTATAAATAAACTCAATGTAATTTATCTATAAATTGCATACATTGGTAGGTATATCTAGTTAATAATGGTAGAGCCATTAGTTTTAAGTTTTATTAATAAAACTACCTACTAAAAACAAAACAATGACAAAAAATATTTTGTAAAGTATGGGAAAAAGAAATGTCTATGAAATAACAATCAAATCTATAAGTTTCAGTTCCAAAAGTAGCCAACTATCTCGGCATTCCATAGCTAGTTTTACTTTACCGCGACCAAAATATCAGCGCACTGCAAAAGAAAATCGAACAAGTCTGCCGCGGTCGTAGTCTAAAATAACATCGGGTGGTCGCGGCGCGGCACCACATGCCAAATAATCGAAACTGTATTAGCTAATGATGTTTATGAAACCTAAATATTATTGAATGAATAGAAAGCTAGAAAACTATTTAATTTCACATGATGAGAACTGCAAATCGATTTTACCATGGCTCTTTCCCTGGGCTGTCAATCTGTTGTTGAGTGAGATATCCAATAAAGTCAATACAAAGACGTAACACTGCACTGTTTTTCTGTACATTTTAAGTAATGGTACACAAACATTCACTAATAAACCACATTTCTCAAACGCGATACTGAAAATGAGGAAATACAAATTATTTTCGCTCACAATACATACGAGATCATGCGTTCAAAACGTCGTAAGAAACACCACAGATTACTTGAAATAAAATGCATTTACAATTTTGACATTTTGCAACTTTGATCTGTCACTGATTCTGAGCGAAAAATCAGTTTACAAAGGTTGTTACGGATTATTCGCTATCCCACATCTGTCAAATAACTGAATTAAAAATTCATTACAGTCACCCCGTGTGTACCTTACACCTTTCACCTTGGGTGCTATAAAAACCTTTAGTACCGGATAAATAATGTCTTATTTCGGTATTCAAAACATTCGTAACGCAAGCGTTTAAGAATTATTGGCATTTAAAGATGGGCCTCACGGGATGACGCTTAAGATTATGGATGCTGGAAATAACAAAAACTAGCGAACAAAAGTCCAGTTTCAGTCCCTAGATCGTCAGTGACGCAAAAATAAATAAGATTTAACACTCGAGCATCGTTTAAAATAGAACAGATCTCATAAAATCGACGTTTAAACATGGTACATACAGAACCGTGTGGTCAAATTTTCAATTGCCAAAATATCAATAATCATTCCGTTTGGAGCCAAACGAAACATTCTACCAGCGTTACGTTTGATATGTGACAGCATTTAACACATTAAATTCGTTCAAATAACAAGGCATCAATATGAAAAAGCGAAAACTATATTTCATACCGTCACACTGTGTGGCCCATCTTTGAAGCCGTTACGTTACGTGAATTTTGCGTTACGAATGTTGAAAAGCAATTCACAGTAAAGAGAATTTCCGTCACTGAGGATCTATCTTTACCTGGAACCAATCAGTGCAGTACTTACGATACAATTCAAGATTGAAATTTGTATGAAAATCTCAAATTAGGGTGACAACCATTTACGTACATTGATGGATAAAAAGGCTAAACCAACCTGATAATTAGCTAGTTTTACGGCGTAAGTGAGATGTAATGTACCTAATTCATGTTAAATAATAATAAAAAAAACTATTTCCATTAGTCTTAAGTCCGTGTCACGAAAGTTGTCGTGCGGAATTTCGGTGGTACTCAAATTATCTTCCATAGTAATAGCGTACATTTGCGGATGTTGAAGGTGACTACAGTCTCTCATGCGCCATATTTCGTGAGTCAGACTATTTATAACCACCATCTTCTTCTTGTTTGTCTGCGATTATGATGGTCTGTCTTGTCTGTAGTCTGTGATCTAGTGATGTGCCGAGACGGCTATATTTGGTATTCAAATATTTTGGTAATCGTTATAAAAAGAATCGAACTAGGACTCGAGTCAGAAGACTTGGACAGGTATTCGAGTACTGGCACGAGTATTCGAAACTACTTCAGTGGACTCGAGTACTCTTCGAACTTTATAGTTTGCTTTTCACGACCAATACTAATATTTCAACTCAAATCAAAAATCATGTATGCACGCTAAGAAAGTAAATAATAACAGAATAATGTATATCTGCGCCAGAGGTCCCGGGTTCGATCCCCGGACAAGACAAATATGAACATGACTCTTTGTCTTGGTCTGTGTGTTTAATATGTATGCTAAGTATGTATTTGCAAAAAAAAGTATATAGTAGGGTAGACCGGAGGCAAAAGTAACAGGGGGCAAATAAAACATCCTAAATTACTGCCACAACGTTTGTTGTATATGTGCGTGTGTGCGTGTACTGATTCGTCTAGACGCGTTCGTCTCTCTCCACTGACGCGAGCGACGGCGCGCGGAGCGGTCATCTGCTGTATGCCATTTTGTTTTTCGGACGCCCAAGGTAGGAATTTGCATAAATTTCAAAGTGAGAAGTGATGGATTTCTGTGCAAGATTATTTATATTTAAGTCGAAGAGTAGCTTACTATAAGGTCAAAGTTTATGTGCAATCTAACATATTGGTTTGTTTTAACGTATTTTGGAGCATAATCGATACTTTTCCATAAAACACCAACAGTTGCACTTGTAACGTATTTTTCGGGGGTAGTTGTAACGTTACAAATGACCCCGTGTTACTATTGACCCAGTGAACGTTAAAAAATCATTATGTTAATGCTCCTCTGAAACTGAGACCTCCCTGAGGCATACTTCATCTTACATTGACCCTCTAGCTTTTACCTCGCATGTCGATACTCTTCAATCCTACGCTGTCGACTCCAAAACACACCAAAATCTCGACACCGTCAGCTGAAGTCACAGAATCAGGGAAAGCAGCGCTAGTGGTACCTTCAGGATTGGTTAACCTGTCTGAAGCTGGAGCTAGCACTCCATCGAGACTTGCATCGACGAGTCGACTTTTTCTAGCATTTTTCTAATAAATATCTATCTTTAGCATTGAAAATGCAAACTTATATATATATATATATATATATATATATATATTAACTATATATATAAATTATAATTTAAAAAAATTATAACTTAGTGAATTCTTCACCACTCGCGTCGAGTGCTCTCTTAGTACTAATTTTCATGACAAATATGAGTAAAATATGTCATATATGAGTTGTAAGCGAGCGCTCGACACTAGTGGCGAAATTCTAAAATAGACCCCCAGTTTATACATTGTAATTTTTTATCCTAAGTTAAGATAGTTTTCATGTGGTTTTCATAAGTTTGTTTTCATGAGTAGAATAATCCCTAAAATTATTCGGGGTGATAAAAAAATGACCATGTATATCTATATCGGGGTCAATAGTAACGCGGGGGCAGGTGTAACAGACACTATTTCATACAAAATTGAAACGTGGTTTTGAATACTAAATCTTGCATTAAACTTAATTCTTTTTAGTATAGGCATATTAATGTTGGTCTAAGAAGACACTGTTCAAATCTGGGTTCGAAAAAAGCGATGTGTAAAATTTTGGCAGAGGTTGCCATTTTATATTACTGTGTGTTTAAATTTTAATAATGTTGTGATTTTTTTATATCAGTAAACTAAGACTGAACTAAGGAAACTATAAATAATAAATCTTTTCTAATTTTCGAATACATCGATGAGTTTTATTACCCTGAAATGGCGTTACTTTTGCCCCGGGGTAGGCGGCATTTGTAACACTCTCCCTTTTCTCATATTACCTGAAATAACTCGATGATAACAAAACATATCAAAACCTGGATGTGATCCTTTTAGAGCTAGATATATTTACTTTTACTGTGCATAAACACATTTTTAATATAACTTAACAGTTGTCTGAAATCAGGTAGCAAATAAAAAATGTTACTTTTGCCTCCGGTCTCCCCTATGTTCATCCGTTATCTAGTATCCATAACACAAGTTCTTCACGAAACTTAATGTGGGCTAGATAATTGGTGTGATTGTATGTAATTATTTATTAATAACTACTACCACGCTGCCTAGACGGGTTGGTAGAGGGTTTATTTCAAGTTTTCCTTCTCTCGCACAGGTGTTCAGTGCCTCTTATTATATAATCAGTCAGTCATTAATCATGTAATCATTTTTGGTATTGATAAGTTCCATACTTCGGATTTTTTCTGCGGAGCCATTCCTTTCTATCACACAGTCGGTGTTGTATTTAGATAACACTAAATTATACAAACCGACAGTTCGACAGATTAAACAAAATGATAACTTTTAACAAGAAACAAATAATTACTTAAATCTCTAACATCTCATTAAACTGACAGTCCGGGTAGGAATTATAAACACGTTCGAAGCTGCAATGAGTCATAAACACTTCTCGCGTCGTGCGTGACTAACTTCACAATGCTCTTTAAACATTTAAAATTCGATTGCACGCGTGAAGTTAGAAGACTCGAAACCTGTATTCGAGTATTGTGGATCCAAATATAGTATTCTAAATACTCGAGTACGTGAGTGAGTACCTGCTAGGTATTCGAGTCAGTTCAGGGGCCCAATTCTCGCGCATTCGACATTTTTTAGGGTAAAAAATCTGTATTAAAAGCTCGCTGAAAGCAATCTTCGACATTATAGGATTATCAAAGATAATTTAAACTAAAGGTTTTTGTCAGTAGTAGAGATTTTACATAAATTTTTAATAAAGAAATTAAGGAAATAAAAAATGTCGAATTCGAGATGTCGAAGGCGCTAGAATTGGGCCCCTGTACTCAGGCAGGCCAGTAAGTCTGATTCAGCACATCTCTATGGCCATTAGAATATGTTTACGTTCAAATTAAATGCGTTGTTTGTTTGCACAAACTTTATTTGTCTTTTTTTGTAACTTTCTGTTGTGTTTGTCGTTCGCTGTGTTGTTGTATTGTGGTGTAGTTGTGACTGGTGGTGTGTGTTCTTTGTTGGCGGGATTAGCAGAGTAATAATTTTTATTTATATTGTAGTCGTATTTGTTTTACAAAATAATTTGTCCTGTATTGTTTAGTTTTTTCATGGGTGCGATCTTCAATTATCCGAAGCTTTTGGCTTCAGATAATTGACAATCACACTGTGGTGGTCCCCCCCCTACCCCCCACCAACTCCCAACCGGAGCAAATGCATAGTTCGTGAGATAATTGAAATTGAAATTACCAACTATATCTAAAGATCAATTGGAGGCGCCTTCAGCTACTGGTTCATCTGGGAGACAAGTTAATAATTATTGTACATATTGTGATTGAACAGTGACATCTTCATGTCATTATTATTGTTAACAAAATAACTTTTAAGTATGATTGTATATCAGCAAATCGTTAATAATTATTGTACATATTGTGATTGAACTGTGATATCTTCATGACATTAATATTGTTAACAAAATAACTTTTTTAGTATGATTGTATATCAGCAAATCGTTAATAATTATTGTACATATTGTGATTGAACTGTGACATCTTCATGTCATTATTATTGTTAACAAAATAACTTTTAGTTTCTTCTTTTAGTAGGAAGTACCTGGGTACTTATATGATTGACCTGTGATGTGTAATATTTTAGAATACTTAGTACTAGTTTGTTTTTCAACAAATCGTTATTATTGTGATTTTAACAGTGATAATCTTTATAACATTATAATTATTGTTAACAAAATAACATTTTTTATTATAATTGTAGGTACGTATATAAAAAGATTGACCTGTAACGCATATCACCAATTATTCATCTATAATATAGTTTGTTTTAAACTTGTACATAATTTTATTGTTTGTTGTTGTTATTATGTCATTTAATTAAAGAGTGTAATTTATGGTACCTAACTAAAAATATACCACAAAATATAATTTGATATCATCTTAACAAAACAATAAATGAATCCATGGCATAACTGGTCGTGCAATGCAGTTGGTAAAAAGCACAAATTATATAGTAATGTACAAGTAGTCCAAAGGGCCGACGAGCATCATCAGTCATAAATTAGACATATTTTTCTTATGTTAACTGTCAAATTATTTACTAAATAAACTATCCAAAACTTAAGATAAGTCGATAGATAAACCGACCGGCAAATCATTTAAATTATTGTAGTGTTGCGAGATGGAACTGTAATACTTTGACATTTTATTATTGATAGGTGAACAATTAATTTGTAGCAAAATATTTTTCTTATTTTGAGTTAATAAAACACAAATTGTGGGATCATATTTTTTTTGTACTTTTATTTGGCCTGTTTCACAATCATATAAAGTAAGTTCTGACTTCTAATTTGAAAAATAATTTTACATTTTTAATAACCCCACTGTCAAATATCACGTTGTCTTGTATCTAATCTATACTATATAAGCTCAGGAACTACTGGACCGATTTAGACAATTCTTAGACCATTAGAAAGCTACATTTCTCCCGAGTAACATAGTCTATATTTTATCCCGATATTTTCAAGGGAACGGGCACCACGCTGGTAATACCGCGAGGATCCGCTAGTAATATAATAATACTACATTGACAGTCCAGGCCTCCCTGACCGAGCCCTTGGGGCCTACCGAGTAAAAAATACGGATATCTCCCACCAAATTGCCAAGAAATTGCTTGTTACCTTAAGTTCTAAATCTAATAGGTAGTTCTAAACTTCATATACAAGTTTATTTTCAAATTAAAATAGAATGTTTCCACCACAATAGAGAATTTAATGTCAAAGTATACTGTGGTCACTTCGTCAGAATGCCGATCCTTTAAAAACAAACTGGGAAATATTTGTCTGCGCAAATCTGAATAGCTTGGCCATTTTACCGTATTATGAAGGCAACTTATTTAATTTCAACATATTTAACCTAATTTTTTATGTAAGTTTTTGTTTATAAAGCTAGTTATCAATAATTCATGTAGTTGTCACCTGTAAATTAAGGTTTCAATATGTTATAAATGGCAATATGTCTGTTTTTGTTGATATTTTAGTGTTAATCTCGTTGTTGACAAAATTCCAAATAAATAAAATAAATAAATACGGTGTCCGCAAAAAATACTACTTGGTCACCCTAACTCAATTTTCATACAAATTTCAATCTTGAATTGTATCGTAAGTACTGCACTGATTGGTTCCGGGTAAAGATAGATCCTCAGTGACGGAAATTCTCTTTACTGTGAATTGCTTTTTAACATTCGTAACGCAAAATTCACGTAACGTAACGGCTTCAAAGATGGGCCACACAGTGTGACGGTATGAAATATAGTTTTCGCTTTTTCATATTGATGCCTTGTTATTTGAACGAATTTAATGTGTTAAATGCTGTCACATATCAAACGTAACGCTGGTAGAATGTTTCGTTTGGCTCCAAACGGTATGATTATTGATATTTTGGCAATTGAAAATTTGACCACACGGTTCTGTATGTACCATGTTTAAACGTCGATTTTATGAGATCTGTTCTATTTTAAACGATGCTCGAGTGTTAAATCTTATTTATTTTTGCGTCACTGACGATCTAGGGACTGAAACTGGACTTTCGTTCGCTAGTTTTTGTTATTTCCAGCATCCATAATCTTAAGCGTCATCCCGTGAGGCCCATCTTTAAATGCCAATAATTCTTAAACGCTTGCGTTACGAATGTTTTGAATACCGAAATAAGACATTATTTATCCGGCACTAAAGGTTTTTATAGCACCCAAGGTGAAAGGTGTAAGGTACACACGGGGTGACTGTAATAAAAATTCGACGATCGAGCAGCCATCCTATCATAATAAAAAGTTGAAGTTGAAAAGCCGACTTTAGATTAGTGTGTCATCATCGTTCCCATAGAATAACTTGACGCTTTAATCAGCCATTTGTAATGACCCCACTGCTTGCTGGGGCACAAGAGCTCTATTTTTGATTCACTCGTCTCGAGGATCGGAGGACTCCTCTTGATTTTCGTGCGACGTTTGAGTTTCCGTATTCCGTAAAAGCGACCTTGCCCGTATATACATAGCTTAGCTTTTCGCCTGTAGTACTGCCTCCCAACGCGAGCGCGCGAGGGGCAAAGCGAAGAGCGTGCTCCTTGTATGCGTGGACAGCATGCAAGGTCGCTAATCGCCTCCTCGTTCGCCTCGCCACTCGTGCGACGAGAGATTCAAAAATAGAGCCTTCCATACGGATGGATAAGGAGAGTTAATGTGTTTGGTATCGTAATAGTATAATGGTTTTTTTTATTTATCAACAAATATATTCCAAGGTCATGAAATATACCAACTGGATTTGTAAACGACCCTAAACAAATAAAGAAAAGAGAATGAAGCTGTAATGAAGTTTGACGTTTGTTTGTCTCTTGCTTGCAGTGTGCTTGCAGTGAAAAACATTGAGCAAGTGGAAAGGAAAATATTATTTGCAAAATATCTAGTGTTATTTCGTTGTTTAGAATTCATTACATCAAACTTTCCTCAAGTATAACAAAGCTATCAAGATTTCGCTCTTACGAGAACTTCTTAGGCGAATTATGGAAGATAGCGGTAAGAATATTACGCCTAAAATATGTTGGACTTTTAACTTTACTTGTAAATAAGACGCAAGTTTCTGTCTGAAATATAGAACTTTGTCGTTCCTTCGTATTATTAACATTAATTCCTTAAATTTATTAAATGTTTCTGACCCTCACTGATTATCCATCAGCTGAAGGTGACGACGACCACTACGAGTCGGAGAGTGATGAGAATCCTGTGGAAGGAAGAGCCATGGACGAAGGACAGGAACCTGGTACCCTCAATCAAGAAACTGACTCTGATGATGATGAAGAGGAGCAGCAGTTTGATATAACTCTTCCCACAACACATTCTGTAAGATTTTAACGCTCCAGGATTTATATTGATGAAACCTAGCATAAATAAATAACTTTTTGATGATGAAATGTGGCCTTTCCAAATGCAACTGTTGAACAAAAAATATATTTGTTGAAGAAATAAAAAAAACTCTACACTAAGAAAGCTCCTGGATTTGACCTTTGTTAGAGTCGAGTTTTTTTTATTTCTTGTGCAATTTCACTAGGCGAGACTGGTTTGATTGGTAGGCACATCTTAAGAATTTCATCTAGATCTGACTCGTCAGATATTTGCTCGTTTGGTTTGAATACTCAAGATAAGTGCTCAGCAAACATTGATTGACAAGATTTTTCCAAGTCTGTTCTAGCCCACGTCGCGGAGGAAGACCGTAATGGAGGATATGGTTGTTGTGGTTGTTTTAGCTTTTTTCCAGAGAGAGTGCTCGGTATCCGGCGGGTGTCAGCCTACCAATGTTTTGTGAAATGGTTTCATTCACAGAGCTCTTCAAGATTTCCTTTAATTCCTTAGCAGCTTTGTTGAATATTGCTTTATCTGAAGGCAAGCGGGATAAATGCCAGTTTCTTCTAAGGCGTCTTTTGTCCAGAATCAATCTCTTAATGACAGAATGACATGAAGGAGTTTTCACATTTCGAGTTTGTTGGGGGTATTGCGCCAAGCGGCTACCTGGACCTCTATTTTTGAATCACTCGTCGCACGAGTGGCGAGACAAACGAGGAGGCGATCACGCGATTAGCGATCTTGCGAGCTTAGACATAGCACGCTTTTCGATTAGCCCCTCGCGCGGTTGAGAGGCAGTACAACAGGCGAAAAGCGAAGCTATGTATATATGTGCAAGGTCGCTTTTACGGAATACGGAAACTCAAAGGTTGCACGAAAATCAGTAGAATCCTCGAGACGAATGCATCAAAATTAGAGCTCCTGGATCAGATTGGTTTTTATTATATCTGAGAATACTAAGTAAAACACTAATTAGAATCGCATGATGTTTATTCAGCTAGGTAGCCAGAATAGAAGTGTCACAACAGTGTCTGCATACCCTCCACTTACTTACATTATTATTAATCAATAAAGTAATAAGTACCTACACTAAAATCAACCAAATGTCAATATATGACATACCTTCCCCTTATATAAGATACATTGGACTTATCTATTTATTTTAAACATAACTTATAAAGCTGACAAAACATAACACACTTGATCCTATTTCCACATGATCCTAATTCCACAACCATACACACTATATAAATATATAAACCAAAAAATCAAAATCATCTAACTGTAAATAATTGTTAGGTATCACTAGAAGAGCCACCCTGCCTCTGATAAGGACTTTTAGAATGAACATTTAATTTATGTCTAATTGGCCCTGGCCCCGTCACATCCGCAGCTGGAGGTATTCCCAACATATCTGCCCATTTCTCTGAATCTGGAATCTCAATAATAATATCTTTATCCTGACCATCTTCAAGATCACAATTTTCTTTACTGCCTCTGGCAACCATTGGGAATTCCCTGCTATCTGATGTACACGGTTTGATAACCTCTTCTCCCTTATCTTAGGGTTTTTTAGGTAAGGTTTTAAAAATTTGATCTATGTGACGATTTACCATCACACCATCCTCATTCTGAATTTTATAATTTGCCGGACCAGTTTTACTAATGATTTTACCTGGTATCCATTTTGGGCCAAAATTATTATAATTTCTGTACATGACATTATCTCCCACATTTCTTTCTCTAATCTTATTCTGTCCATTATTGTTATTACTTGTTATCTGTGCTTCTACTCTTTTATTTTGCCTACTGTCTGGGTGTAAAGCATCCAACACAGTACGCAAGCGTCTGTTCATTAACATTTCTGCTGGGCATTTATTTGTAACCGTGCACGGGGTTACCCGTAACCCCAGAAGTAGGTTTGGAATCCTCACATCCCATGATAAATCGTCCATCTTTTTCAATTTATCCTTAATAGTCTGTACCATACGCTCAGCCAAACCATTGGTGGCTGGATGGTACGGAGCTGTTGTTATATGACGAATTTTATTTGCTAACAAAAACTGTTCCATTTCATTAGAAACAAAAGGTGTGCCATTGTCCGACACTAAAACTTCACAAAGACCATGTGTCGCGAATGTCATTCTCAACTGTCGTATAACTGTACTTGAAGTGGTATTGTTTACCATGAACAATTCTGGCCACTTTGAGTAAGAGTCGACAATAATCAAAAATAACTTATTGTGAAACGGCCCCGCAAAATCAATGTGTATCCTGGACCAAGGTCGAGTGGGTGTTACCCATTCGTGCTTAGTTTTAGGTGGCATATGTCTGTGTTCAAGGCACTTTGAACAACTTGCTACTAATGTCTCAATATCCTGATTAAGGCGTGGCCACCACACATAACTTCTGGCCACAGCTTTAGTTTGTACTATCCCTGTATGTATTTTGTGTAAAATACGTAACGTTGTCTGCCTTAGTGATTGCGGGATAACTACCCGGCTTCCTAAAAGAATACAATCATCTTGTAGAGAAAATTCCGTGCGTTGTAGCCAGAACGGTCGTAAGTCCATATTTGTTTCTTTGACAGGCCATCCCCTTTGAATATAATGTATCACCTTACTTAAAATCTGATCACATTTGGTTTCTCTAGAAACATCTTCGACATCATAAGGAAAATCTTCCGGTCTCTCAGCCATTAATAAGATCTCTTGTATACTATTTTCCGGTTGATTGGGTACAGGTTGTGGCCAACGACTTAAACTGTCTGCATTGCCTATCTGCGGCCCTGGTTTATAATTTATTTCATAACTATGTGACGTTAAAGCGATCGCAATTCTAGTCAAACGAGGTGACAACATATGAGGCATAGGCTTTTTGGGGTCAAAAATTCCGAGTAACGGTTTGTGGTCGGTTACTATAAGAAAATGTCTCCCCATTAGGTAATTGTGGAACTTAGTTATTCCAAACATAATCGATGCAGCTTCTTTGTCCAGTTGGGAGTAGCGTCGTTCGTGAGAATGTAACGTCCTCGAAGCCATAGCTATAGGACGTTCTTGACCGTTTTCCATTTCATGAGACAACACCGCGCCTACACCATACTCAGAACTGTCACAAGTCAAAATCAATGGTTTCTTAACATCATAATGCACCAAAGTTATATCAAATGAAAGCAGACGTTTCGCTGTATCAAAGGTGTTTTGTTCCATTACGGTCCATTTCCATGTTTGTGTCGTATCTAGTAGACGATGAAGTGGTTCTAGTAGAGTAGCTTTGTGCGGCACAAATCTCTCGTAAAAGTTATACAAGCCGAGAAACGCTTGAAGTTCTTGCTTGTTTTTAGGTGCTGGCGTGTTAACAATTGACTCCACTTTACTCGGAGCGGGATGGATCCCATCGGCATCAATCACGAAACCTAGAAATTCTACTCTGTTTTTTGCAAATTTACATTTGTTTTTGTTGAGCCGTAAGCCTGCTTTCTCAATGCGTTCCAAAACGGTATCTAGTCTTTCCTGCATCTGTAGCCTAGTGCATCCGCTGATGATGATATCATCGATTAGAACAGCCACCCCAGGTATATCAGCCAATAGAGATGTCATTAGACGCTGAAAAATGCCTGGACAAGCTTTAACACCAAAGGCTAGTCGATGTACCGTGTATAAACCCTTGCAAGTATTCAAAGTATTCAAGTATTATTGTCAACGACCACTTGTGTATACGCACGTTCAAGGTCAAGTGTCGTAAAATATTGTCCTCCTGCCACTGTGGCGAAAACTTCATTAGCTGTCGGCATTGGAAACGTATCCGATTCAGTTGCCATGTTTACGGTGCTTCGGTAATCACCGCATAATCTTATCTCACCAGATTTTTTAATAATGGGTACCACCGGTGTTGCCCATTCCGAAAAAGATGTCGGCCGTAGTACTCCTTCTTGCTGCAACCTGTCTATTTCTGCTTCAATCCTATCTTTTATTGCATAAGGTACTGGTCGAGCTCTTAAAAATCTTGGGGTCACTTCTTGTTTCAAGTGTATGGCAACTGGTTTGCCTCGGTAGGTACCGAGACCGTCCTTGAAAACTTCTTTGTGTCGTTGTAATATTTTGTCCAACTCTGGATCCTCGTTTGAAATTAAATTAATATTCATTGTGATATTAAGTGGCGAAAGCCAGTCTCTGCCCACAAGGTTGGGCCCATTGCCTTTTGCTATAATAACTGTAAGGTTTTGTGCCTCCTTCTTATACAACACGGGTAACGTTACTTGCCCCACCAATCTTACTGGCGTTTCAGTCCATGTGCGTAATGTCAGTGCCGCTGGGCGTAATACATTGGCTGGCAATTTGTCTCTGAGCTTATTCCAAGTGTGCTCATTAATTATTGAAAAACTTGCACCCGTATCCACTTGCATACAAATAGGTATTCCCGCCAAGGATATTATGATTTCATAAGGAGGTACACGACTTCCACTCAATACACAATATATTCCATTTAAATGATCATCTGTTTCATAAGTATAATTTACGTCACGGTTTGCATTTTTCTTCTTACTAAGACATATTTTTTCCAAGTGTCCTTTCTTTTTGCAATAACGGCAAACGGTATTAACGAAACGACAGTCCCCGGGATGACGGTCACCACAACGGTAACAAAATCGAGTGAACGTTTTTGACTGCACCGCATTAATATCCATCGGCTCTGCGGCACCAACACCGGTAGCTGAGTAGTTGCTTGGCGTCGTCGGCGTCGACGAGCTCAGCGCGACGGCGGCGGTATCCTGGATCATTCGCACGTCTCGTCCCGCACTTTCAGATGATAACATAACGTCCACAACATGTTGATAACTCAAATTATCACGTTTTAATAGTTCGTATTGTATTTTATCATCCGACATTCCGCAAACTAGTCGGTCTCGTAACATTCTTTCTAAATCAGTGAAATTACACCCCGTGCTAAGTCTTCTAAGTTGCGCGATATAGTCAGATGCCGATTCGCCACGCTTTTGATTACGATTATAGAATTTGAAAGACACTGATATTTCATTAGGTTTTGGGCTATAATGTTTTGTCAGAATAGTCACTATTTCGGTAAATGTCACATCACTAGTATTTCTTGGAGTAATTAATGCAACTAAAGTTTCATATACGCGTGCACCACACACTGTCACAAAATTAGCACGTTTTGTTTGTTCAGATGTAATGCCATTTGCTTCAAAACAAAAATTTAACCGATCAAGATAGATGTTCCAATTGTCTGTTTGAGGGTTAAATTCCTCAAACTTCACTGATTTAACGTCATTTCTGATATTTTGCAGCATATTTTTCACTCGTCGCCACTATTATATCTGAGAATACTAAGTAAAACACTAATTAGAATCGCATGATGTTTATTCAGCTAGGTAGCCAGAATAGAAGTGTCACAACAGTGTCTGCATACCCTCCACTTACTTACATTATTATTAATCAATAAAGTAATAAGTACCTACACTAAAATCAACCAAATGTCAATATATGACAGTTTTGTATTGACATGCTTCGTCCACCTCATCAGTGTTCTTCAGAGAAACTTTTAGATTAATATTTTCATCAAGGTAGTTCTTAAAACCATTCCAATCCGTATTAAAGTTAGTTAATGACTCTGTTTTCTCTCGAGTGATCACATTAGCGCTTATTGAGAGAATCACCGGTGTGTGATCCGATGATCCGTCTAGACAGGATTCAGTAACTGTTTAGAGATTGGCTATTCCTTGGGTCACGAAGAAGTCCAAAAGATCCAGCCGTTTTCTGGGATCGCTCGGCCAATAAGTTGGTTCGCTCGTTGACAACGTCTTTAGTTGTTTATTATCTGCGCAACGTTTTAGTTCGCGTCCTCTGGTGATCACTACACGGGAACCCCAAAAGTGGTGCTTTGCATCCAGTCACCCCCAGAAATGAATCTTGAACCTAAGGTTTGGAAGTAGGCTGTAAACATGTCCGCAGTAATTTTATGCTTCGGAGGGCAGTAGACAGAAGAAAGCGTGATGTTGCCGCGACGAGTTTCAAGTTGAACCGTGGTTGCTTGAAGATGTGATGTAGTAAAAGGCTCAGGTAGCGCGTGTTTAAGGTTCTCCCTGATAGCTAATGCTGACCCAGCGTGAGCCCCACCATTGGGATGAGGAGTGAAGTAGATGATGAAGCCCTTAATTCGAAATGAGCTTCTTATTGTAGAGTGTGCCTCAGAGATTAAAACTACGTCAAGTCTGTTGGAGTTAATTAGGATCTCTAGTTCTTGAATGTTGGGAGACAAACCATTTATGTTCCACGTTGCAATTCGTAACGTAAGCTCCGTTATGGAGAGAGCTTGCTAATGATTGTTGACAGTAACCCCATAAGGGTGCTGATTTGTTGAAGGAGTAGGTTGATTCTCTCATTCTGAGATATCAAGAGTTGCTCGAAGGTCTTGCATTGATAATTGAGAGGGCTTTCTTGTTGTTCCTGATTGTCGGGTAAAAGCGCTCCAGCACGGCCTGAAGTTACATCCGAATACGAGTGCTCACTTCTTCGTTGCGTGGAAGAACTAGATATTGAAGAGTGGTGGGTGTCAGGATTCTGTTTTGTAGGCTCAATGACGGGTACATTTCTTTTGACGTTGAGTGAATTCCTTTTGGGGTTCGTCTTGCGTGATAGGATTTCTTTGTACACCTGGCAGCCTTTATAGTTTGCAGGATGGTCGTTGGAACAGAGAGCACATCTGGCAGGCGAATTTCTGTCCTTTTTAGAGCAGTCGGAAGTTTTGTGGCCCTCTCCGCACTTTACACACCTATAAGGTCTCATGCAATTATTTTTGCTGTGACCGTACTGCTGGCAACGTTGGCACTGCACAATTGTTTTTGTTTTGTGTGGGTCTTCTATTTTCACTCGTTGGTGGTAAATGTATTAAATTTCTTTGACTAATTTATTGTTAATGCTGGGTTCCAAGTTAACAAAGAATGTTGAGGTAGGTTTTTTATCAGGTCCATAGCGACAGTTGATTATTTCGCATCGGACTTTGTTGTTCCACTTCTCTATTTCTTCGATGATGACATCATGAGGTGTCGTGTGGTGGAGGTTTTTTATCACAATTCGGTAGCTTTTTGTATCTTTTTGTGTAAAAGTATGACCAATCAACCCATTCTGGCGTATTAAATCAATTACTAATTTGTAGTTTTCTGCAGTATTTACAGAAACACGCATCAGGTTTTTATTATTGATTTTGAACTTGAAGTCACTTGGACTTACAACTGTTTCTATTAACTTAGTTAATTCGTTGAGATCCTCTATTCCATATAAAACAATCGGAGGAGGTTTGATGGGTTGCTTAGGTTCATCTTCGGCGGAATCTACTGGAAGATTGGCGAAACGGTTTTCTGTCTGGGAGGCACTTGGTGATGCCGAGTGGTCCCTTATTTTTCGTTTCTTCGATGCTGGAACGCGTTTCCATGGGGGAGGCTGTTGTTCTGAACTAGCTTGTTGGGAGTTGGCTGTCTCGGTTAGATCTTTAGATTATTTTTCTCAGAGATGGTCAATGGATTTGAGTTCGGTCTATGAGTTGATACATCACTTAACGAGTTGGATCGCTGTCTATTGAAGAGGCCCGGATGGAATGCCTGCTGAGTTAAGGTTTTTTTTCGGGTTAGAAGTTTTATTTGAGGAATTATTCATAATGTTCCCACGAGTTGCGACGATATAAAGGTCTCTTGCAGGGTGACGCCCGTTCCTGCAAGAAGGCACAATACAACGGTGTTAGCCGGTTACACCGAGGTTGGTGCTATAAACTGGAGCCCCTCTAGCCATTCATCCCTTGGGCACAGTCCTCACCACTGGGATTAGGGTGATTTTTTATTGAGGTTTTCTTCCTCGCGGATCTAACAATGAAGCTCAAACCCTCAGCCTTACGAGACATGACCGCAAGGACCGAGTCACTGGGGTCATTTCCTACCTCCAACAGACAAACGTGTTAGGTTTGCTAGATCGGGTTATTTACCGCCGCCCAAGACTCGGCGTCGTTACTCTTTGGCACCACCCAGGGGGCACGTGCAGGGTGTGGTCTTAGGAAAGATGGGATATCCTACGGACGCGAGTAACGTTTGCCCCCCAAAAATATATAAAACAAAGTTAAAAATAGTATTATATTATTTGCCGGCACATGTACCATGTCACAGTGATACACGTACTGGCAGTCGAAACGCTCGGCAAAAGCGCGCAGGACACTGTTTGGGCTGGCCTGCACCCTGCGCAACAGGGTAGTGCACCTATGTTGACTGATTTTTACTTACAGGTTGAGCAATGAATTATTGTCCAAGTTCTTTTAGATAAGAACCTAGTTTATTTTATTTCTGTACAGATGCATTCAAGGCAACAAGAAATCATAGGTATATAAATATTAGGAATCAAAACACTATGTTCATAACAGTTGTTCAATTGTTGGTCCAGTTGTATTTTGTTTAAATTATTAACCAAATAAACTGAATTGTTGTTGTTACTAAAGAATGGAATTACATTTAACATTTTGCATCACTGTGTAATGGCTTAACTGTGTCCAGCTCAGTATAAGCAGTAAGCTGAGCTTGCTGCACTAGTATTCTGCTGAAAACTAGTGACATCTTAAATGAAAAACGAAGAACAGACACACATTAACTAAAGTGTATTAATAGTTCAGAGCTTTGAACAACCGAATTATTGTAAGTGAAAAGTTTCAGTAGTTTGGACTAGCAACGGGAATGGAATACTGCTACTAGAGGGTCAAAACTACCACCCTGGGTCACGGGTTCTCTCTGCATCCACGGAATCCTTCTTAACTAATATTATAAATGTTTAAGTGTGTTTGTTTGTCCTTCCACCCTAACTAAGCAATCAATTGATTTTTGGCATAGACTTAGTTGAAAGGATGGAGAGTAACCGCGGGCAGAATTGAGTGATGAAATAAATATTGCAATAGTACATGGGGCCGGGGCTGGTGGCGGTGAGCGGGCGCGAGGTGCTGGAGGCGGGGTGGCGCGGCGCGGTGGCCGTGCTGGCGCACCACGGGGCGGTGTTCCCCGGCGAGACCGTGCCGCTGCTGCTGCCCCGCGCCGACGACGCTCAAGCCCTCGCCGCCGCCATCCGCGACAATCGCATGTTTGGACTACTCTGCCCTGAGTAAGTACACCTTTGTCTTGCCTTATTGCTAGTGTTCACGACAACAAGCAGCTAGAACGGTTCAGTGCTTTGAATTTTTAATTTACACAATCACGCAAAAAGAGATGAATGGATTTGAATAGAATTTTGCACACTATCTGATTTGAAATATAGGATAATTTTTCCTGTTATTTCCACGGGAACGGAAATCACGTGGGTGAAACCGTGGGTGGCATAGAGTATGAAAATATCTATGGATGTTTGTTAGTCCATCCTGCAAAAACAGATGAACGTATTTTGATGGTATTTGGCACACTGGTAGATTTTAACTTGACGATACATTTTATCCCGATATATTCATACGGGATCGCGAATCACGCGGGTGAAATAGCGGGTGGCCACTAGTTCGTAATGAATATATTTTTAATTTAACGTGGCAGCGAGTCGGGCGCGTTGGCGTCGGGCTACGGCGTGCTGTGCGAGGTGTACGAGGCGGGCGGCGGCGAGCGCTCGCTGTGCGTGAAGGCGCGCGCCTGCCACCGGTTCCGCTTCACGCGCCCGCCGCGCCGCCCGCTGCCGCTGCACCACTACACCGGGTACGTCTCCCCTTGCATAGTCCCTTGCGGCCAGCGCTGTTGTCCATTCTATAATGGTATTACTCCGTAGGTAAACAGAGCGCGGCTTTCTGTGTCTATGGCCCTCTATACAGCAGTCGATGTGCCGATATGATAAAATACTTTTAGTTTTTATGGTGTTGCTTCTGGATGGAATAGTAGCAGAATTTGTTTGGAAAACAGAAACTATTTTCTTAAGAAATTTAGGTTTATCCATACAGCGAACCGAGCTGCCGCAGTGAGTAATAACACGCTCGACACTAACGTTACGTTACGATGATACGCTCCGGTCAGACGCCACCTTTATAAGTTTACAACGAAGAGTTTTAATCAATACCTCGGCAACACTTGAACAATGGCAATGGTTTCTATTTGTATTGTATTAGTACATAATTTTTTACCGAGATTTGAGTTGTAATCCCATTAGTTAGTGGAATAACATGGTATTGTTTGTGGGCAGCATGCGCACGGAGCAGGTGGAGGTGCTGCCGGAGCGGGGCGCGGCGCCGGCGCTGCTGCACGCGCGCCTCTGCTCGCTCGACCCGCTGCGCCGCCCACAGTCAGTGTGACACTTATTTGTTTACAAATATTGGGCATGAGAAGGCTCAAGCTCACCTAGCATGCAATGAAGAGAGTTGTGCTCGGCGTTTTCCTGTGTGATCGAAACAGAAATGAGGAGATCCGTAGGCGAACTAAAGTAAACAACATCGCTCGAAGGATTACTCAGCTGAAGTGGTACCAAAGTGGGTGGGACACATAGCGAGAAGAACCGATGGCGTTGGGGCGGGGCGAGTCTGGAATGGCGACCGCGTGCCGGACCACGCTCCGTGGGCGCCACCGACGAGGTGGATCGGTGATCTGACGCGCAGGAACGATAGCCGCGATGATTCTTGGGGAAGGCCTAGACCCAGTAGTGTGTGTGGGGTGTCGTGCGTTTGATATTTAATGATGAACAAATAAATGGTGAAGATTGTAGTGTTCAAATATAGCAATTTAACATTGAAACGAGGGAACCATTTAGTACACGGGTGGATTTAGTTAATATCAAACTTTCTGCGCATAGGCTGCCGACAGCGCTGCGTCGTACCGAAGCGGCGCTGACGGCGTGGCCGGCCTTCCTGTACGACATGTTCGAGTACGGCCGCCTGCGGGCCGCGCTGCACGACTACTTCCGCACGCTGCGCCTCGGTACGACCGGGCTCACTGTAGGGCAGCTGTTCCTGTGCGACATGTTCCAGTACGGCCGCGCTGCACGACTACTTCGGCACGCTGCGCCTCGGTACGACCGGGCTCACTGTAGGGCCGCTGTTCCTGTGCGACATGTTCCAGTACGGCCGCGCTGCACGACTACTTCCGCACGCTGCGCCTCGGTACGACCGGGCTCACTGTAGGGCCGCTGTTCCTGTGCGACATGTTCCAGTACGGCCGCGCTGCACGACTACTTCGGCACGCTGCGCCTCGGTACGACCGGGCTCACTGTAGGGCCGCTGTTCCTGTGCGACATGTTCCAGTACGGCCGCGCTGCACGACTACTTCCGCACGCTGCGCCTCGGTACGACCGGGCTCACTGTAGGGCCGCTGTTCCTGTGCGACATGTTCCAGTACGGCCGCGCTGCACGACTACTTCCGCACGCTACGCCTCGGTACGACCGGGCTCACTGTAGGGCCGCTGTTCCTGTGCGACATGTTCCAGTACGGCCGCGCTGCACGACTACTTCCGCACGCTGCGCCTCGGTACGACCGGGCTCACTGTAGGGCCGCTGTTCCTGTGCGACATGTTCCAGTACGGCCGCGCTGCACGACTACTTCCGCACGCTGCGCCTCGGTACGACCGGGCTCACTGTAGGGCCGCTGTTCCTGTGCGACATGTTCCAGTACGGCCGCGCTGCACGACTACTTCCGCACGCTACGCCTCGGTACGACCGGGCTCACTGTAGGGCCGCTGTTCCTGTGCGACATGTTCCAGTACGGCCGCGCTGCACGACTACTTCCGCACGCTGCGCCTCGGTACGACCGGGCTCACTGTAGGGCCGCTGTTCCTGTGCAACTCGTGTGGCTCATTGCTGCACTACCAAATCTGCTAACGACAGCTCGCTTTCATCTTGGATTACTTATGCTTATAACTGCTTATGTTATGTTTTCTGTTCATAATCGACACCTCTGATGATTCTGTTGCCGCGGGCGTTCAACTTATTAATGATAATAATTTATTTTGATGAATAAATTTTGAAAAATTCCTTTATGATTTACTAAATTTTTCTCCACTTATCGAATAATGTCAGTCCTATAAATTTTTTAGTCCTTCGACTGTACAATTTATAAATTACTTTAAGCCTGAAAAATGTTGTATTTTAAGAAAGGTTAGAAATTAATAAATATATGTGTATGTAATAAATAAACTTGTGTTGAATAGATAAGCTGCCGACGGAGCCGGTGGCGCTGTCGTTCTGGGTGGCGTCCAACCTGGCGCTGGCGGCGCGCGACCGCCTGGCGCTGCTGCAGGCTGACTGCGCGCTGCAACGACTGCACATGGCGCTGCAGTTCATACGGAAGGTGGGTATGGGGGATAGCCTGGCGCTACTGCAGGCCGACTGCGCGCTGCAACGACTGCACATGGCGCTGCAGTTCATACGGAAGGTGGGTATGGGGGATAGCCTGGCGCTACTGCAGGCCGACTGCGCGCTGCAACGACTGCACATGGCGCTGCAGTTCATACGGAAGGTGGGTATGGGGGATAGCCTGGCGCTACTGCAGGCCGACTGCGCGCTGCAACGACTGCACATGGCGCTGCAGTTCATACGGAAGGTGGGTATGGGGGATAGCCTGGCGCTACTGCAGGCCGACTGCGCGCTGCAACGACTGCACATGGCGCTGCAGTTCATACGGAAGGTGGGTATGGGGGATAGCCTGGCGCTACTGCAGGCCGACTGCGCGCTGCAACGACTGCACATGGCGCTGCAGTTCATACGGAAGGTGGGTATGGGGGATAGCCTGGCGCTACTGCAGGCCGACTGCGCGCTGCAACGACTGCACATGGCGCTGCAGTTCATACGGAAGGTGGGTATGGGGGATAGCCTGGCGCTACTGCAGGCCGACTGCGCGCTGCAACGACTGCACATGGCGCTGCAGTTCATACGGAAGGTGGGTATGTGGGATAGCCTGGCGCTACTGCAGGCCGACTGCGCGCTGCAACGACTGCACATGGCGCTGCAGTTCATACGGAAGGTGGGTATGGGGGATAGCCTGGCGCTACTGCAGGCCGACTGCGCGCTGCAACGACTGCACATGGCGCTGCAGTTCATACGGAAGGTGGGTATGTGGGATAGCCTGGCGCTGCTGCAGGCCGACTGCGCGCTGTAACGACTGCACATGGCGCTGCAGTCATACGGAAGGTGGGTATGTGGGATAGCCTGGCGCTGCTGCAGGCCGACTGCGCGCTGTAACGACTGCACATGGCGCTGCAGTTCATGCGGAAGGTGGGTATGGGGGGATAGCCTGGCGCTTTTCAAATAAATATATAAATATTTTTACAAACATTCCAATTTCGAATATGTATAGACATAGCAGCGGACATGACAGACATATTCACAATTTCTGTTACTTTATGTGGAACTAGCGGCCGCCTGCGGTTTTACCCGCTTGGTTCCCGTTCCCGTGAGAATATCGTGATAAAATGTAGCCTATGTGTTGGTCCACTACTTGAGGTCCCCTACATATCAAATTTCATCCAAATCCATTCAGTAGCTTTTGCGTGGAAGAGTAACAAACAAATAAACAAACTGACATACTTTCACATTTATAATATTACTAGGATAAAGGACTATGAATACGTTCAGTAGTAGTAGGCTAACGGTGCTACCGCGCTTCTTTATTTATTTAGGAAACAGTCATACAGAGATATTGACCAAAATAAAATATCATGTTCTTATAGTCCTAATAGTTCCATAAAGCATAATAATACGGTACATATCGATGATGTGACAAAACTACTCCAAGATCTGGACCCGTCAAATCTGCTGGGCCCGACAGTCTACCAGCTCTCTTCCTAAAGAAATGTGCAAAGACCATAGCTATTCCCATTACAATTCTCTTTAAAAAATCATTATGCTCGGTCCCCAACCTATGGAAGCAAGCTTTTATAACGCCAGTCCACAAAAACGGATCCAGGGCAGAGATTGTAAACTACCGTTCAATTTCGAAGCTGTGTATTGTTTCTAAATTGTTAGAAAAAATTGTTTACGATCAACTTTATTCGGCTTTGCAGCATTCTTTTAGCGATACCCAGCACGGATTCTTAAGGGGACGTTCGGTGGTAACTAATCTGGTGCTATTAAATGAAACTCTTACCTCTGCGATGGATAGTGGTCAGCAGATGGACGTAGTTTTTTTTTTATTACAGTAAGGCATTTGACCGGATACGGACAGATATCCTTCTGCTGAAACTTGAGAATATTGGCGTTAGCGGAGATCTGTTACGTTGGTTAGCCTCATATTTAGAGAATCGCAGTCAGGCAGTAGTAATCAAAAACTACATTTCGGGTTGGCTTACGGTTTCTAGTGGAGTGCCGCAAGGGTCGCTTCTTGGGCCGCTTCTTTTTTAAGTGTTTGTCAACGACATCGATGTGTTTCAAATTTTCTCAGCTACTCTGTTTTGCAGATGACATGAAAATCATCTCCCCCATCACCTCATTGAGAGATGCTATCTCATTACAGGAGGACTTACTAAGGCTTGACAACTATTGCACTGAGAACTGTTTGGATTTGAACCCATCTAAGTGCAGTGTCGTCACCTACAGTCGTAAACGTAACTTGGTGCATTTTGATTACATGCTTAAAGGTACGATACTGACTCAGGGAAGTGTTGTTGTGAGTGACTTAGGCGTGTCTCATGACAGTAAGCTTCTATTTGATATCCACATTGACAACATAGTGTCTAAAGCCTCTAGGGCTCTTGGTTTCCTGATGCGCACTTCCTCGGATTTTACCCAAGCAAGACCCTCAAAATACTGTATTGCTCATTAGTACGTAGCCATCTGGAATTTGCGTCACAGATCTGGAGCCCTAGATATAATGTGTACAGTACATCTCACGTATCGAAAACATCCAGAGGAGGTTCATTAAATATCTATGTTATCGTACAAAGGATCGATATGATGCGAGCCGCTATCTCGATCTCTGCAGGAAACATCACTTTCTTCCGTTAGAAAGACGTCGCGTAATAGCGGATCTGGTATTCCTCTCAAAAATTGCGTCAGGTGCTGTAAACTGCCCGGAACTTCTTTCGAAATTGACACTGCGGGCACCCATTAAACCACTTAGATCTAACCAGATGTAATTTAGGTATTTAGTTTAATGTGTTCTTCTGGAATCGTCAACCATTGAGGAACTGGTTATCGCATCTCGTAACCGTGGATTGTTCGGCAGCGCTGCCTGCTGTGCTGCTCGTCGTGCCTGACGGAGATCGCGCGGCGGGAGAACATCTTCGCGATGTCCAGCGACGGCGTGCATTCCAACTACACTAACCTGGGTATGTTATTTTTTATTTTTTAGTTCAAACAGAACGGCAAAAGTCTCGAGCGGTTTCCTGGCTTCATTGAAAATCGTACCGTTGTTTAATTCACTATAGATTTTAATAACACACAACTTTAGGAAAAAAAACTATTTATTATTAACACTGCACTAATTTTCAGAATGACCAAACATTTAAATCCAAGTTACATAACAAAATGCGAAAGCAAAACCATAGCGAGATACAAATAGGAACAGCGCCATCTAGTAGTAAAACTTAGAACTAATTAATTCCTACACATTAGTTTGGACATTCCGCCCACCAAGGACTAGTCCTTTAAATAAACTTTAACTTATAACTCAACACACTATACCTCTATATTAAGATGATAAACTCATAAAACTAAGAAACATAAACAATAGCCCGGATGGCGATTTAAACAATTTCGCCTTCCGTGAAATAGAACAACTAAAACTACTTATAGCTAGTAAATTCATAAATCACAAAGAGATTGGTAGGTAATGTGACTATTTTTCCAAAATAATGACCTTACTCAAGGGTCTCTTAAGAGTATTATTTTTCGTTTTAACTGTTACTACACGAGTCACATTATCCAGCCCTACGTGTTTTACAATAATTTTACCTAAAATCCACTTCGCAGGTGGAATGTTATCGTCTCTTATAATAACAATATCTCCTACATTCGGTTCCGGTTTATTGACATTCCACTTATAACGTTTACTTAAATTAGTCAGATATTCATTGGACCAACGATTCCAAATGTCATGAACCATTTTTTGTACAAGTCTCCATCTTTCCAAATTACTAATATTACAGTTAGAAAAGTTTCATCTGTTACATTCAACAAAGGTTCGCCAACCAAGAAATGGCCAGGTGTCAGTGGAAGAGGGTCATCTGGGTCATCACTAAGCAAGGATATCGGACGAGAGTTTAAACATGCCTCTACTTGTGATAGAACTGTCGACAACTCTTCGTATGTAAGAGTACTATCTCCGATGACTTTTTTCAGGTGGGTTTTAATACTGCGAACACCCGCCTCCCACAGACCACCGAAGTTTGGCGCATGTGGCGGTATGAAATGCCAGTTGGTATTCTCATGTGTGACAGCTTGTGCAACTTCATTGTGGAGCTTAGAGTTTGCGGTGTTAAACATATCACGCAATTCTCTCTCAGCACCAACAAAGTTTGTGCCATTGTCACTATAAATGTCTTGACAATGGCCTCTTCTTGCTGTGAATCGTCGAAATGCTGCAATAAATCTCTTGGTTGTCAGGTCAGAAACAGCTTCAATGTGCATGGCTCGAGTGACCATACAAATAAAAATGCAAATGTAGCCCTTGTAAGACTTTGAGCCTCTTCCAGGTGAGAACCTGATGTTTATAGGACCTGCATAGTCCACACCGGTAGCTTTGAAAGGCTTGCTCGGTTTCAACCTGACTTCAGGAAGTTGACCCATCAGTGGGGCGCTATTCGCTTTTGAATATCTCAGACACGTTACACATTGTCTAAAGTACTTCTTGGTTTGATCTCGTGCGCGAAGTATCCAGTAGGTAGATCGAAGAAAATTCTGCATTATTTGAGGTCCACCATGTAAGGTTTTATTATGCGCATCCGCTATTAACAACTGTGTAAGGTGACTCTTAGCAGGTATAATAATCGGATGCCGTTTGTCATAACTGGCATGAGCCTTTTCAATGCGTCCGCCCACCCTTAAGATACCATTTTTATCCAAAAATGGACATAGAGTGTGGAGAACGCTTTTCTTTGGAACGTGTCCCTTACTCATGATACTCTTAATCTCTTCTTCGAATTCAAATTCTTGCGCTTGCTTAATACAACCTTCTAATGTTTTTTTATCTCATCTGGTGTTATATAATTTGTTCTATTTTCTCGTTCTTCCTTTGGCTTTTTAAAACTCAAAAATCTTTTGCAATAGGAAATTACTCGAAGCATTTTGCTCAATTTAGAAAATTTCGTCCATTCAAATTCTTCATTCTTTCCGCTAACTATATTAAATGTCTTTATTTTTTCTTCTTCATGTGTTTCAGGCACGTTCTCTTTATCTCTCTCAACTCGTGGTTCTGACAACCATGAAGGCCCGTTCCACCAAAGTGTATGGGTTTGTAAGTGTGCAGGTCGCAATCCACGCGAAGCGCAATCCGCGGGATTTGCTTCTGTTGCTACATGGCCCCATTGTTCATACTCTATAATAGTTAGTATCTCGGACACTCTATTACTGACGAAAGTATTCCAGCGGCTAGGACCTCCCTTTAACCATGCAAGTACGATTGTGGAGTCTGTCCATCCAAATAAGGCTTCCTTTCGTATATCCATCACTTGTGAGATTTCGGAGAGTAGTTTTGCTGCCAGAACTGCACCACAGAGTTCTAATCTAGGAATAGAAACTTCCTTGTCAATAGGGGCAACTTTGGTCTTGGCAGAGACTAAAGATACGTTTATATTGCCTTGTTCATCGACCACACGAATGTATACAGCGGCTGCATAACCAGCTGTTGATGCATCAGAAAACGCGTGTAATTCCTTACTACAATCTCGTTTACATTGTATCCACCTCGACACAGTTATATTTTTTACGTCTTCTAGATCATATCTAAACCTTAACCACACGTGTAATAAATCGTCAGTAAGCTCTTCATCCCAATCTAATTGATTCTTCCAGACCTTTTGCATTATAGTTTTAGCACAAATTACCACTGGCGCGATCCATCCTAACGGATCGTATATTCTAGCAATGTCTGACAGGATCTGTCTTTTAGTAATAGGTTCTTTTGGCTCGGGTAGAGTGATTGCGTACTCAAATTTATCAGTCTGACGGTTCCATTTGATTCCTAAAACCTTCATATTGGTGTGGTATAGTCTGCTCTTCATTGTGTTTATCCTTTCCAATATATTGTAACAATTGGTCACTGTTACTACTCCACTTTTCTAGATTGAATCCTCCTGAGTTCATAAGTTGATTCATCTCATTGTAGATCTCTATTGCTTCGGTCTCAGTAGTGCACCCAGTCATCAGATCGTCGACGAAATAATCTGTCTTAGTTATTTCAGATGCTTTCGGGTATCTTGATGATTCCACGGTTGCTAGTGTTTGAAGTGTTTTTACGGCCAAATATGGCGCACATGCAGTTCCAAAAGTCAACGTAATCAATCGAAAATGTTGTATGGGTAAACTAGCATCTGACCTCCACAAAATACGTTGGAACTCTGCATCGTCCTTATGCAATAGTACTTGTCGGTACATCTTGATGATGTCTGCGACAATACAAATACGATGTTCTCGCCACCTCATTAAGATATGCCTAAGATCTTGCTGAAGTCGAGGCCCTACTAAAAGATCGTCGTTTAGCGAAACACCATTAGTTCCCTTTGAAGATGCGTTCATCACAACCCTCACTTGGGTCGTCTCCTTGTCCTCTCTCACTACAGGGTGGTGAGGAAGGTACACTGCTCTTGGATAATCTATTTCGTGTTGTTGTACGGGCTCCATGTGATTAAGCGTGCTATACTCCCCGATAACTCTCTCATATTCACGACGTAGATTAGGATTTTTGTTCAGCTGTTTTTCTAGAAATAACAACCGTCTCATAGCTATTTGTCTCGATTCACCGTTAGTACACTCTTGTTTCTCATCTTTAAATGGCAGTCTAACAATAAATCTTCTGTTCTCATTTCTCACTGTTGTCTCTTCGTAATATTTTTCACATCTCATTTCTTCCTTAGTAAGTATCCTTTTAACACTATTTGGTTCCGCTTCAATCTCCCAGAAATGTTTCAGCCAATCATCGTCTCTCATTTGTGCGTGCATACTTACCACTCTGTTATTAGCTGCGTCGTCTCGTAGAACTCTGCCAGATATTACCCATCCAAAAACTGTATTTTGTGCAATAAGATTGCCTTTGGAATTTTTAATCATGTTGTTGAGTAATATTTCGCTATAAACCTCCGCGCCTAGTAAAACATCTATTTTAGCTGGCTTTGCAAAGTCTGGATCAGCTAGCGGTAACGACTCTAACTCTAACCATTGTGACGACTCTATGCTCTCACTTGGAAGAAGTGATGTCAGTGTGCTAAGAACATAGGCATTGACATTGTGAATGAACTCCGGATTATGACGCGACTCAAGTTTTAAAGATACCATGTATTTAACGCGTGTGTGACCCTCACCCAATCCTGACACTAAACCATTAACAGGAATACGCTTAAGCTTCAGTAACTGTACAGTAGATTCACTAATAAAAGAAGCTTGCGACCCTTGGTCGAGTAATGCACGAATAAGATATCGTTCTCCTTGTCTTGAATGGGCGTTGATAACAGCTGTAGCGAGTAGTACACTATAACTATGAAGTTCTCCACTTGAAAAGTTCGCTACAATTCTCGTCTCATTGTTTGATGTGTGCGCTATCGGCGGATTGGTTTTTTCATTTTGATTCTGACTGTGCGTGTTACTTTTTTCCTTTGTCTTATCTTCTACTAAAGATTCTCTGTTCTCGTAATGTAGCATCGTATGATGTCTTCTTCCACATTTTCTACAACATGCAGATTGACGGCACTTATGCACCACATGATTCGGCGACATACAGTTAAAGCATAACTGATGCTTTTGTATGAACTGTACTCTCTCTGTTGTAGGTTGTTGCTCAAACAACTTACAGTGGTAAAGATAATGTTGACCATCACACATTATGCATTTAGCATTAGTATATTTTTTAGGCTCCTCTTGAACTGCTGAATGAAACGACTTTGTCTTGTTTGTGTGTTTTGCTCTCTCAGTTAAAGGTGATAATTTCGTTGTATGTTTACCAGCATCGATCATTTCTAAGCTACGAAATCGGCACTCAAGAAAATCCACTAGTTGTGACCAGGTAGGTAATTTATCCGATAACGCACTCAATTTTTGCTCCCATAATCTGTGGGACTCTGAATCTAGTTTCGAGACCACTAGGTAAACTATAAACACATCACATTCTTGGGTTTTAATTTCAAGGTTGTTCAAGGATTTTAAGCAGGACGTAGTAGTATCTAAAAGTTGTTTCACTGAATTGGATGATGGATTTGTAATTTTAACAACGTTATCATGTATCAATGATACAAACATATCATAAAAACTCTGCCATTCGTCGTATTTGCCGGTGAAAGTAGGCAATTGAATTCTGGGCAACTTCACTTCAGTGGTTTGTGATACAGACTCGTGCGATTTGTGCTGTCCATCTCCTTTACTAAATGTTTGAATAGCAGTTTTCAGTGTGCTCTTATAAGACGTGTATAACTCTTCAAAAATGTCATATGTGTCTTCTATGAAATAGTTTAATGTCGCTTTCTTAGCTGGCGTAACTGCGATGACAATTTTGTTGTGACCACTCTTAAATTCTTGCCATAACTCCTCCAATGTTTGTAATTTAGTTTCAATATATGCTTGCTTAATCCTCTCCTTAGGTGTCTTCTTATAATTTCTTTCTGCCTTTTGTAATCTCTCAAATAACTCAGTTTGTAAAATTATCAACTCGTCAGCCATTTTGTTTTGTTAAACTTTGCACCAGAATTAAAAGTTCGTAGGAAATTATAAGATATTAAAGAATAATAGAAAATGCAAAACAATCAGTTCAACAATAATTTTTTAAGTTCTAATATTTGCCGCAAATTATTCCAAGTCCACTTGTCACAACTTTTCTAAGTTGAAAACCTTAAAATTTTTACAAGTCCAAAATGACACGAATTTTTCTAAGTCTTTTAAAATGTTTACGGAAATATTCTAAGTCCAAATTAACACGAATTATTCTAAGTCTCTGAGAAATCTACACAAATTTTCTGTCTCTGACAACTGTTATTCACTCACTGCACTATGTCTTATTCTACTACTCACGATTTTCACAAGTCCTGTACATACACTGTAATCCTTAGTTCGACCACTTACACATTGTCACAACACAACACAACACTTCACGATTCACGAGTTTCGGCACCATGTTTAATTCACTATAGATTTTAATAACACACAACTTTAGGAAAAAAAACTATTTATTATTAACACTGCACTAATTTTCAGAATGACCAAACATTTAAATCCAAGTTACATAACAAAATGCGAAAGCAAAACCATAGCGAGATACAAATAGGAACAGCGCCATCTAGTAGTAAAACTTAGAACTAATTAATTCCTACACATTAGTTTGAACAACCGTAATACAAAAACTTACAGGCGAAAATGTTATTTAACGGAAAAGTATCGAGACATTTTCTTCTGCGTCGATCATACAATTTTCTGCTTTAAGTTATGGTACTACGGTTACATTATTGAACCCAGAAAACACTTGTGGTATTCTGAGCCTATTTGTTCAGAATTCCATTTCTCAAACTTCCTTGGAAATATGAGCATTATTTTGACAACCTTCTTCGTGATAAATCGATATAGCTGTACTGGCCACATACATGCGAGCAGCGGTCGGCAAAAGTTGTCTGGTTTATAGCGGCCAAATAAATTATTTATTTTTATTTAGTTTATTAGGAAAACAAACAGCAATTTTACAACACATGTAGGTTTCACAAATAAATAACACATTTGCCAATACAGTTTCCACAAATAGATTTTAAACATGGGTGTCTAAAGTTGAATAAAGTTGAATCTAGTAAAAACAACAGGTAGTTATGAACACATTCAAACAATCCAGTGATACATGATTACAAAGGAAATAACAATTTACAGACTATTGAGTAAGTAACAACATTTTGTATTTTTTAGGTTTAGTGCAGAAAATGTCGATATGACAATACTTCAAATTGTATTATTTCATGGATCTTAGTATGAAACGATTTGTCGTATAGTTTGTACGAGAATTAGATATAAAAAATGTACTGCATGACCTTGTGTTGAACCTCGGACATCTTAGCAAAATTTTACTTAGCAGATAAGGCGAGTCGACATAGTTATTAACAATCTTATACAATAAAATTTGATCGCGTTGCTGTCTTCGCAAAGTAAGGGAAACAATATCGTCATCGACAAAATTTCGAAATTTATATTTCATTCTCTTAATGAATTTATCCTGTATTCTTTCAATACAATTTATATATACCGAATACTGTGGATTCCAGACACACGATGCGTATTCTAACTGGGATCTAACGAGGGCATTATATAAGAGCATTATCGTTTTTAAGTTAGTAAACTCAACACTCTGCCTTAGTACGAAACCTAACATCCTATATGCCTTAGCAGTTATTATATTTATATGAGACGAAAAAGATAATTCACTGTCTAGATTGACACCCAGGTCTCTCACCTCGGTCGAACGTTTAAGATAATGACCAAAAATTTTATATTTTGACAGTAAAGGATGCTTTTTCCTACTATAAGTAATAACGCAGCATTTATCAATATTTAGTGATAACTTGTTATCAATACCATATCTGCTTAACCGATTTAAATCTTCCTGTAAGCCAATACAATCCTCGGGTGACTTTACCACTTTAATTTTTTTTGTATCATCAGCGAAAAGAAGAAATTTGGAGTTTCGGAAACATTCGACCACGTCATTAATAAAAATGTTACAATAGTAATATTTAGTGAATTACATAGTAAACTCATATCTTTCGTGTAATTAAAAAATGGAACGAACTTTTACTCCCAAATATGACAACCAAGGAGGTAATTTATCCAAGGTTTTATTGAAATTTCGAACTGGCTTGCAAATAGAAAGCTATTTAAAAAAAACAACAAATGAACTCGTTAACGCCGGAAAAAATATTGTTGTTCTTTGTTCGTCTGACTTCGAAAAGTAAAGTAGTTTTAATTTCCGCGCATTATTTGAGAAAAGTACTATACACGTTCGTCTATCAATGCCTCTTTTGCTGGCCGCTGCAGTAATGTACTATATATTAAAAGTTCTGCTTAGATACTACTTAGTTTTAATTTCCCATTATTTGAGAAAATTACTATACAAGCCTTGGCCACAACTAGGCATTGATGGAATTACGTATTTACACGTTCGTCCATCAATGCCTCTTTTGCTGGCCGCTGCAGTAATGTACTATTGTATGCCGTATAATAACCCAATGTTTGGCGGCAGGCGGGTTCATGCACGACGTGGTGACGGTGTCTCGCGCCGACAACATCGTACTGGACGGCGGCGCCTCCGCCGAGTACTCCTGGTTCCCCGGGTACACCTGGACCATCGCTCTATGCCGCGCCTGCGCGCAGCACGTGGGCTGGAGGTAACGCACACACACACAGCACGTGGGTTGGAGGTAACGCACACACACACAGCACGTGGGCTGGAGGTAACGCGCACACACACAGCACGTGGGCTGGAGGTAACGCACACACACATAGCACGTGGGCTGGAGGTAACGCGCACACACACAGCACGTGGGCTGGAGGTAACGCACGCACACACAGCACGTGGGCTGGAGGTAACGCGCACACACACAGCACGTGGGCTGGAGGTAACGCACGCACACACAGCACGTGGGCTGGAGGTAACGCGCACACATACAACACGTGGACTGGACGTAACGCACACACGCACAGCACGTGGGCTGGAGATAACGCACAAACCCACACACCGCACGTGAGCTGGAGGTAACGACATACACACAGCACGTGGACTGGAGGTAACGCACACACACACACACAGCACGTAGGTGGTCCTTTGCCCTTCCCACATATTTACGGGTTACTATTTACTCTTTTGTGTATTATTGTTATTTCGCTCGTGAATCGTGGTATAAGTGTCTGTGTAAAGGAGGCTAATTAATCAATCAATCAATCAAAATTATTTATTTGCAAAATATGGGTACAATCATTAGGTCTGACAAGGTATTAGAACGCCACATTTAACCTTTCACGGTATGCAAATGTATTGTAAAATGGAAGACAAACATTAAATCAAATCAGTTAAATTAATCAATTAGCATTAATAAAATTAAAATAATAAAAATAATAATTAATGTCCAAACATGTCTCTAAATAAAAATTACAAAAATTATTAAACATTGATTACAATAAAATTTAAATATAATAAAAAACGTCACAGTAAAATGTGGTCACTATCGGTCAATATGTTTGTCATTTAATAATTCATTGATTGTATAATAGGATTTTTCAATCAAAAATTTTTTTAATCTATTTTTAAACGACATATAAGATTCGGCTTCTTTTACATTTTTCGGAAGATTGTTGTAAATGGTAACCTGCATAACAAACACACTTTTGCCGAATAAATTTGTTCTACATTGTTGTGCTCTTATTCTTTTATTTAGTCTGTAACTTTTTAACGTTCGGAAGTTTTTTATATTTTTTCTTACATTTAGAGATGCTTCTAAGATATACAGAGAAGGAAGTGTCAATAATTTTAATTTCTGAAAATGAGGCTTACAGGAATCTGTCGATTTTAAATTACACATAGCCCTAATGCATCTCTTCTGCGCTTTGAACGCTCTTTCCTTATCAGTGGCGTTTCCCCAAAATAAAACGCCATACTTAAGCAGAGAACCCGCATACGCATGATAGGCAGTCAAAAGCGCATCTATGTTAACAACTTTTCGCAGCTTATAGAGGGCATAGGAACATTGACTTAGTTTCGTACAAATATGGTCAATATGTTGTTTCCATGATAACTTGGTATCAATGAATAATCCCAAAAATTTTGTAGTTGATATTTCCTCTATTTTTTTGCCTGAATAGTTTATATTTAAATTATTATATATCATATTATTAAGTCTAAAGTTTATTACATTTGTTTTGTCAAGATTAATTCTAAGATTATTATTATTAAGCCAATCAACAATAGAAATTAAAGATTCATTTATGTCATTTTCATGTGAGCCTGATTTATCGTCAATAAATAAAACGGTACTATCATCTGCAAATAAGATCATAGGATGGTCAATTACTTTAGGAAAGTCATTTATGTAGATGAGGAAGAGCAAAGGCCCCAAAATGCTACCCTGCGGTACCCCATATGTTACATTTCTCCAGTCCGATAAATATTTACTTTTAATTTTAGTCTTTGGATCTATTCTGGTTATTTCAGTAACTTGCTTCCTGTTACTAAGATAAGACCGTACCAAGCTCAAAGGGGTGCCTCTTATCCCATATGATTCTAGTTTAGATAGCAAAATATCGTGATGGACATGATCAAACGCTTTGGTCATGTCCATAAAGAGAGCTGTAACTCTTTTCTTGCTATCCAAGGCTTTAAGGACCTTTTCTAGAAAGTCTAGTATGGCCATATTTATACATTTATCTTTACGAAATCCCGCTTGTTCTTTTGCAAACATATTATGTTTTTCAAAATAACCATTAATACAATTATAAATGACTTTCTCAAAAATCTTAGAGAACACAGGAACAAGAGAAATAGGTCTATAAAACTTCATGTCTTCTTTATCTTGTTTTTTAAACAAAGGTATCACTACTGAAGTTTTTAATGCATCGGGGTAAATTCCATTTTCAATACATTTATTAATTATATTGCTAAGTATAGGTGCTATTATGTCAGCTATACGCTTAACTATCTTTGTGCTAATCTCATCAGAACCTGTACTTTTAGTGTTATTCAATTTTTCAATTATTTTTGTTATTTCTAAGCTATTTGTCGGTGCAATAAAGCATGAATTCATTTGGTTATTAATCAAAGGTTTTTGGTAGTTCGCATTATTTCTTATGTCTTTAATTTCGTCGATGAAGTAATCATTGAATTTCTGTGCAATTGTCTTGGGATCACGTATTTTTCTATTATTAATATTAAGCTGCATTATTTCCTCTCTTACATTATTTTTATTTCTATTAATTATGTCCCATACTGCTTTGGATTTATTTGAAGCTTTTTGTATTCGGTAATTATTTTGAGCTTTCTGTGTCAATTTTAAAACAGCTTTTAACCTTTGCGAGTATTGCTTAAACGTGTTCTTATTAGAGGTATTGGGGACAAATCTATACTTCCAAAGAAGATTACGTTTTCGTTTTGTGCAAAGTTTTATACCTTTGCTTAACCATTGTGGTCTTTTCCTCACGGTTATCTTCACCTTATTTACGGGAAAACAAAGATCGTAAAATAATTTAAAAATATCAATAAAATTGTCGTATGCCTTATTGGGTTCATCAGTGTCGTAAACTTCATTAAATGACAAGCTATTAATACTTTGCATGAATTTATTTATATTCTCTTCGCAAAAATCTCTTTTTAATATGAAGAAATGCTTCATAGAAAAACTTTTCTTAACGGGACATTTCAAAATTTGGGCGGTATGATCCGATAAAGCAAGTTCAGTTACTGTTACTTTGCTTTTCCCTACATTGTGTGCAAAATTGTCTAGGCAAGTTTTACTGCTCAGCCTAGTAGGCTGATTGATTGCTAAGTTCAAATTGTATCCTGCCAGTACATGCTCAAATTGTATTGAAGTGTTGTTTCTTTTAAGCCTATCTATGTTAAAATCGCCACAGATTATAACTTTTTTATTTTTTAGACATGTTTTATTTAAAGTTAATTCAAGTTTAGTGAAAAAAGCCTCCAGGTCACGTTTTTTTACTTTAGGTGGACGATATATGCAAACTATAACCATATTGTGTTCAATTAGTTCAACCCCACAAACTTCTATCACATTGCTTATACTAAGCGAGTTAAGATTTTCTATTTCTTTAAATTTGTGTTGCTTATGAATTAGAATGCACGAACCACCATTTTTTTTTTTTTTTTTTTTTTTTTTTTTTTATATTTAGGTCGGAGCAAATGACTCTACCTCCACCTGATGTTAAGTGGAGTTAGAGTCCAGACGCGAAGATAGCTGGTGCAGCAGATCAAACTGCCACATCAGCCACCCTCACCTTGCCGGCCTGCTAAATGCTTCTTCACGCCTCGTTTAAAGGACCCCGGGTTGTAGGAAGGAGGGAATACGTGCGCAGGCAAACAATTCCATTTGCGGATAGTGCGACAAAGAAATGAGCTACCAAATTTCTTTGTTCGCGTTGGAATCGCTGCCACAGTAAACCGGTGGCAACGCAAGCCAGCGCGTGTGGTCCTATGAAGGAAAGGAGAAGGTGGGATAAGGGAAAATAATTCTTCAGAGCACTCTCCGTGGTATAGGCGGTAGAACGCGCTTAATGAAGCGACATCGCGACGTAATTGTAGGGGTTCCAGGAATTTTGTTACCTCTACATCGCCGATGATGCGAATTGCGCGGCGCTGCAACCTGTCCAGTGCATCGAGCAAGTACTTAGCGGAGGCATCCCAGAGGTGTGAGCAATATTCTACGCAGGACCGTACTTGCGTTTTATATAGCAAGCACAGTTGATCTGGCGTGAAAAAACGCCGCACCTTGTTGAGGACTCCGAGTTTACGTGAGGCTGTCTTGATCACGGTTTCGATGTAATCTTTTGGATTTAGGTCACAGCGAACATCCATACCGAGCATGGTAATACTGCTATTCAAGGCTAGTGTTGTGCCCTGAAGAGAGGGAAGGGGAAGGAATGGCGACGTTTTTGCCGTGAAAGCGCAGACCTGGGTTTTCTTGGCATTGAACTCAACCAGGTTGTTGGTACCCCATTCCGAGATGTGGTTCAAAACCCGGTCGAGCTCGATGACAAGGTTCTCCCGTTTCTCATTGGTTTCTATCTGCCCAGCCACTGCATGCCCGAAATATCCCGCGTGCACTGTGCTGTCGTCTGCATAGCAATGAATATTCCCAAGAGGAATCATATCATTGATATGCAGCAGAAAGAGTGTGGGGGATAAGACAGAACCCTGAGGCACACCGGCATTCACTGACATGAACCGCGAACTACATCCGTCCGTAAGGACGCGGATTCTACGTTCATGCAGGAAGTCGGCTACCCAGGCACAGAGCTGAGCAGGCAGTCCGTACGCCGGAAGCTTGGAGAGAAGGCTTTTGTGCCAGACCCTATCAAAAGCTTTAGCGATGTCGAGGCTGATAGCCAGTGACTCGCCACGCTTGTCGATAGCTTCACCCCAGATGTGAGTCACGTACGCCAGAAGGTCGCCCGTTGATCGTTTCTCTCGGAATCCATACTGACGATCGTTGATCAGGGCGTTATCCTCTAGGTGACGGATCAAATAGTTGTTGAGGACCCTTTCTAAGACTTTACACAGTATAGAGGTAACAGCTATTGGCCGATAGTTGGCCGGGTCTGAGCGGTCCCCTTTTTTGGGTACCGGTTGCACGTTGGCGTCTTTCCAAGTCTCCGGCACACTTCCCAGAGAATATGACAGTTGGTATAAGCGCGTAAGCACGGGAGACAACTCCGCTGCGCATTTTTTGAGCACGACTGCTGGGATGCCATCCGGTCCACTAGCTTTCCGGACATCGAGTGATTGCAGTATCGCACGAACATCGCGCTGTCTGATTATGATATCAGGCATCGTAGTGCCACAATGAGGTAACGTTGGTGGCGGTGAATTGCAATCATCGATTCGGGAGTTGGCCGCAAATAGTTTTGCCAGGAGATCGGCTTTCTCCTGCGGCTTATGAGCTAGTGTACCGTCTGGACACCTCAGAGGTGGCAGCGAGGGCTGGCAGAAGTTGCTTTGCACTGCTTTGGCCAAACGCCAGTAACTACGGGAGCCCGTAGGGTGCGTTACCAATTCGTGGCCAATACGTGCAACGCGTTGAGCATCAGCTCTGATGTAAGCCTTCTTGCAGGACTTGGTAGCAATATTGTAGGCTGCCTTCAGTGAGTCCACCTCAGGAGCCTTGAGGGCACGGCCTCTGATCCAAGCGCGATATGCCACCTGTTTACGCGAAACAGCATTGGCACAATCGCGATTGAACCAACGATTACGCGTAGCTTTACTGACTAGATCAGAATAAGGAATGTAGTACTCCATTCCCATTATGATCTCGTCAGCAATAGCGGCGGCGCAGGCCGATGGGTCCTTCTCACTAAAGCAGCGCTGCTTCCAAGGGACAGACGCAAAGTATTCGCGCATAGCATCCCAGTCTGCTGATGCATAATGCCATACCCGGCGTTTGACCACCGCTGGTTGCGGAGGCTTGACCTGTGGCATTTTAGCGGATACCAGGTTGTGATCTGAAGAACCTAAGGGGGCTCTAACCACAATCTGATAGCCCTGCGGATGGGTTGTAAGCAGAAGGTCCAGCTTGGAGGGTGCTTGACTTGCTATGTCTGGGATCCTGGTGGGCTGATCAACCAGTTGAGTCAAATCATGCGTGAGAGCAAATGCGTGAGCAGAGGTTCCCGCATGGTCAGTCTTGAAGGAACCCAACCACAAACCGTGGTGTGCATTGAAGTCCCCCAAAAACACCAGTTCTGCGTTTGGAAATTGCTCCTGCGCGTCATCTGCTGCCCGACTTAGGTGTTCAAAGAGCCGAGTTGTCTCAGCGTCGCCGGTGTGGGATCTGTAGAGGCACACATAGACTCTGGCCAAAGGGCCAGAGTCGACATGTACCCCCAACATGGAGAAGGAGGGGTCTTCCAGGCACCTTAAACGGCGACAACAAATATCCGCACGAACATAAAGACATACGCCGGCTTTTGCTTTAAAGGACTCTTCAAACACGTAGCCAGGATAATTGAGGTAGCCTGTATCAGCGGGCGGGAGTATTTGCGTCTCCGTCAGAAACAACAATGCTGGCCGTGCTGTCTCAAGATGGTGGTGGACAGCATTGAGGTTAGAGTGGAGTCCGCGTATGTTGCAAAACTCTACCTCAAATAGAGTGGAAGGCGTGGGGGTGTGCACCGCTGAACAACCAAACTTTGTTTTATGTACTGCCATTGGGAAGGAAAATTAAGAGACGTGAAATGGGTTGACTTTGCCGGGACTTACTCAGACAAAAATGTGGAGGCTTGTTTCCCCGAGTAGTTGCCTAAGAGGGAGATGGCGCCGACCCACCGGACGGAAGGGCTCCCGAACCCCCCCGGGAGTGACCGCCGGGACCCCACGTCCCGGTCACCAACCGGCACGACGGATCACCCCGAGATTATGCGTGGCATGATAGGGCAGCCTCGCAGGATGGTTAGGCATGCTCGGGCCCCTGTACTGTGCCACGGGCGGCCAGCGGGACAGCCGTTTCTACGGGTCTCCCTGGCCGGCGGGTCGATGCAGTCCCTCCGGCATCGGTTTGACGGATGCTTCCACAGGTCCGGATCTGTCACGGCAACGTCCACCCAAGCTCTGGCTGTACGCTGGCTGACCCCGAAACGCGCTGGGAAAGCACTTCACGGGTTTTTCACTATGCGGACGGTGGTAACTAGCCAGGCGGGCGCTAGGCGCCCTTCCACCAGTAGAGCGGATGATGACTCTGAAAACCCTAAGTCGACTCTTACGACACCCATGGGAATGAGAAAGGGGCGGTGAATTGTATTCTTTCTCCGTCACCGCACGGATACCATTCCTATTAGACCTGCAAAAATCAGCCGCGAGGGTGTATTTCGGTATATTAAGAAACATTTTGTCATCTTCAATCATGTTATGTTCGGTCAGACAAACAACATCAACAAAAGTATTACCATCCTGCAATTCATCAATATTTACTATTAATTCATCTGATTTTGTGATTATACCATTAATATTCTGATGCATAATATTTATATAGTTATACACGAAAAAAATTACTATCATTATACGTCATTTCATTAGAATTGTCACTAGATTGTTCAAAATTATTCGCATTATATATATTCATGTCATAACTATTATACATCAATAATTCATTAATACAGTATTTTAAGCAGTCAAAAATGTTACGAAGTCCTTCATTATTTAAACTACCAGCATAAGCCGAAAAATGGCGTTTGTCATAATAAAGGTCTGAATTTGAATCCAAAAGGTAGGCATATTTATGTGTACTTATGTCTAAATACAAGAGATTATTAAAGCTTTCCACTCTACAGTTAAACATAGTGGAAAAGTTGTTAAACTTGTATGTTGGAAGACAAATTATTATATTTGTATGATTTATGGGCTCAATTATTTTTCTTAAATGTATGACTAGGTCTATATGGTTGTCAGTCTTCTTGAAATCTTCTTCGCCTATGAAGATTATGCACATGTCCAGAAGTGTAAAGTTCTTTAATTTTAAGTCAATATCTTTGATCAGTTTTCTTATACCTACGTGAGGTGTCATATAGTGGCAGACTTGGAAGTCCGTAAAAGTATTTTGAGCAATATGGAGGACTTTATTATTCTTGTTACTACTCAAGACACATATCTGTTTTCTTCCTTCTTTAACATTTTCGGTTTGTTTCTTTGGTAATTGGTTATCCTTTGGTGTCTGAGTCGGCGTAATTTGACGGTTGGGAGATTTATTTTCCATTGTGTCTTGTTCCTGTATTTGTTTAATCCTTCTTCTTGGGGTACTTAATTTAGATTTCCTTTGTGGGGTGCCTTTATTATTACCTAAATCATTTGTAACTTTTTTAAGTAATTCATATCTGCTATTTATTTCATTCACCGACTTTTTTAGTTGCGTGTTTTCCATTGATAAATTAAAAATTTCATCGTGAGCTGTAACTAGTTCTAAATTCAATTTTTCTATTTGTTTTCGAAGTTCTTCCATTTGTTCATCGTTCTCAGTTACAGATACATTGGGCAGGCTACTTGTGCTGACATCTAGCGGGGAATCGGTCGAATTATCATTAACTGTTGTGTTAAGGGATTGTGTCCTGGGTCTTCTAAAGGTAATATTTTCTAAGAAATTCATTGTTCCCAAAAATTAAGAATATAAAAATATCATGTGTCTCGGAGAATCGAACTAGTGATTCCTGGTTGTATAGTCCGACTCTTGTACCACTAGACCAACTTATATATAACAATGGTCGACGAAACTAAGTGTGGCTTTCTTGATCTACCAAAATTATATTTGTATTGTTTATTTGTTATTTTTTACTGTTTCTTATTTACACCACCCGTAGTTAGACGTATTCTTGTCGCAACACCTTAGTATGTGTCTTGAAAAATTATTACACGTATGATTTGTGAAACAGCCAACAATATATATTAAAATGGTGTCAGGTGCGCGCCATCTGTTGGCTACTATAAGTAAAGCATTGCAGTGTTGCTGTGAAAGCAGTATCAGCGCATGGTATTTATCTCTGTTTGTTAATTGTATTCCCAATGCTACAGTCAGTGCCACAGTGGTAGGTGGCGCTTTACCTCATTCAATATCGATCCAAATGACTCATCCAAAACTACTCTTAGGTTATAATTATAAGTAATTTTCCTTTTCACTTGATTTGTACTCACAGTTTCGACGTAATAATCTTTATTTTTGATGGTTTCATGGCTTCATTGAGATGTCTACAACTTTAGAGGTTTATCTTGCAGGTAAAAATATATCTTCGAGGTACAGAAGATTTTCGACAATTTCTTACTAGGTTGCGGTATCTTGTGGTAACCTTTAATATCACCAAAAGAGCTTCACTTTATTATTTGGGTGCAAGTCTATTCGATCACTTTTTCTCGCGGAAATATTTTTAAATCAAACTAAAAACACTAGAACTTTGTTTACGTCGTGCACATCAGCGCCCTCGATTAATGTCTAGCATATTGTGTAATGTTATTGTTTTGCCAGGTTCGACGCGATGAAGCGCAAGTTGCGCCCGCAGCAGTTCTTCGGTCTGTGCCGCAACCAGGTGCAGCCGGCGGGCGCCGCCGCCGACCCGCGCGCGTTACAGCTGTGACCGCGCCCCGGGGGGCAAGCGCCCCGCCCCCAGCCCCGGGCGCTGCTGCTCGAGGCGCTGCTGGACATAGAGCACGACCGGCCCCTGTAGACGGGCCCCAGCTGTGACCGCGCCCCGCCCCCAGCCCCTGGCGCTGCTGCTCGAGGCGCTGCTGGACATAGAGCACGACCGGCCCCTGTAGACGGGCCCCAGCTGTGACCGCGCCCCGCCCCCAGCCCCTGGCGCTGCTGCTCGAGGCGCTGCTGGACATAGAGCACGACCGGCCCCTGTAGACGGGCCCCAGCTGTGACCGCGCCCCGCCCCCAGCCCCTGGCGCTGCTGCTCGAGGCGCTGCTGGACATAGAGCACGACCGGCCCCTGTAGACGGGCCCCAGCTGTGACCGCGCCCCGCCCCCAGCCCCTGGCGCTGCTGCTCGAGGCGCTGCTGGACATAGAGCACGACCGGCCCCTGTAGACGGGCCCCAGCTGTGACCGCGCCCCGCCCCCAGCCCCTGGCGCTGCTGCTCGAGGCGCTGCTGGACATAGAGCACGACCGGCCCCTGTAGACGGGCCCCAGCTGTGACCGCGCCCCGCCCCCAGCCCCTGGCGCTGCTGCTCGAGGCGCTGCTGGACATAGAGCACGACCGGCCCCTGTAGACGGGCCCCAGCTGTGACCGCGCCCCGCCCCCAGCCCCTGGCGCTGCTGCTCGAGGCGCTGCTGGACATAGAGCACGACCGGCCCCTGTAGACGGGCCCCAGCTGTGACCGCGCCCCGCCCCCAGCCCCTGGCGCTGCTGCTCGAGGCGCTGCTGGACATAGAGCACGACCGGCCCCTGTAGACGGGCCCCAGCTGTGACCGCGCCCCGCCCCCAGCCCCTGGCGCTGCTGCTCGAGGCGCTGCTGGACATAGAGCACGACCGGCCCCTGTAGACGGGCCCCAGCTGTGACCGCGCCCCGCCCCTGGCGGATATAGAACACGACCCGCCCCTCCTGTAGAGTATGTTTACTACTCATACGTTACGACTACGACTGAGAAAAGCCAAACCCGGAAAAGTTGTTCGCGCCAAAATTTAAGATGTGCTTAAAATCCTCTTTGTCAAGAGGATGAGCGTAATATTGAACCTTGGGGGAGAAAACTAGACTGACAAACTGAACGCTGCGATGCTCCTGCGGCGTGCTGCCAGTGCAGTGATATATTTAGCTAAACTTATCGTCCTATCGTTTCGGACAAAATATACATAACATATTCTTTGGATGGAAAAAAATAACAAAACTATTATATGCCATACAATATAATGCAATACATAGTGTTTCGATGTAAAAGTGAGAAGTATAATGCATTTTTTAAGGTTGAATTTACACGATTATTGTAATTTATTACTTTTATTTTCAGGGAACAAATTTCTTTGGGCCGCTTTCACCTCTAATTAATTTCTAGATCTGGTGCTTACTCGGAAGATAATTTAACATATATTTTTCATATTACAGCTGTAAAATTATCTGCCATTTAAGCTATCCAGAACTTTTCTGTCGGTGGTGAAATAGGCTCTTATATTTTAAGCTGTTAGTATTGAAATAGACCATAATCATTTAAGCAAATAAATAATGAATGTTTTGTTTTAGTTGTTGTTTGGAGCGAGCGGCGTCGCTCTGAGATGTTGCCCTTGCCTTTATTACTTATCAATACTAGTTGATAGTTATACAATGGTTATTTTCAGTCAATCTACTTAGGTTTGCCGTCAAAATTATGAAATCAATTACAATATTTTAGTAGAGAATTTGTAAATAGGTGTACCCTTTACTGGTTATTTTATCCAAATACTCGATTGTAAAAAAACTATCTAGACAGGCATTGTAGTGTATAATATAGTTGTAAATAAACATATGTAAGATCCTATTATAGAGATGTAAGTTACCTGAAACATTTATATCCAAATAAAGTATTCGTTTGTTGCGTAATATTCTTTATTTTTTAAATATTTTCACTTACATCTTACATTTCACTTATGGTATATATGTCGTAGGATAATTAGATATATCGAATTTACGCGAAAATCCTAGGGATATTGCGAAAACACGGATATTATCCCTAGGATTTTTGAGAAAATTCGATTTATCAAATGATCCTACGACACATACAGAGTATCTTCTATCTTACTCAAAACATTCTTTGTTAAGCCTCATCTTGACTGCTAGTGATGGAGCAGCTAGGACGTCACTCTTCCGGAATAGAAACAACGAAAACTGTATCCATATTCGTTTCTAATCAGTCGCCTCGTGCGCACGCGCCGCCGCACCTACTCCGTGTAGGGGCGGGGGGCGGGCGGGGGCGGCGCCGCCGCTGCTGGTGTCCTCTTTTTGGTTTGACGTTTCGGTTTCGCTTGCGCTGGTGTACCTATGAAGCAATCACATCGGTCAGAATTGTAGTTTAGATACAACGTTCATGTCGAGTTACACCGTGATCATGGCGCATGCAAGTGCGCCGAAATATCGGCGACTCGACAATAAAATTACAAATATGGTAAAAAAAACCGTTTTTCGTAATAGTGATAATGATCTACGCAGTCTAAAGCTTGTTATAACTTTTTAATTTTGCATTTTACAATGATATTTTTATGTGATAAATATTAAACAAGAAAATATACTAGAAAAAAGCAACTAGTCTGATGTCGCCCTGACGGGATTCGAACCCGCATCCTTGGGAATCCGGCTCAATGTACTAACCAATTATGCTACAGAGACCTCGAAAGCTTGTGTCATGTCGCAAAATATAAAAAAAACTTTGTGGTCCGATTAATCGAACTAGCCGGTCGGACCACATGGCCTAAGCCTTAGGCCCTAATGGGATACAACAGTCGATGTTTACGAAAGAGAAAGCAATAGTTTGTAGTCGACAGTTCTTTTGATTATACGGAAAAATAAGATATGATCGAAAGTAAGCTTTATTCACTTGACATAAGTGTCGTACGTGTGTCGGCGGCGGCGGCGGCGGCGGCGGGCGGCGGCAGGTCGCGGCGCAGCAGCGCGCGCAGCGTGGAGGGCGGCATGCGCAGCGCCCGCGCGCGCGCGCGCACCGACAGCGCCGGCGCCGTGCGGAACGACTCCATCACTTCGGCCAAGTGCTTCAACCTGTTTACATTCACATATTAACTTTAAGTTCCCTGCACTTTGCACTTTCATTTGGTTTTATTTGCTTAAGTTTGTTGTTTATGTTATCTTTATTTTGCTGTATATATGTTTACCTATTAGTGGAAACTTCACTGATTTATGTACAAACTTATATTTTTATCTGTTTATCTGTGTCTGGAATATTGTATGTTTCCCAAATAAAATAAAATAAAATATTTATGGCTAGGGTACGCCTAGTTCACTCCATGTACTTGCGCGCGATAATTACCTACCGGCCGGCGGACGTTCAGATATCCAAATTCAGTACGGTAGCCGCCAGCCGAGTGGCGCATACGTACCTGTGTGCGCTTGCTGCTCACTAAAAGGTTCGAGACCGACGACGTCCGATTAAAATTATTATCTTTTAAAAAAAACTACCATAAAATTTAACAACCCGGATTGATCAGTAAAGCGATAGCAAGCTAACGCCCAAACATTTTCGCGCACAGCTGTAAAGAGCAAGCTGTTATAAAATGCAAGTACCAACATTACTTAGTGGTTTATCTGTTACAAAATAACTATTTACTAATCTGTGACTAGGGGCTTACCATCAACAGTTATGTGATTCATATTAGGTTATACCCATTTAGCACTAAGTGGTCCCCAGGGACCGTGCTCGACTTTACGCACTACGCGATTTTAAACTCTATTGTTATTGCTTAGAGTCGAATTTATTTATGCTTAGAAAATAAGGAAAATCCAAAAGGTGTTTCGCTGAGTTCATAAACATACCATATTATCACAGGTAAAATGAAACATATTTTAGTTACCGATTAATAGGCCTTCCAGTGCGCGAGGCGTCGTGCACGCTGCCTGTCGCGAACAGCTTGCGCTCCCACGCCAGCAGGGTGTTCTTGGCAGGCGGCTCACGCCCGAAACGTTGCAGGAAATCGCGTTTTATCTAAAAAACGACAGGACATTTAGTTATCTCGTTACTTTCAACTACAAATTGGCTACAAATATGTGATAGAGTAATGAGATAATCATTTACATACTTCGCTCATACCGACAAATGTCCTGCTCCTCTCGTGGACCCAAACAGCAGCAACTAATCTCTCCTCTATGCTGAAGTTAGATGTGTCTACGGCAGACTTCTTAGTAGGTTTTTCAGGCTTTTCTTTCTTTTTTGTTTTTTTATCTGGGGGCTCTGCAGTTGCAACATGGCTAGCGCCCTGTATATTATCAGGAAGATTTTGTGGTACGGGTTTATATTCACTTTGACCAACAACAGCAACACTACTATTATTTGCACTTTCGTTGTGGTTTTTAGTCAAATCAGCGACAGAGCACTGGTGGTAGACATCATGGTTGTAGAGGGACTGATTTGTGTAATGGTACATTGTAACAAGACCTTGACTGTTTAATACAAGTTTAATAATGTAATAAGTTTTTTAAATTATTATTGTATGAAGTAAAAAAAACAATCAATCAATCGACTTCAATCAACATAACTGTCACTGTCAAAAAAATATCTGACAGTCACGTCTAACTTTTTTTGTTTGTTCCAAAGAGGAACAGGCTGAATTTAGAGACCATACTGCCAAGTCATAAATCGCATGTTATTTTGGATGTCAGTTAAAATCTATTTGAGCTATCGTACAAGGTATAAAAGATGTACCAAGTAAACCTTTCCCTCCTCATCTCTCAATCTCAAGTCACAAGTGCGGCACCGCAATGCTTTCGTCTGACGTGGTAGTACCAAGTAGTACCGCAACGCATCGTGTCGTGTGGCTTCTTTCTAATACAAAAGGGATACATGAGCAGTGTTTGTAGGTTCTACATAAAAAGGAAATCACTGATATGAGCAACTTTGAGAAACTCTCCATCGAACAGCGCCGTCTCAAATAAAACAAACAACTTAATATATTTTCAGCATTTTTATTATTGCACAATAGAAGAGTTGAATAAGTAAATAAAATTGATTTCAGCTTGATTATGATTATACAACAAACACATGTAACAATGATCACTGCAATGATCACTGAATCGCAGTAACCAGGGAGTAATTTTGCTTAACTTACATTATTTGTTAAATTTGCATAATTCTATGGAGCTCCGGTTCTAATCAAGATGATTTTTATAAAAGAAAGATAAAAAGCACGGATTTGATATAAAAAGAAATAATAAAAAATAACATTACTTACTCTAAATATTTTTAGGTAACAACTAAATATTGAATTTCGCAAGAGGTGAGTGAGGGTGTGTAGTGACTTGAGTAGTGTGTATAGTGAGTTGAGTAGTGTGTGGGGGTAGGTGATGTGAAGTTATAAGTGTACTTAGTAGGCAGCATGTCAACCAATAGACGGAAGAAAAGTTCTTCGGTTTCCGTGTAGTTGCGGTCTAACAACCATTTTTTGATGACTGACTTCACTTTAAAAATTTGAACATTTTTAGGGGACATTTTCAGTTAATGCTGTTGCAAACGTACGGGTGAGAAAACAGAGGTAATCGCTTTGCGAACATGGTTAAAAACTTTAAACTTTAAATTCATAACTTGTTTATGTTGAGCACAACCGACTCTCCACACGTATAGCTGCCGGACGCGAAAATTTTGGGCTTCTTTATAAAGAAAGTCAGTGGGGAAACTGTATGGTTTGCTGAGCATAACTGAGCATAGCTGAGCAACCGCCCGTTGAGCTCTCTCTAGTTGAATGATGCTTGTTTTGCATGTGCCACCCAGCTTCCGATGCAATCAATCAGAAGTGATTGGCACAGCGCGACATATATCATATTAAGAATGTCATGAGGTGCTGACCGCCTTAAGGAATATATTGTAACATTACCTATTCGGTTACATAATATACAGTAAACAGCAGCTACGGTTTCACTCTGTCCTTGAGAGCAGAGCACCCTTACGTCGCGTCGCTCGTGATAGCGGACGTTTTCGTAAAATGTAAAGCCGTACGTGCTGTTGACCGTACCTAAAGGTATTTATATATAGGTACTTAAGTTTCATCTTTCGATCTAATTATTACAAAGGAATATAAAAATAGTCCTTATCAAATAACATTATTATTATCAAATAACCCTATCAAATTCGTCTCTGCTCTCTCTGTCTGCAGCTCGGCTTTCTTTTTGCTTTTTCCATGTCCGCTGTAGCAAACATGTGAGACTATATTCACCAACACTTATTTTTCACTCCATACAATATACACAAACACAAAGTAATAATATTTTACAAAATATAATATTTTTACATTTTAATTTTAATTTTTACAACTTTTTAAACAAATACTTTATTTGACGTTTATAGTCGCGTCACGTCACATTGCAGACGGAGTGGGGAGTAGGAAGCATTAAATACGGCTGTGTAGGGTCACGTTACTCACTCGGTGTTGGTATTGCACGGTCTAACAACTCCTGAGGATGCTCTGTGTGTGGGCGAATCACGTGTAGAGTAGTCGGTGAAGGTGCAAGGTGTGTCACTGTGTTGCATCTGGGGGGCTATCGCGTAAAAAATATGGATATGGACATGGGCTTCATTTGGCAGTTAAATGACCATAATATGGTAATTTTATGAGCTTCAACTGTCAAATGAAGCCCATATCCATACCCAGATTTTTTTAAATAATGCAGGGCCCCTGCATTATTTGCGGCGCCCGCCCGCAAATAAATAATGACGGTGCATGTAAGTTTTTCTTGCGGAATTATGCTACATATTTTATGTTTTCTACTTCTTTATGACTGCCTAGGTTTATATTATGTTCACAATTTCATTGCCGACATTTTGTTCGACGTGTATCTCCTACAACATAACTCTGTAGGTGATTCGGATTCCTTCCTTGAACTTTTACTTAATGAAATTATCAATTAACAAGTAACCAAAGTCTTAAATCACAGTCTGTTCTTTCCAGTGCAATGCAGCTACCTACTTCTTAATAACAAAATAGGAAAGTTTTCAGTCACTAAGTAGTCGTCTTCAAATATAACTGCAATGTTTAGCTCGAATTCTGAAAATATAAACATACACACATTACTTTCAGTAATAGTAATAGATTTTCTAAAGTAAAACAAAATTCGGACAGAAATACGATACGATATAGTTCTGCTATAGATGTATAAATAAAGTGGGTACCTAGTCGTAGGCAGGGCTTGAAACCGGTATGAAAAAGAGCGGTTAAATGAGATTTGATTAAGGTTTTTACAAAAACCGCTTCCAACGTATTCGTAATGAAAGCGCTTCAAAAACCTAAATAAACCGGTTTAATACAAAGCCGCGAAATGTACCTAGGTCATAAAGGGCGGAAGTCGCGTGCAGTTTACCGACTGCATTGAAAATCGGACCGTTTTGCAGTAAGTTAAAGCAGGTAATTGTATGAATATCAACGCAACGTAGGCGGGCTCGAGGCCACGTACGGTAGGTATAGGTCCAACCCACTATGCGTTAGCTTCGAGATGCTTCCATCCTCCTTACCGGAACGCGCTCGTAGGTTCGGTGCGCGGCTGCGTCCTTTAGTTGAATGAATAAACTAGTGTGTAACTAGCTACGTGTTTGGTTGGTCGTATCGCACCCTTTATTACAAAACAAGTTCAAAGTCAAACATTTGAAATCAAGAATCTGTTATGAGTAAGAGACGTGAGGCAGGTGAAGCACCGGCGTTTTTTGTAGCGATACAGACGCAAAACAAAGGCGCCACAGTCGCAATCTCACCCACGTTATGACTAATTTGCATCGCGTTAGTGGCGATGCAAACGCGCCATCGACTGTGAAACATGTGAAAGACACTAAAGAGCTTACAGGAAATGATCCTATCAAGACCTGTGTTCAGTGACCGCACTATAAACGGCAGTTACATGCACGCGCGAGACGCAAGACGTCAGTCCCGCAAGATGGATGACTTTCGGTGTTGCCAATTTATGTACATCAAAATATGCTAGAGTGATGTAAAAATATGCTAGGTAAGTTTTTCCAAGCTATATAAAATGTCAATATAACTTAAAGCTTTATCCTACTAATATTACAAATGCGAAAGTATGTCAGTTATTTTATTTGTTACTCTTTCACGCATAAATTACTGAACCAATTTGGATGAAATTTGGCACACAGATAGAAGATAGTCTGGTTTAGCACATAGGCTACTTTTCTGCAATATACCGACAATAGTTGGCGGTAAAATCGATAAAAACTACTGGAAAAGTATTAAAATACCGAATCTGGTCACACTGCCGAGAGTGCGTGTGAGCATTAATTTAGCGAGCGCCTCGCACGCGAGTATAACTGACGTATTATAGTGTCGGACGCACCTATCTTGAAGTGCGGCGTGGTGGTGGTGGGGCAGGTGAAGAGGCGCGGCAGCACCATGCGCAGCGGCAGGCAGCGCGCGCGCACCACGTCGCCCTCGCCCACCTGGATGTTCTGGATCTCCGTCGCTGAGCAACCAACCGACACGTGTTACATCATCATCTCGCCCACATAAACACCCCCTGAGGACTGAGGATAAATATAAGCAAAGAGGAGCAATATTGCTTTAACGTCCTTTTAGATCCTCAGTGAATTCAAAGAGTATGTAATCACTACGTTCTAAGTGAAAATGGAATTTGCTTTTAGTAAGTATCCTAGCCTTCAAAGATTTTTTCTTCTTCTTTCTTAATTCTTAATTAATGACGTGCTCGCGTTAAATACGCGGTTGCCAATGTCAAGCAAATATATTTTTTAATATATAAGAATTGTAGGGTAGATTGAGTTAAAAATGGAGCCTCACAACACGTGTTATTACGGAAAGAGCACGGGTGAAAAAACCCCTTCAAAGAATGAAAAGAAAATTCTGCTACACTTACACTAACAGTTCTAATCTTCTTAGAAAATAAACAATTAAATTTACATTGTTAAGGAATTCACTTGACAATATTGCGTTAGTGCTCTTTTCAGACCCTCAGATGAATATAGGCCTCCACGACCGACGATCGGTCCCGCGCCGCCCGCATCCGGCGGCTTCGCGCGACCTTTACGGGGTCGTCAGGCCGGGGCTGGTTCACTATTCCATGTTACGTACTGCCAGCGTACATGCTAGTTGTAAAACTGATTAGAGAGCGCTGAAACGCTTTTTTTCCTTTATGAAATTCTAAGAACAAAAACGCTATACCACTGGTTTAAGTGGTGGTAGTTTTTTTTTTAATCTAGAGAAGTTATCAAACCCTTAAAACGAAAGTGCCTCCGCCCGCCGCTGCCGGTCGCTGATTTAGGAGCCGACTACACTCTACACTGTACTGAATTTAAAATCCGATGATGGAAAAACTTCGAGCATAAATCACGCGACCTTTTTTTTGACAAAATGACGAAAGACTACTTTCAAAAGCGGGGGGATTCCACGAAGAAAGTACGAAAGGTATCTCTAGGTTAGGTTAGGTTAGAATTGTGGCCAAAAATGCGCAAGCCTAGCGAGAGTGCCGCGCCAGTGGCCAGCGAAACGCCAGAGACGGCATTATTTTGTTTTACATCTCGGCAGCCGGCAGCGTATCACCGCCGGTACCCAACAACAACCGAATTTTCCCCCCGGGGGGCTACTGTCAAGGCCCAAAAACTAAAATGGCAATCCAACATTAAATATCTAGGCTGCCTCATAAACCGAAACTTGACCATGGGGGGACAAGCAGAAGAGGCTATAATTAAAAGCAGACAGGCGCGGGGAAATCTGAACCCCACACTAAAGTCGCGAATGCCGCTCAAAACGTACATCCGGTCGCGGCTGACCTACGCCGTACCTGCCTGGTACGCTGACCAGCAACACAAATAAAACAAAATGCAGGCAGTCCAAAACATCTCCCTGAGAGTGATTACACAGGCAGGGAGATACATGAGGAATGATCGTCTTCAAAAGGACTTCCGCGTAGAAACACTAAACTCCTTCATAGGCACTCTGACAAAGAACCTTTTCGCACGAACGGACAACGGACCCCACACCCACCTGCACGGGATCGCAGCCAACACGGCCGTCGCAGGAGCTAAACCACTCCAACGTAGCCTTATAGACCTGGCCCCTCCCCCTCCCCCAAATCCACTTCCTAACATCCCCCCACGGCCCACCCCCACACACAAATCTCTAAATTAATTCCCTTCAAAATGCTCCGCTCGCTCTCTGGGCCTTCCCGCACGGGATCTCACCCGGTGTGCTGACCGCGCCGAGAGCCGCATAGTTCCCATCCTCATATCCTTCCATTCGTCCAATTGACGGCCGTGTATACGGCACACAACACACGGGAGTAGAAGCTCCCGGAGCACTAGTCCCGGGTAAGGAATTATAAATTCGAACCCGCACCGTCGAAAGACGAAGAAGCCACGAGCGCCGGTACCCAATGGCGATATTTTTGGGAGCCGGCGCCGGCAGCGGAGGCACGCCCAATGAATAACAATAAATAATTAAATAAAGGTTTAAGAATAAAGTATACCATCTCTGGAGTACCCCTCGGCGCAGCCACAGGTCTCGACGCGCACCAGCTGCAGCTCGATCGACTTGATGCCCACCGTGCTCTCGTCCACACGTATCTGTCACATTTCATTTAAAAAAATCCATGGTAAAACTGTTCTTTGTCCATAAAGCAGTGTGGAACTGTGGAAGCATAAATCAGTGTGGAAGTGTAGTTTGAACCATAACTCATGTAAATAAAAAATAAATGAAAATGGCTACACATGGGCTTAGGAGCAGTTACTATTGAGTTTATGTTGTCTATGAAGTTTTATATTCATGCAAGTTGCCATTATTGCACAAGTACTATCTCAGATTTTTTTGCAATGTATTACATCAGTGTATTTTTGAAATATCTTAAAGAATAGTAGTTTTTAATCTTGTTTATAACTCAACTATTTTTCTTTTCACCTAAACTCATATAAAACATTGTTCTGTTCCTTTTACTGAAATGCCAGATAAGTAATGACATTTTAAATATATTCACCGCTAATTGGGTTTAGTGGCAGTGGTTTAAAGTCACCTTGCCAGTGAGCGGTTTGTCCAGCGGGCAGATGGTGGAGTCGATCTCCGCGTAGATCTGGAACTGCGGCAGCGCGGTGCGAGCCCCCGCGCCGCCGCCGCCACTGCCCGCCGCGCGCACGGTCGCCGGAGTTATCTCGCAACGCACGGGCTTCAGAGGCACGAGGTCTTGCTGGTACAATGTACACACATCAACAAAAGTTTGTGATCTGTTTCTGTCTCTCTGTGAAATGCTTTCATACAAAATACCTGTTTTCGTAAAGGGATTACTACAATAAATCTTGACCAATATTGTTTCAATTTGGTATCATTCGAAAGCTAGCATGTTGAAAGCTAGGATATTAATGACAAATTAGTATGTGATAGTTTAATAAGCTCAATTGTAGAGGTTAAGCAACTTTCACAATGAGTCAGTAACATCACAGGATAGTTGACACATATACAGGATGGAAAAGAAGATGGTCATTGGAGGGAAAGTACCCTTAATATTGATGTCAGCAAATTGTAAAATTTGCTGACATCAATATTTAGGGAAACAAAAAAACAAAACCTAAGGAAACATTCCTTCATTTTCAAAAATAAATTAAACTGCATTCAAAGAATGTTCAAAAGTAACATATTTGCACCGGGAATCAAACCGGCTTAAATTAGAAAAAAAAACTTAGTGTACTTTTATAGAACCAATCGATAGTGTTAAGATCAATTTGGATTAAGTGACTTAAATTAAAGCCAAAGCCAGGAGAAATAAAAGATTACGTAACAGTTCAATACTATATTGTACTTACTCTTACTTACTCTAACTTAAATAAAAATGAAGTTCATTTTAATTTACTTAGTAGCATGAATTTTATTTTATTTATTTTATTTTATTTTATTTATAGCCTTTATTCAGGTTTTTACAGTATAATTCATTAATATCTAAATGTTTTGCTGCTCCCCTGTGTGCCCTCCGGCAAAGGCCTCCTCCAAACTCTTCCATTCCTTCCTCTCTCTAGCCGTTCTCATCCAGTTTTTCCCTGCCATTTTCACCAAATCATCCTCCCATCTCTTCAGCGGCTTTCCTTTCCTTCTTTTCCCCTCTCTAGGGTACCAATTGGTTACCACCTTACTGGAGTAAGGTGGTAACCAATTAGTAGCATGAATACACTGATTTTAATTATTAGGTTGAACTCGCTTCTGTTCACCATTTCTATGGAATTATGGTAAATATTAGCTGTAAAAAAGTCAATAACTTTTTTACAGCTAATATTTACCATAATTCCATAGAAATGGTGAACAGAAGCGAGTTCAATCGATGGTGAACAGAAGCGAGGTCAATCGATGAATAAGTTTTTTAAGATTTGTCTTTAATTTTAGATTCTATATTGCTCACACTAAATTGATCTTTATGATTAATACTATCAATTGGTACCATAAAAGTTCACGATGTTATGTTTCTCATTTAAGCTGGTTCCATTCCCTGTGCAAGTGATTTTTCAAAAATCTTTGGATGTAGTTTAACTTATTTTTGAAAATGAATACATGTTTCCTTTGAGTCAAAATTAGCTTACATCAATATTTAGGATACTTTTCCTCCAATTACCGTTTTTTTCCACCCTGTATATTTATTTTTAGTTCTTCCATTATATTACTTTCAGGTATGAATGGTTAAAGTGTATTCTCTTTATCTCTAAGGAAGTGAGTCCCCAATCTTAAAATAATGACCAATTTAGATAGTACCTAAAAAAATAAATATTATGGTTACCTACAAAATTGAAAAGTTTTTAGTAGATTGTTTTTACCTGTCTATATTGCACAAAAAATTGGCAGCTGGTGTTCAGTGGCTTATTCAGAAATGACCTCTTCATGCTGCACTTTAGAGTGTACATGATGTTGACGAATACCCCGTGGTAGGTCTCGAGGAGCCCTGGGTAGCCTGGAGATACTGCCTGTCGAGCTCGCAATGGCATCTCAAATGGAATTTCTGTAACCCCCACAGGGATCTTGCCAGGTGGAGCTAGCTCTAAGCTCGTGTTGATCAGATTGATTGGCTGTATGAAATAAACAAAAAATACTGTTTATAGATACAACACCAAAATAATTGTGTGATAAATATTAAACAAGAAAATATACTAGAAAAAAGCAACTAGTCTCATGTCGCCCTGACGGGATTCGACCCCGCATCCTTGGGAATCCGGCCCAATGCACTAAACAATTATGCTACAGAGACCTCTGTACTCTCCTCCTACTGTTTAATATTTATCACACAAAAATAGCATTGTATAATGCAAAATAAAAAATGTATAACGAAAATAATTGTAAAAATATTTGTTTGCTAGACTTTTAACCTTGATACTGTTGGAGAAAGCCTCAAAAATGCCGACGTTTTTGGTGCTGAGCTGTAAGTTGACTACTCCCTCCATCAGCAGCGTCAGACCCTCGTGCCGGACGTCGCCGCCACTTTCCACCACCACCACGCCTGCTATGGTCTCCTGGTACGCATCATAAAGGGTGCATTAAACGGTCTTTAGTGATAGAAAAGAGACAAAAGCTCTTTTATTTACTTACCCCTTCATGATAAACTTTGCTGGCCCTTTTAAGATTTATTGTTATATTTGTAGACATTGTAGACCAACTAGCCTTTGGTCGTTATTATACTTGACCAAATAGGTAAATAAAAATTAAACAAAGATAAACAAATTAATATTGTAAAATGCAAAACAAACAAGTTGGAAGGAAATGGGCATAGAGTAAGTAATCACTACGTTTTAGAAATGGGGAGATCGCAAGTGAACTGTCATTGTCACTGACAGTCAGTCAAAAAACAGACTAATCAAACTGTATTTTCTCGTAGAGTCTGCTGCTGCTGCTGCGGTATGGTCATTTACGTTAGAAAATAGATAAAACTTATAATATCTATAGTAACTTTCCTATAAAGATAGTCAATTTCCTATTTTTCTTGTTTACTTTAGTTGAATGACAATAATTATTTAATTTAGCTTAAAAAGTGACATTCCAATCGAATACTATGAAAAAGTGGCCATACTGCGATCGCCAACCCGCCTGCCAAACGTGGCGATTATGGCAACCCCCCCCCCCCCTTTTTGGGGGAGGCCTATACCCAGCAGCGGGTGTTATGTGGCTGAGACGGCGACTATGAAAAAGTATACTGTCAACATTATCCCACAGACCAAACCTATGCCACAAACAGTGGCATACAATCCAATCTGTCTGTGTCAATGTCAATTTCAAAATTAGTTAAAAAAATACGTCCGTTGTCGGCGGTCGGATCGTTGTCGGGCTGAATAAAATAATTACGATATTTATTTATTTGTTACGTTTATAAATATTTTATCGTGTGATTTTTGATAACAGTGTGTCTCCCAATGTTTTACTATATTTTGTGAATATACCGTTTTGTTTTTCTTGAAGAATAATTTAAACAGGTGATGCCGACGAATACACCCCGAATGGATCGATATCGGTGACTTTTGAGTCTGGACTGATTCTACGGAGTACAGGGGTGGTGGAACATGGAGAAGTCAGCTCGACCACGGACGGCACTCAACGAGTGTGTAAAAGTGGTGGTGCGGTGCCGTCCGCTTTCAGATAGGGAGAAAAATGAGGGCTATGATGAGGTATGATTTCTGTCGAAACATTGTTTGTGTCGGCTGCTAGGGCTGCGCAGACTTGGTGCGTAGTCTTCATTCGTGTGTTTAATTCCTGTAAGATATTATTTATTGTTCATTTTATTAATCACACGATTGTAGGTAATGTACGACGGTAACTTCCTTAGCGATCGGGAGTTATTTCTACATTTAAAGTAGTTCTAGATTTGACATCGAATTGAGCTACTTTCAGTAGGTAACCAAATGTATTAAATTCGCGTGGGATTCTCGACAACTTACCGCCTATGCAATTGCAAATAAACACGTCAAAAACATAAGACAATTCAATCTTACACAATAGGCCTCATTAATAAATAATCCAATGCTAAGGAATGCAGAATGTTATTTATTAGCTGCTGAAACAACCACTTTCATTCATTATTGTTCTGCTGCATTACTGAAATGTCTCATTATATTGAACTACCCTCTATAATAATGATATAAAATTTGTAAAAAAGTGGAAAGTGCAAGCAAAAAGTGATTAAAAAGATTGGAGTTTGAAACTCCTCATTTCTTTTCCTAACTCCTAAATTGAAACATTAATTAAAATAATAATTTGTAATCTAATGAAAACTTGTGAGATAATTATTTTGTCAGGAGTATGAGTCAATGATGCTATCAAAAATATTCTGCTGCTGTTGACATAATCAAAATACTAACAGCCTCCCGCGGTTTCACCCGCGTGGTTAACGTTCCCGTGGGAAAATCGAGATAAAATGTATCCTATGTATTAATCCAGGCTATCTACTATCTGTGTGCCAAATTTCATCAAAATCCGCCCAGTAGTTTTTGTGTGAAAGAGCAACAACCAAACAAACGGACATACTTTCGCATTTGTAACACTAGCGGCCGCTCGATTTTTCACTCGCGTGGTTCCCGTTCCCGTGGGAATATCGGGATAATAGTAGCCTATGTTTTAATCCAGACTATCTTCTGTCTGTGTTTCAAATTTCATCCAAATCGGTTCAGTATCTATGTTTTATTGTGATGTATAAGCTATATGTTGTTACTCTTTCACGCAAAAACTACTGAACGGATTTAGATGAAACTTAGCAATAATAAAGCTTATACATCACAATAAAACATAGGCTATAATTTATCCCGATATTCCCACGGGAACGGGAACCACGCGGGTGAAACCGCGGGCGGCAGCTAGTTATTAAATAAATCTGACTGCTACTATGTACATAAGTGAGCAGTAGAAACGGTTTTTAAAAGTAAATCAGCTGTTAGTAATGTGGCCGTAAGTAGGTGAGGATTAAAGTCCATTCGCGGCTGCTCCATATTTAGGCATAGATCCTCGCGCCAGCAAGCGGCCTTCGCCGCTGGCGCGCGCGCTCGTTTTCTTGACGAATTGCTTTTTTACTCTAATGCCTTCCATCGCCTACGAGAAATAGCCACATTTATTTAAAATCACGCTCATGAACAGAACACAAACTCTCAAAGTACGATTCTCGAATATAGTCATGTTTTCCAAGAACATGATTGAAAGCAAGAAAAAACCTAATCGAGAAGAAATCATTTCTAAAAACGTTTGGGCCATCACAATAGTTTCTTGCTTGTCCATGTAACGGTTCCATGGAGACGTATCACGACACGACAAACGAGCTTTTATCAAAAGAGAGATAAGATCTTTGTAGTTTTTATACTCATCGATACCGTCTAGCTAGAATCATCGCCAAGCGGATTGCACTTGGAACATTTCCGCGGTGGAAATCGGCCTTCCTCAAGGTCAATTTATTAGTGGTTACTTTTGCTGCTTTCCAGTTTACGCAACCTGAACAGTCATTAGACGGTATTTACTATAAAACTGAGATAAAATAAGTTTAATTATACCTAGTTTCTTTCGAAACATTTCCTAATTGAACTGTTTTATTAGACACGTTTTTTATCAATCACGCACAGCGATCTAGTCCTTCGCCACATAGCTAGGCGTTCGATAATGTTACTTAATAAACGTTTTTAAACTTAACCAATTTTTTTCGTCATAATACTTAAGAAATGTCGACAAATCATTACAAAAGTCCCAAAAGGGCAATTTTCGCCCCTTCGACATCTCGAATTCGAAATTATTTGGAGCCATAAATCTGTATAAACAACTCACTGAAAATAATCTTCGACGTTATATGTTTGTCAAAAATCATTGAAAACAAATGATTTGGAATTAGTAGAGATTTTACTTACATTTTTAATAAACAAATTAAGGACATAAAAATGTCGAATTCGACATGTCTCAGCGCAAGAATCGGCCCCCTCCTGATCTGAAACCTATTACCTATATATCAATATCGTAGAAAAAGTAAAGTGTTCGTCGTGATAGGATAGTAACGAACCAAAATCCGGGACACCGCGCGCCGTACAAATGAAATGCTGAAACGATAAACCATCGTCGGATGGTTTGTTTGTACTGTGCCGTGAAATTTGCATAATATCGTCGAACTGGGACGCATGCTAGCAAACAATTTACGCAACGGTTCACTTCAAACATTAATTCACCTCTTTTGTGACGTATCGCTCTCGATAAAAACGATAACTGAAACTATAGAATGAAAAACCACTTCAATAAGACCTGGCAAAGTGCCGATATTTTCTTCAACAAACACTTGAAAATGAACCAGATATGCTAAATTTCCCGATGATCTTACCTTACCGCAAAACGCAATGAAATATTGCGCTGTCAGAGTCATTTCGTGTGTTATGTTCGCATCGTCTTTGCCAGGTTTGGACGATGTCGAAGCTGAATGATGAATCACACTGTTATAAAAAGTCGTTCATATCGATAGCAATTCTCACTCTATTGTGTTTTCTATAATAGGTGAAGAAGAAGCGGCCGGAACAAAAATGGTACGAGCGACTGTCCACAAAAACCGTAGCGGAGAATAAAAAGTTTGACGCCCCATTACAGGTCTGAACGTCGGCCGCTCTAACAATGCGGTGCAAATTGGATAAACGGTGCACTAACACGGTCGGCGGTCTAGCATCATCGGCGGCGTTGGAGACGCTTCTTAAAACAATAATGTAGTGGCACCGTACCCTAACATCGCGGCACTCCACGTTGTGTCGGAGGTCGGGGTTCAGGTTCATCGGCTAGCATCGGTGTAACGCTCATCCTTAGCCCTAGCGTAGTGCTGAGCAGCTGTCACGGTGTAGCTCCTGGTGGTGGAGTAGGTTCACTCACGCTTGGCGCGATCAGGAAAGTCGATTAAATCGACGCTGATTCTCGTCTTAACATCATTAACAAGCGTAGGAAGTGCGGCGCCGCTAATGTATTATTTATTATTCGTAGATGATAGTACTCCGCAATTAAATGTACTTACATGAGACGATGTGCACGATGGTCATACTAATGTACTCCATGATTCACAAATGCTCAGTTTATCATACGTGCTTGTTTAATGTAGAAAATCCACAAACAAACATTTCCGGAGACTTTTAGTTCCATTGAGCTTTTTACTTGTTCATTCATGGACACGGTCGTCCTCAATATCAGCGAGATAATTGTGTTATTGTTTGTTTTTGGTGGTTTGTGGCCGAGCACGAGGTCAAATTGACATTCGATGGATCTAGTGACACTATGGTTACATTACTTTTAATGTTAAAGGACTCCTTTCATCTAATTTCATTAGGCAGAGCTTTATTTATGATAGTTTTTGACTAACATGTTACCTAAGATACTCCCTTTATTCGATGATTCCATAAAATAGGTATAATTGTGTACAGACAAATTATGATTATTCATCGATAATAGAAATTTCAGTGATAATTAAACGAATAACTTTAATTCGGAATTGCAATCCATATTCGTTACAAACCCACAAAACAAGTTTCTTAGCATTTTCGTCTTAAAGGGCTGGTTAAAGGTTTATCGAGATTTTCTCGGTTATTATTCTAATGGGGTCTGAACCCAAAATCTGTTGATTTCAAACCTATCAAAACTTGCCAATAATGTCATTTCACGAGTAATTGACCAATCAACATTTTATTTTTTCTATTTAAAATTTATCTTAAATTTAGTTTAAATCTTAAACAAATTTTGGGTTCAGTCGGTGTTGGCACCATTAGTTCGTCCCCATGATACTATAGAGAAATGTATGGTGCAGGTGGTGAAGGTGTGGCCGGAGCGCGGCGCTGTGCAGGTGTACAACCCCAAGGGCCAGGACAAACTGTTCACGTACGATGCCGCCTACGACGCCGCCGCCGACACGCAGACCATCTACGACGAGATGGTGAGTACCACGCCGATTTAACAAAGATTATTCATTGATAACATTGATGGATATACATATACATTGATAGATGGAAAGGAAGAGGAAGACCAGGAAGAAGATGGGTGGATTTTGTACGTAATGATATGGAAAAGGAGGGAGTGAATGTGAAGATGATGGGTGAGAAGAGAGTGCGGTGGAGGAGGAGGAGCTACTGCGCCAGCCCCAAATAGTATTGGGAATAGGTCCAGATTATGAAAAGTATAGTGGAATTAAATAAACCATTGGCTTTTTAGACCACACGGATGGTTTGATATAGACCAATTGAACCCAGGCTGAAAATATAAGGATTTAATTTTTTACACCCAGATATAAACGAATATAACTCCGGCTACGGGATATGATAGATCACTAGCACTACTTTCATGATTGAAAATCCCTGTTATATGTAAGTAAAAAAATTTAAAGTTCGTCAAAAAGAAAATGACATTCTTGAGCGTAGCTAAACTCTTCCGTTGTATTCAAAATGCTGCCAATTTTTTTTATTACAGTGTAACTTATTCTGTGCGCATCCCACGCGTCTCGTTTTTCAGCTAATCTGATCTAATTCTGTCAGAAGACTCCGAATTAGACAGCTCGGTTGGAGTCAACTCGGTGCATTGCTCATACTTCATGAATCGTGTGATGGGAGAGCATTAATTTTAGCGCGTTCGTTCGCGATCGCGCAATCCCATTACTCATTTTATAAAATAGATGTTTCGCATTTAGTATCTTTCAATAAATGGTATCAAAAATTCGAGAAAATAAATTTTATATGCTTATAACTTTTTAATTTTGCATTTAACAATGCTATTTTCATGTAATAAATATTAAACAAGAAAATATACTAGAAAAAAGCAACTAGTCTCATGTCGCCCTGACGGGATTCGAACCCGCATCCTTGGGATTCCCATTGGGTATATTTTCTTGTTTAATATTTTATATGCTTACTCGTATTTTTATTTATTTATTTATTTATTCAATTCAATAACTTACAGGCTGACAGAATACTCCAAAACGCCAGTAAGCTTAATCTAACAATAATATAGATGGATACATTAGAATTTATCTTAATTACAAATACAATACAATAAATAAAAAATAAAAAACAAAACAAATGTCAAATAATAATCATGCAATGCAAAATAAAATTCAAAATAATGTCCAAAGAATATAGAATAAAAATTAGAAGCAAAAATGTCAAATTAAAAATAAACTATGTAACTAAGAGTATAATACTCAGTCGAATTAGAATTTATAATGTCATCAACTAAAATTAAGTTCCTAATAAATTGATATTAATCACAAGATTCAGAAAAATGTCAACGTTACAATATTTACAGTTATGTCAATGAAAAATGTTACGTCAGTCTTATAATTTTATTATATGTCAGTCAATATGCACTTCATTCAGATATAAATGGAATTTATTAATGATATGTCCTAATTGGTCAAAGAAAATGTCAATATCATTGTGCTGGGCGAGCAAATCTCCTATACAGCGCAGTGCGCGGGTGGTAGGTGCATACTCGGCGCGCTTCGTGCGCGTCGTCGGCCGGGCCAGCAGTCGCGGCCTGCGGCGCGGCGCAAATAGACCATCCGCATCCCGAGGAATATTTCTGGGAACCATCAGCCTTATTTGTTCCAATATTACCGGATTATCTATTTTGTGGTGTATGATAGACAGATAATGTTTTAACAACAGCATTAGTCTTCTAAATTTCAGAGTCTCTAAATCCACCATACCCGAAACAAACATTGATGGATACAGATAAGGGTAATAGCCATAATGTTGTTTATAGAGCCAGCGTGCAAACTTGCGTTGAATTTTTCTACTAAAAGTGCATACTTATGCTCATGCGGATCCCAAATCACAGCGCCATATTCCAATTTGCTCCGAACGAATGCAGTGTATAAAACTACTGCAACCTTCGGGTTGTCAAACTGGGCCGCGGTTCTTATCACAAAGCCCAACATTTTGCTAGCCTGTTTGCAGATTATTGTTATATGCGTATGGAAGTCAAATTCTGTATCTACTTCTAAACCTAAATCTCTAATATTACTTACTCTTTCCAAAGGTGCGTTAGACATATAGTACGTTGCATGTAGCGGCTGTCGCTTGCGAGAACATGTGATAACTTTACATTTGTCACTGTTAAGGGGCAGATTGTTATCTTGACTCCACTTCCAAACAGAGTCTACATCCTGCTGTAACATATTAGTGTCACTATCGTCCACGATACTCAAGCTCAGCTTGAGATCATCAGCAAAGAGAAGACACTTTGCTTCTTCCACACACCTCGGTAGGTCATTGACAAAAATCAGGAACAATGTGGGCCCCAGGGTACTCCCTTGACTGACTCCTGACCTTGTGTAGTATACTTCAGACTCATACCCATTTAGTCTAACATATTGACACCGATTGTTAAGGTAACAAGCCATTAATTTCAGTAAGCTTGGTGTAAAGCCTATTTTTGCCAATTTTTGCAGCAAGATGTCATTATCGACTAGGTCAAAGGCCTTTCTAAAATCAAAATAGGCCACGTCCACCTGGTGACCCCTATCCATCTCAGCAGCGACGTAATCTACATGTGCAACAAGATTTGTTGTGGTGGAGCGAGCCTTGCGGAAACCATGTTGGCTGTCATGTAATAAATTGCTGATTTGATCACTAATGTGGTTGTTCAAGATGATTTCAAAAGTCTTTGGAAAAACTGATAATACTGCAATCGGTCTAAAAGAAGGCACATCTGTGGCACCCACGCTTTTTGGAACTGGAGTAACGCGTGATAATTTCCATCTCTCAGGATACGTACCTTTGCTGAGAGAGAGATTGAAAATGTGTAGTAAAGGTGCACTCAAAATACTCACACAGTCTCGTGCCAAGAAAACTGGGATACGATCAGGACCCTCCGAAGAGCGTGGCTTAAGACGCTTCACAGCCCGCTTAAGGTCATCTTCATCGACCGATGAGATAGATATAGACAAAGAGTCAGACAGAGAGTGAGCAACGCGCGCAGCATCAACGTGGTCCAGTCGAGGAACATCCGTACGAAACACAGAGCTAAAATATTTGGCAAAAGAATTCGCTGCTTCCTGACCCTGCATATCAACTCCATGATGAGAGAAGGTATCTACACATTGTCGCTGTTTTTTCTTATCTTTTATATAATTCCAGAATTGCACTGGGTCATCAATAATCCTGCTTCCAATAACATTTATGTGTCGCCGATACTCAATATCAATAAGATTTTTTACATGCTCCCGATAGTATTTAAAAAGCTCTAGATTGAACTCTTTGCCCTCTTGTTTATAACGTTTAAGGTGAAAATATTTCTGCTTGATATTTTTTATTATTTCCGCCGTAAACCATGTCGGATAAGTGTACCGACTGCCGTTGGTCGAATGTGTTTTAATCGGGACAAACCTTTTTATGCAGTCATACAATTTATTATAAAATAGTTCAACAGTGGAGTTTACGTCTTGTATTATGTGTAGGTAAACTGATTGAAGTAAAAAAATATATACCGGAAACGAGACAGTCATCGTTAAAGCTTTTTCAAAACATACATCAATGTCAATGTCTTGTAAAATTAATGATGAATGACGAACACAAGGAGGCGTTAGGAAGATGATCTGGGCAGCTTCATCGTCAATCCAAGGTCTCCCAGCTCAGTCGGTAGCTGGTGTAGGCGGCGCGGGCGCTGCGGCCTCGCTCGTGACACCGCACTAACCACTTCTCTACCAATCAATGTGTCATCATACTTTGCATACACACTTGTTAGATAATCCTCGTAATGCTTTTGTAAAGGTGTTGAAAATTCCATTCAACTTTCAACAATAGTGAACTCATTAGAATTGCAAATCTTTTCATATTTACATTGTTTAATCGATTATGATATGACAATGCTTTAATGTATGAAACTGTAAAAACAGATGTATTGTACTGTACTTAAACAATATGATTGTGCGTCCGTTATAAAAACAGAAAGCAGACAGATTCTTCATTCATGACAACATAAATATGTCAGGAGCTTGCGTGCGCGATGTATCAATCTATACGATAGGATTGTAGGACAATATTTTGTATTTCCATTGTAAATGTTGTTGTTTCTGTTAAAGCTGATAAGTTTCTTGCGGCCGTTCTTCTTATCAGTTAAAAGATGTCCTGAATAGCTGGTAGGGAAAAAAAATGTTGGACTATTCGAAAGTACTTATCTATAAGTTATCATCATCGTCATCTATAAGTGAATAAAAATCTTTGACTTTGACTATGTTATAGTATGATGACAAATGTTTCTTTTTCCATTAGTTAACGACGATATGTATTATACATGTTTACAAATTTAGCTTACTTCATTTTCCTTAATCACAAATATTTCGAGAGGTAAGGAGATAAGCTAGGCTGAGACCTTAGAATTCTAAGGCTGGGACTTAAATAAGAGTCGTCGGTAGCGATATAAAAAAAAACATCACCATTCGGACTTTATACGATGACTTTGATTGTTTTGCTTAATATTATCGCGTAAGAGAGCGGTTGCTGAAGTCAATACACAAATGGCTTCTTACATTAACGTGTCTCGTATCGTAATGTGCAACAGATGTTCGAAGTGTACAGCTGCTGCACGATTATTCGAAATTATTGCCTTTTGTTCGTCGTTACGATTTGTGCATTTTGTAGCGCGCACGCGGAGCCGCCAAGGCTACTAGAGTGACGTCACGTCGTAGTACGCGCCCGCTTCAGGTGTTTTATTTTGATTTGTTTCTCGACCAGTTATTGCAGCGTGATCTCACCCACACGATGGACGAGGCTAGCAGCAGACCACTCGCAGCTGTCTACTACAGCACTTGTTTGGAGATAATTATATCTAAATACGGCTTGTTGTATGCAGTCTAAACCTGACTTGAGTTATGTACCTAACGTAACAAATAAGGTTTTAAATGTTAAAGATACAAAATTATCAATAATGTAATGGAAATACGTGTTTGGTTTTAATTGAATCCTTACGTTCTCGGCAATGTGACATTAAAAATATAATTGAATGTAAACTCTCAGGTACTTAATGCTTATCGTCGATTATCTTCATTTAAATACGACGTGATAATTAGCTTGTAACGTATAAGTAACCCAGTCTAATGGGCTATTAATATGATTTTGACGGACTAAAAAAGAAACATAAACACGACAAGATAAGACAAATCCTATCAAATTAATTAAATTAGGTGTAAGTACTTACCTCTTCTTATCAGTGACAACTGAAAACTAATTGGTCTCCTTAATAAGATATTTCAAACACGGGTCATATATCAATAGTCAAGTAATTGTTTACCTAGTCCTGAAATGTCATATCGTCAAGATCCTGTGGATCTGTTCTGGCTGACGTCATCTCAGAATGTTTATTTTTCTAGCCCTATTTCTTTACTGGAAATGGAAGTGAAATCTCTTCTAGGTACTGTCTACGACGACCGTTTTCAATGAATTTTGAATACAGTTTTGTAGCTAAAAATGCCACATTTTGAGATGACGCAGCAGCGCTCTTGCCCCTGGAAGGACGGTTGCCATATCGAATATTTTCCCGCACACTGCCTGCCTACATCAATAATTGTTGTAGCCTCGTCACAAGGCCAGCCTTTGACAAAATAATGAAGTAGTTTCATTATTTCTCGAATCTGTATCAATAGTATAACTTCAAGGTTTGTAATTTAAAATCTGATAATTAGGGTTCAAAGAAAAATTAGCAAATAATTTACAAAAACAAATAATAATATCCCACTTCTTAAGAAAAAAATATGTTAACATTTTATTACATTATGAAACAAACTAAAGAAAATGCAAAACTACGATGAATTTTTCAAGTGACTTCATACACGAATTAGAAATTTTATGAAACTGGAATAAAATTGCCACCCTTAGCGATTTTCTCTTCATTTGTATTGCCTGTTGTCGTCTATATATACCTTAGGGTCATATTCGTAGCAGAATTGACCCCCGGACTGACGTAGAGCAATCTTTTATCAACACCACCACACCATCAAAGGGTTCAACCAATATATTAACCATGTGTTCCCGCAGGTCCGTCCCCTCGTGGCGTCCGTGCTGGACGGGTTCAACGGCTGCGTGTTCGCCTACGGGCAGACGGGCACCGGCAAGACGCACACCATGGAGGGCTCGCCCGCGCACGAGGGCATCATCCCGCGCGCCTTCCGCCATATCTGGGCGCACATTGAGAACTCCGCGTCTCCAGACCTGACACATCTCGTCGCCTGCTCGTACGTTGAGCTGTACCTGGAGGACGTAAGGGATCTGCTCGCTAAGGACCACAAGAAACTTACCATTCGAGGACAGGTTAGTGGTCTTTTTCCGCTCAGACTAGAAGAAAAAGTTTCTCCTTCGTACATACCACACCAAAAGCATCCCATGCGGGGTTGGAAGAGCACCAGAGATGCAGCTTAGGGTAAACATGTTCTTCCCATACGAGTGGTTTCCGAAACTCGACGACCTTTTGTGCGTATTTTGCGTCTAGGGTTCAGACAACTCTATTATAGAAGAAATTTATCTTTGTCTGCTGATATGGATGTAGGTAATACATTGTAAAGAGTAGGCTGCCAATCTCCACGGGTACGGGTGTAGGACGCCGTAGGTGATGATAAAACAAGTGTTTATACAACCGGAAATCTATCGTGTATCTTTCGGAATGCGATACGAATACGACTAGAGATGCTTTCAGTCATCCAACCAACCATCCGATCCATCCAACTATGGATATATCTTATGACATAAAATACGCAACGCAATTTGGCAATAGGTTGAAATAATAGGTAAACAAACAACTTCCTAGTTTGTATGTCAACTTTAGTTTCCACGTTGTTTGATCTTCTCAAACAGTACACTTTTTATGACGTTCGTTTGCCTTCACGCGAACGATTGACAACGTGACCCTCTCGAAATCCTCTAAAAAAACGGTCCTCTAAAATGAGCATAATTGGTCATAATTGCACTATACGTGTTGACAATCTATCGTAATAGTGTGACCTCAGGGAAGTGTTTAAAGTAAACTGAGGTTTGAGTTGAGTGTGAGTTGTCAATATTGATGGAAGATGTGCTATGCGAAGTGGTACGGCGCACGCGCGGCCGCAAACATTGTGCTTGTTTGTAAACCGTGACATCACCCACAAGCGCACAATGGCGAAAACCATGATGGGCATGTGTTGTGCACCTTTGTGCCATAATTGTTGTTTTGCTATGCTCCGCGAGACACAACAATCGAGATCAGAACAAACAGATATTTGGTGCACTGACCAGAACTATAACTATTAAAATAAAACAACTTTTACGGATATCAAAAGTCAGTCATCCCGTGACCACGGCAGCTGAAGAGGTGCAGGACGTCGGGAAAAATCAAAAAATTCAGACAATTACAACTTAGTTCGTGAAATATAGCGCGCTCGATATCCATAAAAGTTGTTTTATTTCAATGAACTGTGCGCGCCAAAACTTAACATGTACGTACTATAACTATTATTTTGACTAATGTATACTAGTGTTATTTCCTTAGACGGAGTAATAAGCTTGTTAATAATTTACGGTCCATAAAATATTGTTTGGTAGAAGCGTTGCTAGTTCGTGCACGACCTTCTAAGTTAAAACAGTTTTCATCAAATCAATTATATATTTAGTATTGCAAGGTTAATTGCATTTCGTCGATCGTGTGTGTATTATGTTAGCAAAGTTTAAACGTATTTGTTGTAATGTACGAGATTAGCGCCGATTTCACCGGCTGCGCATAATGTTCCGATAACGATGCGATATCGTTTGATATCGTCGACTTAGTTTTTAATCGCGAAAGGATCTGATAGGAGCACTTGCGTAGTTGCGTACGTCATCGTCTGTAATGACGACCGAGGTCTGGAACACGGCCAAATATTATTTAGTATACGAAGAACTGTTCCCAATACAAGATTTGTATGCAATAGTATTGTCAGATTCCATGGGCCTTACCAGTAACTGGGATTAGAGGTAATTTTGTAAGTGATATAAAGGCGCTATTGCAGTATCATCATCATCAACTGCCATTTTTATGTCCTTACTGCAAGGGCAACACTAATTGGCCTTTCTTCTGGAAGGATAAGATAAAAAAGGGCCATGCATGCATTCACTCGAGCTCAATGCGGATTGTTGGGTTTGAAAAACTGCAAAGACCAGGACCAACGTGCCTTCCGAAGTACGGAGGAGTTCGAGATAATACATTTTTGGCCACTCATCCCGTGACAGACCTTTGTGAAAGTTACTTCAACCGAGCGCGAGAACAACAGCGCCACCATAATATATTAATAGAGTTAAGGGGATAAGCTTAGCTTAGCTTGCGATCTCTATCCATAAGCGTGAGTGTAGCGAACGCGGCGTAGTGAGCAGTGGGCAGTCTGGGCGGGCAGCGGCCGGCTGGCATGAGTCGGCAGGCATCGATCGCGCCCTGAAGGCTGTCGCGCCGGTTTCAGCCGATCTTGACCTTTGCGTATCACTCCACATAAGACCAATAACTTTGCTCGATCGATGGACTGCTGAATAATTTTATTTATTTTATTTTATTTATTGAAAAAGATTCACCAACGACATATCTTTACACATTACAATTTAAAAATTAAAACCTGACTAGGCCAAAAGACATGCCTTTACAGGTGAATACAGCATTTTTTATTTTCTTATTTACTAGTTAAAATAACAAAGCAGAAATTTGAAACAGAACAGATAAATTATAAAATAAAGATTAATTATTAACCTTATTTACATGAAATTTTGCCACACACAGCCTCTTAAACGCACGATCAGAAAGATGAAAGATGTCGACATTGCTGTTATCCATTTCGTTATAAGTACGCATGCACCGGCTTAGAGGAGCGCACCGACCAAGATTAGACTTGCAACGAGGCAAGCTGAAGATATTTGTCAACGGATGTCTAGGTATATGATATGGGACAGAGAGACCTATCTGTTGAAGAAGATTTGGGCAGTTCAACTTACCGTGGATAAACTTATGAAGTGTAACGAGATCCAAAAGTTTACGACGGTCGGCTAAAGACGTTATTTTAAAGTGCGAAAGGCGATCAACGTAATCAGCGCCATGTGGACAGTCACGACTACGGTAGGCAAGGTAACGAGTAAAATTCTTTTGAATCCGTTCTATTCTATCAGAATGTACCTGATAGATGGGGTTCCATATAGTTGACGCGTACTCGAGGTGACTGCGAATGAGCGCGTTAAACATTATTATCAAGGTTCTGATGTTATTAAAGTGTTTACCCATGCGTTTGACCAAACCCAATATTTTCCAAGAGCAACCAACAATTTTATCAATGTGGTCAATGAAATTTAATTTATTGTCAAGCAATACACCAAGATCACGAGTTGTACTTGATTCTGTTAAACTTTGGCCAGAGATGTTGTAACAGGATGGAATATAGTGTCTTTTCCGAGTGAATTTAATATGTGTACATTTTTGTGGGTTAAGTATCATTTTATTCGCAACACACCATGCATTAATAGCATCGATGTCTTCTTGTAAAAGGGAAACATCAGTATCATTATTTATAGACCTATATAACTTCAAATCATCGGCGAATATAGAGAATTTACTATGATTGATGGAGCCAGAGATATCATTTATGAACGCCAAAAAGAGAATAGGCCCAAGGTGAGAACCTTGAGGCACACCGGAGAGAGAGATGTATTCATTGGACTTAAATCCATGCACAGTGACACTCTGTATTCGTCCTGTTAAATATGAGCTCAACCAACGCAGAAGATCCCCATGAATCCCATAAGCTTTTAGTTTAGAAAGGAGAAGCCTATGGTCAACCTTGTCAAATGCGCTGGAAAAGTCGGTGTATATCGAATCCACTTGACGTTTACTGTCCACTGATTTAATTAAGTCAGTGACATAATCCATTAAATTGCTGACCGTTGATTTCCCCCGGCAAAAACCGTGTTGAGCTTCAGCCATAACATTCTTAAGAAAATTTGTCAATACAGGATAAACAATGCTTTCAAATATCTTCGCAAACTGACTTATAATTGATACCGGACGGTAGTTTTTAACATCATCTTTATTCCCTTTTTTAAAGATGGGTATGACATTGGAACGCTTCCATTCAGAGGGAAAAGTGCCGGATTGGAGAGATTTTTCAAAAATGATTTTAAGGGGAAGTGTCAGGAACTTGGAAGTCATTTTAATAAATAATGGTGGAATACCATCCGGTCCAGCACCTTTGCTAGCGTCTATAGACTTAAGAACCTTGCCTATCTGTTGTTCGGTAAACGTGACGCTATTAAGCGAGTTTTGTGGGTAACGGTCGCCAAGTTCTGGGGGCTCCGATTTATCTGGTTGCGAGAAAACAGATGAGAAGTGCATAGCAAATAAGTTACAAATTTTCTCACCACAATCCGCCTTAATATCATTCAAATGCATTTGTTCAGGAATATCCGAAGAACTACCCTGGTGCTGACGGACAAAAGACCAAAACTTTTTTGGATGATGTTGTATCGACATCTCTAACTCCGTGGTGTAATTAGAATAGCATGTTGATATCATTGATTTGATACGACTATTGCAGAGTCTGAGTTCCAAGGCATCTCTAGGATTTTTGTAAATTTTATGTTTCCGACGAATTCTTTCTTTTTCATTGATCATTTTTATCAAACCGCGGGTAAACCACACTGGATGTTTAAGATTACGCGCACGTGTCTTTGGTACAGTTTCATCTATAATAGAACCAATGATTTTGTAAAATTTAGATACTGCAACATCGACATCCCGCTCGTGATCAAGTTCGGAAAACCAGTTTATCTCGCTTAATTTTAAGTTTACTTTTGAATAATCAGCTTTTTTGAAGTTGTGTGTAGCAAACATCCTACTCTTTAACAAGCTTTGAGACGGCACCTCAATACTGATTTCAAGGGCATTGTGATGTTGATCTAGCTTACATAAGGGACTTTGACCCTCTGTCACACTTATATTATAAAAATTGCTCAAGACCAGGTCGAGAACTTTGCCATTACGATTTTTTACATTATTGAACTGAGACAAATCATTAAGAGATAGAAAGTCTATCAAACGATATCCCAAAGTACATGAATAATTAGAAGGTAACATCTTGTTATTATCTGTATCATTAGCCCAATCAATGAATCCTAAATTAAAGTCGCCGAGAATTACAGTATTACAGGGACAAGATTGCATAACAACACTACAGTTTTCAAGAAATATATCTATCTCATTGGTCTTTACCGGCGGAGGCAAGTAGACAGCACAAAATATATATTCAACAGGTTTATTATTTATTATAAATTTTACAGAAACCCATAAGTCTTCAATATTACTTTCAAAGTGATCTATTCTTTGAGAAATTAAATTTTTTGAAACAGCTATGATAACACCTCCGCCGCGCTTACCGGTCAAGTAAGATGAGTTTCGGTCCCGTCGATAAATGTAATAGTTAGTATCAAATAGCTCATTATCGTGTATCGTGTCATCTAACCATGTTTCAGTACCGACAATAATGTCAAAATTATTAGATAGGCATGCTAGTTGAATATCAGTTGTTTTAGTCTTCATGCCACCGAAATTTTGATAATACACCGTGAATTTTAATTCTAACTTACGGACAAAACATAAGGACACTAGAAGTTACAAACTAGATAATGAGTCATAACACTTTATCACTTTTGCGGGAGCCTGATCATCTTTTCGTACGAATATTCTACCGTTCCGTATCCAGACGTACTTATAAAACTTTTCGCGAGCTGCTTTCCTGGTGCTTGCGTGTAAAGCTTTGTTGTAAGGTGAAAGGTGTTCAGACACATAAATCGGTTCCTTTTTTCCACCATATCCCAAAGTAGAAGTGTTTAGTTTCTCATTATGGTTCTTCTTATTGAATCTAGATACAGCTGCCAATATTTCATCCCGTTTTTTGGTAGTTTGCAACTTAATTATAACTGAACGGGGTCTATCACTCTGCTCGTTTATTTTCCTTACTCTAGTACTAGTGAGGATATCTGACTCTTGAACTGGAACAGACAAGGCAGTGCACAATTGACGGAAGACGGATAATAGGTTTTCGGAGTTATTCTCGGGAATGCCATTTATTTCAATATTAGTTTCGCGGGAGTGTTGTTCAATTAAATTTAGTCTATTTGTGAGATCATCCAACTTGCCTAAAAGGTTTGAGTTTTCTTTAGTAAGTGAGATCACTTGTTCCTGAGTGGATTTCAAATCAGACTTCACACGGTCATAATCGGCACTGAGGAATTCCATGCTATTTTGCAATTCACGTACGACAGCTAATTCTTTTTTAATTTCTTGAAATTCGTGCATAAAGTGCTTTTTAACCGCCGACTCCACTGATTCCGCAACAGAACGCTGAATCTCACGCCGAATTATCGCTAACAAGGACTCCTCGCAGGGCGGGGAGGAAGTAACCGAATGCACGGATGTACTGCTAGGTGGGGGTTTTCTTATAGTTACATTACTATCATCCGATTCCTTCTCGGATGAACTTGCATTAGTCTGCGTACGGTTCCCTTGCACTGGGGTATTAGTGTTATCGATCTTCCTTTGTTTACTTTTACAAACGGGACATTGCCAACTATCTTTTTTTTCCTTGCTCATAAGGCTAAACTGCTTGCAAGAATAATTTACGCATTCAATGTCATAAGCCCCAGCGCATAAACAACATGCTAAAAATTCGCGATTTGATATTTTCTTCGAGCAACCCGCACAGGTAACAGTCTTATTCGGAGCCATCTTTGTAGGGCGATGCCAAGCGAAAAAGCACTTTAAACCAATGCAGTCAATCCCATGCAATGCTTTAGCTCAACGGGCGTCGATGTAGTTTGACTAAGGCAGGCCGCGAGAAAAAGGTCATAAGCGCCGTGCAGGACGCGTCGCTTACGCGTTAGTTTCACTGCACAACTTAAAAAATGTCTGTGACGGTTATTTTGCACTGTTTGTTTTAATCACGTTAATTTTTACACATTTCACAATATTTTTAAGATTCACAATTTTCACTAGTATTCTGATTGCAATTAGGAACATGTGTTAGCAATTTATACCACTAAAACAAAGTTTTAACTAGTAAACAAAATGAATTTGTGCGGAGCGATCAGAATGTACTCCTTCCTATTCAACGGTTCGGACGGAATAATGAAATATGATGTCTGGATGGGGTTGATAATAATCCTTTTAGTTGTACTTGTTTGTTAACCTAACTTTGTTTACAAGTATTGTTTTGAAACGAGAACTTCGCATACACTTGTTGTTCTTATAAACAGTTTTATCTACTATTATCAATATCTATATCAAGCTACTTATTATCAACGTGTAAATTATTTTCGAGTCTGCTTCCTCACTAGTCTTTGACAATTTAAATGCAATTAATTCTGTTATATTTTAAGAATCTGTTAAAAGGATCGTGATACTATCTTAAGCTTATTAGCTCAGTTAGTTAATTAGCTTGAGGCACAGTGTGGTAGTGTCCGCGTGCGCCCGCGCAGCCGCAGGTCCGCGCGCGGCGGCGGCAATTAGCGCGACGCGTGTGGTGAAAACGAAAGCGCAATTTGGACAAAATTAATTACCTCATCGTTGTTCGCTTTTGTTTATTGAATAATGCATTAGGTCGACGGCCTCCAGACCCAATGTGGCTGACAGGAGACGAATATTCCCTTAACAATCACACTCAACTGAGGTGTATTTTCTTCAAAATTGTAATAGTTTACTATGTAGCCAACCTTGAATAAAACAAAGTATTGATAAGTATCCTCCTGAATACCATAAAATTTGTCCACTAATTAGACCGTGATACCGCCGCGACCTTGCCTCGCCTCGCCTCGTGAATCAGACAAATGCTATAATTATACGATTTCCTACAAAATTATGCTGTTTTTCGGTTGTATTACAAATATGTTTTTAATAGCATGGACTGACAGATATCGAATTATTTTAATTTACTCATTTGTTGATGTAACCTACATGTCTGCGTTAAATAAAAAATATCTATAAGTAAATATATTTTTGTGCAATATGCTTTTAATTTTAAAAGAACTGTTACTCAATTTCTTTATTTTTTAATTTTGTATTAGTAGCGTTGTATTATATCGATAATTTCGTGTCCAAACAAATACTTAAACTGTTTGCTGGTTATTTAATATTTAAACTAGTGTTTCTTACCCAACTTGTGAAATGCAAATTATTTTGCAACTTCCATACCGCGGAATATTCACAATACAAAGAGTTGAAAATCTTTCCAATTTGCCGTCGAATGAGTTTGTTTTCCTTAATCGCTAATGGTGGTCGCCGGTAAGTAATCGGTTTAGCTCCGCATGCGCAAGCGCATTATCTGTTTGGACACAGCTCTTCCGGTGGCTGCTTCAGGCCTGGCGTGGTTTGACAAGGCATCTAAAAGGGGTCTAAAATGGCCAAACTTATGGACTTTTCCCATAAATAAATTTTAAGGAGCTCACCGCTAGCTTGGTGGTTTCAAGCGTCAGCAGTCCCACCGAGCGTGCGAAGGGTCGCGCGCATTCCATGCATGCAAGATCTTGGTTGGTTCAATAGAATTACTCATCTCAGTGATCAGCTTGCCTCTTCCCGCTAAGCGTTCCACCTCCAATGCGCATGAGGTCTTAGACTTTGAGGGTCCAAACCAAAGATAATATGCTTCTGAACATTAGTTGTGTGAAACATAAAAGTTTTAGTTACATTAAAGAAATGACGGCTAGATTGGCTTTTAGGACCGTGTAATATTGGTCCATTATGTGGTATGTAATTTTATAGCATTAGGTTCGGTGCACATATTTTTGTGATCATTGTAACACTTGTAGTTTCATCACTATTATACGTAATTCGCAGTAACCTTGTGCAAATGTGGTCTGATGCGTCCGCAAATTACCGGCGAGTGTACCGAACGGGCGATTGTGAAAATATTAATGTATATGTAGGTAATGGGCAATGTTAGCGCGCCGCTTGCGCAACGCTTTGTTTGGGACCTTCGCGCGCCGCCTTATCGGGGAGAAGAGAGCGTCCTTGGTCGCTGATGCGCTGATGCGGCATCTCGGTTAAAGGGATAAAAAATATTTAAGACAGTTAGTCATGGTAGTCGATAGAAACTAATTACAAAATCGGTGTTACTGCTACGGAATGGAGGCTGAGCCGTTTTGTATTTTTTAACGCGTTAAGTGGATAGGCCGTTGTCCAGATGATGATAACTAAAGTTAACAGGTAAGTTATCTACATTAGATACATACAGAGAGATAGAAGGAGGGGGCATTATAAAAATTCAGAAATCTTTCTGGAAATAAAAGCTTGTAGTGCAGTGAAACTTCATTTTGACCATTGAAATCATTCCTGATAAACCACACAGCGCGCAAGTGCTTGGTGACATTGGAGCTTTGACATTTAAGTGATAATTGACACCATTATCATTAAGTATTTTAAAGCCTAAAGTGGAAAAATGCTCACACAGAGTGGAATTGCCAAATCAGACAAGATATCAACAAATAGGTGTGCTATTTGGATGCCTTTATAATTGTTTAATTCGACTAGCTAACATAATTAACGGATTTCCTTTCTGCCTTAACTAGATACTACAATCGATAAACATTTATATGCATATATTGTACACAATACAACGACCCGGTCAGGTTTCGAATGGGTGACCGTAAAGTGGCATGATAATCGTTATAAAGGCGGCCTGATAAACTCTGATACAAGAGGTGGGCACTAATCTTCATACGATAAGAAGACCACGAAATTCCAAAATTCTAACCTCTGTCTTAAGTTCTGTGAGGACTTTCTGATACACTTCTTACTATCCTGTCTCCTCATCAAGCATCGACGACTTGATACGCAACTCTGGTGATTAGACTCGCTCTTCGATTTTGGCGGTTAAAGAACTTTTCGCTTGCGGGGTCGGAAACGGGATGGAATGACATAAAGTTATTTACTCAAACCATCTTTTGGTACGCACGTTCGGAAGGCCCGCTGCATTTTCAATATTTATAGCATTAAACAACAACATGTTCCATTGTAAATGTTGTTGTTTCTGTTAAAGCTGATAAGTTTCTTGCGGCCGTTCTTCTTATCAGTTAAAAGATGTCCTGAATGGCTGGTAGACAAAAAAAAATTTTTGGACTATTCGAAAGTATTTATCTATAAGTCTATTTGAATAGAAATCTTTGACTTTGACTTTGACATTATTAATAGACAATATTTTTCATGGCTGTACTTGATATCTATTCATATCACGGACATGGTACTCAGCCAGATAAAGTGAGAGGTGTAAATACAAAAATGTTTGTTGGAAAAGTCCTGCTACCCAAACCGATTTTTTCCAACTTCCTAGCATTTTTGGAGTTAAGTAACTTAATTAGGTTTTCGATTTCCGTTGGGGCTGCTTTCAGGGATTCACGCAAGCAACACTCGTGCCCGAGCAAGCAATACTTTGATTTACTCGATGTGCCAACCACCTAATTGCTTTATTTCGACGTAGGAGCTGAACGGGTTCTACATCCCCGAGATGACATCCGTGGTGTGCAAGTCGGCGGCGGAGATGGTGCGCGTGATGCGCGCCGGCAACCGCAACCGCGCCGCCGGCCGCACCGACATGAACGAGCACTCCTCGCGCAGCCACGCCGTGTTCCTCGTCACCGTCGAGACGGCGCACCGCCCCACCAACCGCATACGGTAACGACACAACTACAAATTAAACTAAATTCCGAAATAACTAGCTTTAACAACCTTAGAACATAAAATTGCAGAGAAAGAGCATAAGATCTCTGCTGACTTTTAAGAACCTAACCCGTCAGTGACTCCTTTTTATGAGCAACTGGAAGACGCTTAGCCTTCATTTTACCAGACCTGTGGCCCTACCGCGTAAGTGTCGTCGACTTGACGAATATAGGCGCGACTCTTCACACGCGAACGCTGATGCTATAGCGCTGTCTCGCTCGCACGCAGTCGAGTATTAACTGACTATGAAAAAAGACTTATTATAAGGACGATAACGTTGAAGTTGCGTTATGCGAACACGCCGTCGGCTGTCAAAGTGAAGTTGACAGCGATGCCGACGGCACTTACGCGGTAGGCCCACTGATGTTAAGTAACGATAGCAATAGAAAGAAGAGCGTCTCTCAACCCCTCAACCTTCGGAACACAACATTGCTGAAACATTGTAATTATGGCGTTAGACTTTCCCTTTTATGGCAACATAAAAGTTTTTCAGTAGGTAATACTTGACGTTCATAAATGAGTAGGTAGGTACAGTAGAAATAAATATCATAATAAAGCGGAACTTGTTTTATAATCGATTTGATAAATCAAACGAAGGTAACACTTTGTGGAATCCGTACGGTTCTGATATCATGCTGACGTCAGTGTCACCTTCCAAAACTTTAACAGGAATAACCAATACCAAATTGAAAAACTGGCCTTTATTATCGGGAAACATGATAGGCAATTTAGTCTTCGTGCCGAGTGTTGAAGTATCCACGTTGAATGTTTAGCGCCGCTATGCGACATAAATCAGCTGCGGATCCATTCATTACCTAGTTGACGTCAGAGGCGTCGCGACGTTTTAGACCCACCCGTAAATTATACCAATTAGTACGCATAGACAAACGAGAAATAGTTTAATGGGGTGTGGTGCTAATTTGTAACAATTACTTATGTTGAATTATCTAAAAAAGCAAGTCGGTAGTTTGACTTACAAAAAAAGGTTAAAGTTCACTTTATTATGATAAATAATATTTACAAAATTATTACTTAGTTATTTATAAAAACCATTTCTAAGTCTCTAATACACGTTACTGATCGGTTGTACTTGTGTACCTAAAAACAGTATTTCGTTTAAAAATCGTTAAACTGTTCAAACAAACAGCGTTATGAAGCCACCTCAGATCCGATGAATAATATCCTAAATAATCCTAATTGGTGAATTGGTCCGTCTGTCTGCATGAGTTAGCGGCGGTTACTCACGAACCCGCGATACGTTGAACGACCTGAAGCTTCGCCCGCTGTGCTTTCAGATCAGCTGAATGGTAAAGGGTGTGCCAAAACCCGGTTGTGTTGACATAGACTTTTGACTTAAGATCCCATATAAAGAAGTCTAATAGTGTTAAATCGCATAATCTCTAGGACGACACGTTTCAGTTCACCAAAGCGAGAATGTACACGATCTGGAAATGTCACATGCTCATGCAGTTATTAACCCTTTCGCGGACACCCAAAAAAAATTTAAAAGTAATATTTATTTGCTTAAAACACGGTACAATTCAGCTCTTAAATTATTCTAGAACGTACATGCGTGTTTTACCGACATATCGATAAGCAAACTTGTAATCTGGTCATGCTCTAAAATAATATGTAATTTAACATTTCTCCATACATTAAATTAAATCAAATTATATAAAAAAATACTAGCTACTACAGTTCAATATTTAAATATCAATGACTAAGTACATACAAGAAAACAACACAAATCTTATCTTTAACCATGTCAATACACACAACTTTACAGTATGATGTCCATTATTGATGTGTCGGATGTCAGAAATTTACATGACAAAATTTATTTAATAAATGTCAATATTTAAGTTGTAAAAACTTAAGATGTCAATAATGTAATTATAAAGAAGAAAGAAAAGAAAAAGAAGCATAAGCAGTCATAAATCATTCGCAATTTTCTTAATGTGCCCATCACGGCAAAAAAATCTATTGTGCCTCGTTCACTGTTCGCGAAAGTGTTAAGTTATTTAAAGGGCTGTTGGCACCGTCTTGTTTTATGTGTTATTCCATATATAGTGTTTTATGTGTTATATCCCGTTCTATGTACTTTATGATTCAGTAAAAAAAAAACAAAAGACTCAAAGTTTGCTGGTGATAATTTTGAGACACCCTATAGAATAAGCTTTTAGCGTGTGCCGCCGTTGGCCGCTCGCCAACTCTTGATAAAACGCTCTAGTCTTTGAATGGGTCTGTTATAAAAGGACCGTAGTTCCTAATTTGTTTGACAACTGCTACCATTATTTGTGTTTTTCGTTTTATTGCCGCTACCAGCAACAATAGCTACTATTAACAAATAAACGTTACGTAGGTACCTATGTAAAAATGTTTTGGACTGATGGACGTAATATTTATTTATGAACTTTATCTCCGATAGAAAGTTATCTCGCAAAGCCTATAAGTTATAAAATATCGAATTAATTTTTAACAGCAGCGACAATATTTTGATTTTATTATCACAAAATGTTTAAATCTCCATACGAGTAGGCAAGTGCCATACAAATTCAGACAATTAGGGGTGATGTCAGATAGATGATGCGCAAAGCCTTGAGCCGAAACACAGATGATAATAATGATACGTTAAGGGGCAGGCTACTGTCAGGCTAAATGGAACTACAAACAGAATTTAAATTAGGTAACCTCGGGGTGAAGTTACATATATAACCAATCTCGCTTTAATAACTTTCTTCTTTATTTCATATTAATAATATCTGCACTCAAGCGTACCTACTACATATTTATTAAACAAGAAAATATACTAGAAAATAGCAACTAGTTTCATGTCGCCCTGACGGGTTTCGAACCCGCATCCTTGCAAATCCGGCCCAATGCACTAACCAATTATGCTACAAAGGCCTATGAGGACACGTCGATTTTTTCTAGTATATTTACCTTTCTACGGTGTTGGCCACCGTCGCTTCATCAATGAGAGAAATATCCTCGCATTCGAAAAAAACATCTTTACAAATGTTTGACTATCGATTAAGATGAAACAGCCATCTAATTATAACTTTATAATGTTACATTTCACAATGCAATTTTTATGTGATAAATATTAAGCAAGAAAATATACTAGACAATAGGAACTAGTCTCATGTCGCCCTGACGGGACGCTAGAAAAAAATCGACGTGTTCTCATAGGTCTCTGTAGCATAATTGGTTAGTGCATTGGGCGGAATTCCCAAGGATGCTGGTTCGAATCCCGTCAGCGCGACATGAGGCTAGTTGCTTTGAGCATATTTAACACATGCTTTGAGCATAATTATATTGCTACTAAACCACATTAAAGTAATCGTATCGCTTCCGTGAAATGATAAGTATTAATAGTTCCGATGACCATTTGTGGTCTTCATCATCAGTACCACTTCACCAAATGTGCTTTCCGGAATCATATGCATGAGGTACTATAGAAAACACCGAAATCGTTATAGGAGTGCCTATAATATTTAAAGAGTTCCCTGGATTTCTCCAGGATCCCATCATCAGATCCTGACATGATGACAATGGCAATCGAAAAAAAAAGAATTACTCAAATCGGTCCAGCCGTCTTAGAGTAATCTAGTAACATACATAAAAAAAAGATTCCGTCGAATTGAGAACCTCATCCTTTTTTTGAAGTCGGTTAAACAGGTTAGGAGCAGCCTCTTAAGACAGGCGTAAAATGAGCTCGCGAATTGGTTCGTCATGTTGTTAACCGTCGGCGTGGGCGGAGGGACCGCCGCCCAGTCTTTTACTTCAGGTCCTAAGGAACCACAGTGTCCGTGGAATCTTGACGATACAATAGTAGTTTACATTACAAAATGGATCTTTACGACGCGTGGTTTGATATAGAGGACATCTATGCAAGGTAAAGTTTTTTTTTATTTTTATGAATCCATGATGAGATGACTCAGAAGTCGACAAGAAATCTTGGTGCCATAAAACAGTTTTTGTTTTATTCGATACGCTGTTTGCAAACGGATAAGACACTGATCAAGTAATGGATAATAAAACATTAGTTTTATGCTGTAATAAAAAAACTACAGATAAGTTTAGTCTAATTGTAACGAGGAGTATTTATGTATTAGTTATATCTCGAACGCGAAAGGATTACCTATTTCAATTGAAAGAACGTGAATTTTGCCTAGAAAAACAAAGAACTCGTTGATATTACCTGCAACACGGTATTTATTTTATGGATGAAAATTTACGATTTAGCACCAACTTAACTTACACTATTCTCTCATGAAACATCTGCCCCTAATTGTCTAATTTCAAAATCTATCACAATCCCTTTCAAAGGTATTGTGATTTATGGAGTTGTGTAACTTATAGTCGCAAGCCCTTTCAGAACGAATGATGTTTTAAATGACACTTCATTAGACACTTCTACATTTGAAAGATATTTTCATCTGTCACTTTGCTTAGACAGTTCAATTTCGTTCATCCAATACCTTTCAAAACGCCTCTCGATCAAAATCCCTTTTAAATGTCATATAGTGACGGCCTGAAGTATGTAAATATCTTTCAAATGACGAATTGAAAGGGATTACGACAGATTTTAAAATTAGACAATTAGCCCCCTCGTTAATGATGATTCTAAATCCCTCCATCCCGGAATTTCCTCGACGTGTCTTTAGGCAGCTATCAAGCCATTGCTGAATAAAAAAGGGGAAACTCGGTGTAATTTTAGTTAAAAAAAGTATGCAGACATTCTGTCCTGTATCTGATGCATCGGGCTTTAATAACGCGTGCATATTACGTAACCGTATGCAATCGCCATTTATTTGTGGTTAGTTCAAAATTGGATTTGTCAGCTTACTTTAACTAACCGTAAAACCACCGCGGATTTTAAATTAGTGTTACAGTTACTGAGAAGGAATACAAGCTAGATACTATTGCAAGATTACATTCATTATTCTTACATGTCATATAAATATTACTATGTTATAACATAACTTTATGCAAGATCTCTCTTTTAGGCCAAAATGTTGTAATGAACGCTGTAACATCTATGGCCAGTTGGCTTTTGAAAATAATTTACTGTAACAAGCCAATTTTGTTTCACTACACAGCAGTGATTTCACATAGGAGCTAAACCACTACTTAAGATTCAGAAATCGTAAGCAAATAGCCGTTGATCACGGCTATGACCGAAATCACCTAAACTTCTAGTGCAACCTGCTATTCTCTCATCAAAAGTACTTTTTATATGCGTAATCAAAAAACAAATCACCATTTCAGATGCGCGATAAAAAGTTGAAGATGACGAAAAAGTAAAACAATTCGTTGCAGCATGAATCACTCGCGAAAGTAGATCCAGTGTTTGCATTCAATGTCAACTATTCAGCCGAGCGCGCGATCGAACTCGAACATTCCGCGGGCGGTTTTCAGGCAACGAACGAAACGCAGCCGCGAGGAAGGGCGCCCTACCGTGAAGGCTTCCGACGCCTCTAGGGCTGCCACCAAGGCTAGCTACCTTACTTTATTATAACTTCTCCTCTACGGTTGCTATGAATTATTCGATCTTAGAATACTACCTATAGTCGCAAAAAAACTTATTGAACAGGATAATTAATTCTAGATAAATATGCTTTATTAGGAAATTAAGTTTTAGAGATCGTAGAGCGCCCAAGTGACTCGCATTCGCATTGTTCTGTCGGGTGAGCATCGAGGGCAGTTTTTGCGGCTGATGATAGTCCGGTTGCGCTTGCGCTGACGAACTCGTAAACAATCGCGCACGTGCACCGGCCGACTGATCGCACTGCGTAATCAACTGTTCATTTACGATCTCGGATTTACACCTTACGTAATACTAAAGAAAGGACCCTTTTGTTTTATAAATAAATAAATGAGAAGGCTAGTTGTGGACTTGAATGTGTAGGTGTAAGACTGGTTTGTTTACGTTTCTGAGACGTTGAAGAACAATGCGAAATAGAACACTGGTCATTGTCTTTGCTCCCTGTTCTAATGTAGGTTATGTAGGTCGTCCTAGAGTCATATTTGTAATTTAGATTTAGAAATATTGAAGTAATTGAAGAATACAATTTATCTAAGAAATAGGTGCATTCATAAACAGTTTCGCCAGAAATGTTGGTGGACAGAACACCTGAAGGCGATATCTAAAGTAACACGCACGAGTGGCGAGGGCGTTGGCCGCGCGGCATCGCCAAACAATCGTTATCAAAGACGGAACAGCAGGACGGCGGCGGTTATCAGCGCGGCTTACGACTTTTGGCCGTTATTCCACTTGCCGGCAGGGCACAGGCACGGCATTGGCCCGGTCGCGGAAGCAATGTTTTATTAAATACTAGCGGCCGCCCGTTCCCGTTCCCGTTGGAATGTCGGGATAAAAAGTAGCCTATGTGTTAATTTATTTATTTATTTATTTTTTTCGTTAGGAAAACTTACAGCTCTAAAATAAATACAATATAGTTAGATATTATTAGGTGACTAATGAGCCATTTACAGGTTTTCACTTATAGGTAACTAGACATGGTGGAGTATATTGACAAACAACAGAATATCTAATAATTGATTACTTAGGAGCAAAGTGCGATCAGCTAACAACTACATTAATCCACTACTAGAAGTCCCTACATACCAAGTTTTATCCAAATCCTTTAAGGAGTTTTCGCGTGAAAGAGTAACACACAAACAAATAAATAAACAAACAAACTGACATACTTTCGCATTAATAATATTAGTAGGATATGGCACGTCTTTCCACGGCGTGTATTTTCAACGTCCATCGGTGCCGTCGCCGTGCCGGCAAATGGAAAAACGCGCGTTGGGAGTCATGACGAGACTGCCCGGTGTTTGATCGATGCACCGGGTCACCGGGATAGCTCCCCCGGTGCACGACGATCATTTGTTTGTCAACTTGACACGAACCCTTGTTTTGTGCCTACCTGACTTATACCTCGCGCATTCTCTCGCTTTATGAAACACATTCTACATAGCTTCACGCCTAAATTTTTAACCGCCTCTGTGGTCTAGTGGTACAACTACCAGTATCAGACCCAGGTGTCCCAGGTTCGATTCCCAGCGGGGGTACATATTGTATTCGGTTTGGTTAGTGGTAGGACTTGTAGTAAGTCCGCCTGACTAGCTACCACCATCTTATCTAAGTCTGCCGCCATAACAACAATGTTTTTAGCATTGTTGTGTTCCGGCAGTTAGAGATAAGATAGCCAGTTCCTCAGTGATTGAGGATTGAGGTTCCTCAGTGAGAGGCTCGCTTCCATCTTCAGCCTTATCAATACTTAACATCAGGTATGATGAAGGCAAAGAGTATTCCCGTCGTTAATAATAATAAAAAAAAAACCTTGCGGAGTTGGTAGAGTATTAAAGATGCTAAACATTAAAATCATTGTTCTCATAGTCACAGCCTTACAACGACGCCGCATTTAGCATTCTATTCGGAAAAAATTGTGACCATTTGCCATTTCCTCGCCTATGCCTACAATAGTTGTCGAATACGTCCGTTTCTTTCGTTCCCTCCCACTCCAGATGAATGCTGCTAAAAAGCCGAGTGATTGTTCGAGTCCCAACTGATGATTTACCGAAAGAGAGACACCCGTGGCCCATGCATCTCCAATGTGAGGTTCTCTCATTTTCAAACGCAGCGTCTTGACCTGGGTAGAGAGAGATATCACCAGGGAGAAAATGTATCCCCTTAAACCTAGGAAGATTTCTAAATTCTTGGAAGCCACCAGGCTATAACGATGATCTAAGTAGGAGGCGAGTTACAATAGCTGATGTTTGAAGTCACAGTGACAACAGTTCTCACCGGATCTGTGAAGCCTAAAAAAAATATAAAACTTAAAGTTCTAAGTTCCATATCCTACTAAGAATAGACGCGGACACTCTTGACGAGCTTTATGCTGATTTGCCAGATCATGGCTGACCTAAAGTAAAGTATTGTTATCTCCGGATTTAAATGAAGTATTGATTTTAGACTCTCAGGATGCTCTCGCTTAAGTTCCTCATTTTCAACGGAGATTTCATGGCTGTACTAATATTTTATAGGCTTTGCTATATTTATCGTGTACTTGGTGTAGATTCATAAAAAAGAATAAAACGAATGGTATGCAGGTATGCAGGCATACTAACTCTGTAATATAATAAATGTAGTTCCACGTTAAAAATAGTTTTAATATGTATTATTTACTACTGACTGCATTGTAAATATATAGGTAGCTTACGTTGTTTCAGATGTAAATAGTAAATTCGTTGACAAAACCTATTCGTAACTATTAACAATGCAAACTAAAAAAATGCGTACACATGTAGGCAGGTAACAAATTTAGCACTGACAGTTTATCTTTAGCTTGAGTACACAACAAATATGGTAGTATTTCGTAATCGCTAGTACCGTAGCGTAGCGTGGGTTGACGATTCGCACGGGCACGGGTGAGTGAGTAACAGGCGTAACAGCTGTTTCCCGAGCGATCGTCGATCGGTGATCGATCCGCGAAGCGTGTGTGGGCAGGCACCTGCTCGCCAGTCGCGCCTATTGCCTAAACGGGTGCTAATCAATGACAATCACACTTCCTACATCATAACATAATATTTTGGAGTTCCCAAAATATTTGTCATGTTTACATCATCAGGAAGTGTAGGTTATTTGTTTAACGGTTACATAGATAATATGATGTGACAACTTTAAAGCGAGACTGGTCCCTAATATTCTTAATACCTAAGATTTTTGTTATGAACGACAGGGAGACGTTTAGCCGATCGCCATCATACCCGATGTTAAGCAAAGATAAGGCTGAATGTGGAAGCGCGCCTTTCCTGGTATCCTCGACCACTGAGGAACTGCCTATCTAATCTCTAACTGCCGGAACACAATAATACTGTAAACATTGTTGTTATGGCGTCAGTCTTCGACATGATGGTGGTAGCTAGCTAAGTGATACCGGTGATGGTGTGAAGCAATAGATCACACAGACCGTTTACGAGTGTTGATATGTTATGGCTTTTTTATATTTATGGGATTTCCTTGCTGTGTCAGATTAGGCAAATATTAAATATAAATATATTATATATTATAGGCATTATATTGGATCCTGTATCATTTGCACTCAGTTTGATCCAGCATGAATATTTTTGTGTTATAGGTAGTATAGTTTATTTATCGTAATCTCTACGTTCCGGAATACGGCCGCGCCGCCCACGTTGCTCGCGTTTTTATTTCCATATCAATGTTTATATTACATTTATGGAGAGCGCCGGTTATTTCCGACCGCATGTAAATAATGGCACGTGCCCGATAAACTTTGTGTCGACTGTATTTTTCACAGGAGGATCACGTTCTTCATTCCTCTTAAATAAAAATGTATTACATTTATTATCAGGCAGAACATTACACGTTCCTATTCGAGCTCTGAACATACCGATAAGCTCGTAAATTCATGTTTCTTTCTTTTCCTTATTCGGAAAAGGTATGTGTTAAAGATTCTGTATATGGCGCATTGTGCCGAAAACGTCTTGCGTAAACAGCTTAAATATTTGAACGCACATGGAAAGTCAAAAGTCATACATCCTGCCGAAGATAAGTCACGAATGTCACGTTTACCAATTCCATAGTTTGCTGTTCGCAACCGGCAGAATATCAAAGTTCAGGCACAAATGGCTCGCGACATTAGCCCGCTGGCCTATTAAAGAAATATGAGGTATGTCATATGATGCGGTGAATCAGAGCAAACGCGTCACTGATTCACCCTAGTAGGTGTTCGGCAACAAGACAGTATTGTGTGTTTGGTGAGATTCCTGGAAAATGTACATTAAATAATACAAGGAATATTTTAAGTACGCTGCAACTCCTCACAAAAACATCAACTTAAATCTCGAAAGTTGGAATAGATGGTAGTTAATTAAAATGTATTGTATAAGTTCCTCTTGACAACGAGCCAGAGTAGGTGTTTTTTTTTTTGCAAATTTTATCAGAATCATGCAGCGAGCGCGCCAAGTAGCCCAAGGACTAAGTTTCAACGCAAAAAAACGATTGAGCAGTCAAATAAATTGAAGCTAGCTTTTTACGCTCACGGTTTACGCGATTTGTGATCAACTGTTTAGAACTAATACTTTTTCATGGTAATTTGTTATTGTCAGTAAAAGAATTTTAATAGTTATCCTATTGTGGTGACTAATATTACGAAAGCCCTTTTCTATGTTACAAAAAGAACGAAATAACCAAGAAGTTTAATATTATTCTCTTAAAACAACATCATACTTTTCTATGTACAATGAGGCTATGGTACATTTTTTTACATAAGTAAATATCGGATATTAGGCTCTGTTATTAAATAGACTACAATCCGCGAGGTCTAAGCTTTGCATTTGTGTGAGTGCACATATATGTCCCAATTGCCGATTGGGTCATTAGCCAATGCTTTGTCAAAGATATCTAGTCCACTTTAAGTAGGAAGTGTTAAATGAACTGCGGCCGGGAAGTAGGGCTCGCGAGGGCTCAGCGCCCTGACGCCCTGACTAACCGGCGTGTTTGCCGCGCGCGTGTGCACCGCCCAAGTGCCGCCAACTTACACACACATACCATGACTACATTATACCTAGATACCTACTGATAAGTTGTCACCTGAAAAATTATATGGAGCCATTAGTCAATTACAATGTATGACAGTACCATTTTTATTATCACATTACTTGTTATTTTACCTAATTACGTCAGACCGCGGTCAGATCAAGTGAAAATAGAGGGGATAGTTGCCATTTAACTTATGATATTGATTTACGAAATGCTTTTAAAAAAAAATAACAATTTCTCAAACTCAAATCTGAAATAAGGTTTATATTGAGGTTTATATAATATTTAGTGCGATTTATTTACCCGAAATATATATTTGGTTCTATAATTTTTAGGTTTATTTAAGGTTTTTTTTTGGTTTCCCGACGTTTCTGCACCTTTTCAGTTACCGTGGTCACGGTTTGACTAGCTATTTATGTCTACCTTCACAAAGTTGATTTATTATTGCGTTCGGAAACGGTTAGATAATTACTAATATGGCAACTATTATTGAGATTAGTATTTTCATTTGTTTGCTATTTAAATTATTTATTATTAACAAAAGAAAAACTAATGAAAATTGCATACAATCATGCTAAGTTTCATTAAGAACTTGTGTTATGGATACTAGATACGGATGAACATACTTATATACTTTTTTTGTAAATACATATTAAACACCACACACCAAGACAAATAGACATGTTCATGCACACAAATATGTGTCTTGTCCGGGAATCGAACCCGGGACGGGACCTCTGGCGCAGAAGTTAAGGTAGTACCCCTGCGCCAAACAGGTCGTCAAGGTTTAGTGGGTAAGAGATTCAGTTTTCCCAGGAAGATCCTGAAAACTACAAAGTATTTATTTTAAAAAAATTGTTAAAGTTATCAAAGTCTAAGTCTAATTTAAATTATGTATTACATTATGATAAAGAAATCTGTTCTTATTTGTTGCAGTGTGGGCAAGCTGAACCTGGTGGACTTGGCGGGCAGCGAGCGGCAGCGCAAGACGGGCGCCTCCGCCGACCGCCTGCGTGAGGCCGCGCGCATCAACCAGGCGCTGTCCTCGCTCGGGAACGTCATCTCCGCGCTGGCCGAGAACAGCCCGCACGTGCCCTACAGGTACCGGGGCCGCCACAACGGGCGCTCTCCTCCAGAGGGAACGTCATCTCTGCGCTGGCCGAGAAGATTTTATTGTGGATTAGAAGCAAATGGCACAATGCTCTTAATGCGCATTTTAACTAAAATAAAAACGATCCTAAAGTAGTCGGAACTTCGATTCGCAAGAACGGGGAACGAGAGTGCGGGTGCTGACAATCGGAAACGACATGTTATCAGGAATAGTAGGGTTAGCACGAAAATCTATCGAAATAGTATTGAGTAAGTATCGAGCACGTCATGTCAAAAAATTTATAGGAAAATATATTTCCGTTTCTGTCCAGTACGAACGCTGTTCAATATCTCATACAATTTTTTACTTTACTTTCTCGATATTTACTCGAAAGTTATTTGTGCTATGAAAACAGAAATTGAAATGAGTCGATCAAAATGGTCAAGAATGGATGGGCCGGCCGGCCGTAGATTTCGCTCGCATGTCTACATCACACCGAAATATCAATATGATATGGGTATAATGTTGTCTTGCTTACTCCGCTTAGATGTAAACGGGACAATGACACTTCATCAAGCTACGAGCCTCGCTCGTGCTGCAGAACGCTACAAGCACAAAATATAATGTTTCCAGAGACTCGAAGCTGACGCGCATCCTGCAGGACTCGCTGGGCGGCAACAGCAAGACGATAATGATCGCCAACATCGGGCCCGCCTCCTACAACTACGACGAGACCATCACCACGCTGCGGTACTCGCACCGCGCCAAGGGTGAGGCGCATAACGTCCCTTGGGGTTAAAGTGTTGATTTGGCGGTTTCCGAAACGTGCTACCGACTGTTTGTCATATGGCTGCTTCGATACATCATTTATGACGTCACTGAATGATGGGTTTTTTTATCCTTATTAGACGTTAACGTCAAATACCGCTAACTGGAAACTAGCAAGATTATAGCAGATTATAGAGTATTTATTTTCTAATTTGTCAGAAACCATTATACATTGCAACTTAATTTTCGATGTAAAATGATTCATAACAAATCGTCGACTCAGTTCCTTTCGTCCTTCCCAGCGATAAAGAACAAACCGGTGCGCAACGAGGACCCGAAGGACGCCAAGCTGCGCGAGTACCAGCTGGAGATCGAGCGTCTGCGCGCGCTCATCGAGCAGCGCCGCCGCCGCCCGCCGCGACCCGCCGCCCGCCCCGCCCCGCCCGCCCCCGCCCCCGCCCCCGCCGCAGGTGAGGCACGCACGCTGTACAGGTGCACGCTGAGGTCGAGCAGCGCCGCCGCCCGCCGCGACCCGCCGCCCGCCCCGCCCCGCCCGCCCCCGCCCCCGCCCCCGCCGCAGGTGAGGCACGCACGCTGTACAGGTGCACGCTGAGGTCGAGCAGCGCCGCCGCCCGCCGCGACCCGCCGCCCGCCCCGCCCCGCCCGCCCCCGCCCCCGCCCCCGCCGCAGGTGAGGCACGCACGCTGTACAGGTGCACGCTGAGGTCGAGCAGCGCCGCCGCCCGCCGCGACCCGCCGCCCGCCCCGCCCCGCCCGCGCCGCAGGTGAGGCACGCACGCTGTACAGGTGCACGCTGAGGTCGAGCAGCGCCGCCGCCCGCCGCGACCCGCCGCCCGCCCCGCCCCGCCCGCGCCGCAGGTGAGGCACGCACGCTGTACAGGTGCACGCTGAGGTCGAGCAGCGCCGCCGCCCGCCGCGACCCGCCGCCCGCCCCGCCCCGCCCGCGCCGCAGGTGAGGCACGCACGCTGTACAGGTGCACGCTGAGGTCGAGCAGCGCCGCCGCCCGCCGCGACCCGCCGCCCGCCCCGCCCCGCCCGCGCCGCAGGTGAGGCACGCACGCTGTACAGGTGCACGCTGAGGTCGAGCAGCGCCGCCGCCCGCCGCGACCCGCCGCCCGCCCCGCCCCCGCCCCGCCCGCCCCCGCCCGCGCCGCAGGTGAGGCACGCACGCTGTACAGGTGCACGCTGAGGTCGAGCAGCGCCGCCGCCCGCCGCGACCCGCCGCCCGCGCCGCCCCGCCCGCCCCCGCCCGCGCCGCAGGTGAGGCACGCACGCTGTACAGGTGCACGCTGAGGTCGAGCAGCGCCGCCGCCCGCCGCGACCCGCCGCCCGCCCCGCCCCGCCCGCCCCCGCCCGCGCCGCAGGTGAGGCACGCACGCTGTACAGGTGCACGCTGAGGTCGAGCAGCGCCGCCGCCCGCCGCGACCCGCCGCCCGCGCCGCCCCGCCCGCCCCCGCCCGCGCCGCAGGTGAGGCACGCACGCTGTACAGGTGCACGCTGAGGTCGAGCAGCGCCGCCGCCCGCCGCGACCCGCCGCCCGCCCCGCCCCGCCCGCGCCGCAGGTGAGGCACGCACGCTGTACAGGTGCACGCTGAGGTCGAGCAGCGCCGCCGCCCGCCGCGACCCGCCGCCCGCCCCGCCCCGCCCGCGCCGCAGGTGAGGCACGCACGCTGTACAGGTGCACGCTGAGGTCGAGCAGCGCCGCCGCCCGCCGCGACCCGCCGCCCGCCCCGCCCCGCCCGCGCCGCAGGTGAGGCACGCACGCTGTACAGGTGCACGCTGAGGTCGAGCAGCGCCGCCGCCCGCCGCGACCCGCCGCCCGCCCCGCCCCGCCCGCGCCGCAGGTGAGGCACGCACGCTGTACAGGTGCACGCTGAGGTCGAGCAGCGCCGCCGCCCGCCGCGACCCGCCGCCCGCCCCGCCCCCGCCCCGCCCGCCCCCGCCCGCGCCGCAGGTGAGGCACGCACGCTGTACAGGTGCACGCTGAGGTCGAGCAGCGCCGCCGCCCGCCGCGACCCGCCGCCCGCCCCGCCCCGCCCGCCCCCGCCCGCGCCGCAGGTGAGGCACGCACGCTGTACAGGTGCACGCTGAGGTCGAGCAGCGCCGCCGCCCGCCCCGCCCCGCCCGCGCCGCAGGTGAGGCACGCACGCTGTACAGGTGCACGCTGAGGTCGAGCAGCGCCGCCGCCCGCCGCGACCCGCCGCCCGCCCCGCCCCGCCCGCGCCGCAGGTGAGGCACGCACGCTGTACAGGTGCACGCTGAGGTCGAGCAGCGCCGCCGCCCGCCGCGACCCGCCGCCCGCCCCGCCCCCGCCCCGCCCGCCCCCGCCCGCGCCGCAGGTGAGGCACGCACGCTGTACAGGTGCACGCTGAGGTCGAGCAGCGCCGCCGCCCGCCGCGACCCGCCGCCCGCGCCGCCCCGCCCGCCCCCGCCCGCGCCGCAGGTGAGGCACGCACGCTGTACAGGTGCACGCTGAGGTCGAGCAGCGCCGCCGCCCGCCGCGACCCGCCGCCCGCCCCGCCCCGCCCGCCCCCGCCCGCGCCGCAGGTGAGGCACGCACGCTGTACAGGTGCACGCTGAGGTCGAGCAGCGCCGCCGCCCGCCGCGACCCGCCGCCCGCGCCGCCCCGCCCGCCCCCGCCCGCGCCGCAGGTGAGGCACGCACGCTGTACAGGTGCACGCTGAGGTCGAGCAGCGCCGCCGCCCGCCGCGACCCGCCGCCCGCCCCGCCCCCGCCCCGCCCGCCCCCGCCCGCGCCGCAGGTGAGGCACGCACGCTGTACAGGTGCACGCTGAGGTCGAGCAGCGCCGCCGCCCGCCGCCCGCCCCGCCCCGCCCGCCCCCGCCCGCGCCGCAGGTGAGGCACGCACGCTGTACAGGTGCACGCTGAGGTCGAGCAGCGCCGCCGCCCGCCGCGACCCGCCGCCCGCGCCGCCCCGCCCGCCCCCGCCCGCGCCGCAGGTGAGGCACGCACGCTGTACAGGTGCACGCTGAGGTCGAGCAGCGCCGCCGCCCGCCGCCCGCCCCGCCCCGCCCGCCCCCGCCCGCGCCGCAGGTGAGGCACGCACGCTGTACAGGTGCACGCTGAGGTCGAGCAGCGCCGCCGCCCGCCGCGACCCGCCGCCCGCGCCGCCCCGCCCGCCCCCGCCCGCGCCGCAGGTGAGGCACGCACGCTGTACAGGTGCACGCTGAGGTCGAGCAGCGCCGCCGCCCGCCGCGACCCGCCGCCCGCCCCGCCCCGCCCGCCCCCGCCCGCGCCGCAGGTGAGGCACGCACGCTGTACAGGTGCACGCTGAGGTCGAGCAGCGCCGCCGCCCGCCGCGACCCGCCGCCCGCCCCGCCCCGCCCGCCCCCGCCCCCGCCCCCGCCGCAGGTGAGGCACGCACGCTGTACAGGTGCACGCTGAGGTCGAGCAGCGCCGCCGCCCGCCGCGACCCGCCGCCCGCCGCGACCCGCCGCCCGCCGCGACCCGCCCGCCCCCGCCCCCGCCGCAGGTGAGGCACGCACGCTGTACAGGTGCACGCTGAGGTCGAGCAGCGCCGCCGCCCGCCGCGACCCGCCGCCCCCCCCGCCCCGCCCGCCCCCGCCCCCGCCCCCGCCGCAGGTGAGGCACGCACGCTGTACAGGTGCACGCTGAGGTCGAGCAGCGCCGCCGCCCGCCTTAACAAGGACTAAGTGCAATATGTCACATCCATCTGTCAAATGAAGTCGATGTCGATGCCGATGACACTTGCGCGGTACGGCCACAGCTTTGCAGATGCCTTCAAATAAATCAAATTAATCCGTTTAGCTGTTTGAGGAGCAAACATTTAAAAAAACATATTTATTTCATATCATTAAAGGGGTCTGATCTTTTTTACATGGAGTCTAACGTCGTCTAAAGCCGTAGTATGAGACGCCATTTTTTTTTCAACGTCGCTTTACCTTATATCTTTATTATAGAACAGGGGACATGCAAAGGAACAAAAAATTATATGATATATAATGCCCTAAAGTGTCACGTCAGACAGATAATAAAAAATGAATAATGCCGACCCAAAGTATCGCCTTTGTATCTCTAAATCCAATTATCTTTCTAACGTGACAGTTTAGTTAGGGAATTATGTTGAATAATATTTTTTGTTCATTTTTATGTTCCCTATCCATTTATGTAGGTATAAAAGTGCAACGGGATTTTGAAAAAAAATCAAAGTGACGGGCCGGTGACGAGGCCGAAAGGTTAAGTAAACCCCTTTTCAAAAACAAGATCTTACTACACAATTCTTTATTTAATATTTGCACATTTATCTAATTTACTTCCGATGTGTATATGTATAATATAATAGGCAGTTCGAGACAAAACTGCTTATCTAAAGCATCGCAATCACCAACATATGTCATAGTCACAATGTTTCATTTTCCAGAAGAAGTAGAAGAACCAGACAACATAGAAACCGAGCACCTTCTAGCCGAATCGACGATAGAGCAGGAGAAATGCAAAACCGAAGAGTTGGAGCAGCAAATCAAGTGTTTAGAAGAGAGATTAGTCCAGGGTGGTGGCGGGAAAGACCTGATTAACAACCTCAACGAGACGCAGCTTATCCTGGAGCAGCGCAACAATGAGATCGCCGAGCGCAAGAATCGAGAGGTGGAGATGCAGCAGAAGATCGACCTCGAGGAGGAGACCACGGCCATAGTCACCAATACTTTCACCACGTTGCAGCAGGAAGTCGATCACAAAACGCAAAGGTACGTAATGTTTAGTATTTTATACAGTTTATCTAAGAGCTAATTTATTTTTAAAATAAAGGGAGAAGAATTTCCTAAATAAGTTAGGTAGTTTGTCCTAAACTAGAATTATTAATTATTGGGCACATGAGATACAAATGTTACAATAAAGACGGTAGACGTAATTAAATTAAAATTATGTATTTGTTATGTTGTATATTGTATTTCTTAATTCTTAAGCCATATTCAAAAATATTCTTATTTTTCTTGTCGTTGTCGTGTCGCTCTGTATTTGTGTGTTCCTTCATTTCAACCACTGATAAGGCACTGTAGGTGGCCCTGTAAAGGTCCTCGCGTGAACAGATGTAGGGACACCCGGGGCAGGACAAAAATATGTACCACTAGCGGCCTCACACGGTTTCACCCGCGTGGTTCCCTATCCCGTGGGAATAACAATCTACATCGTTTAAGGATCCTGTATGCAAAATTTCAGCTTAATCGGTTCAGCCGTTTGGGCTGTGCGTTGTCAGTCAGTCACGGTATTGTGATTGCCTGGGAAGAAATACCACTTAACCTTACCCCATCTGCGCATAATTTCCTTACTTCGGCTGACATGGCCTTTTGAGGACTGCTATGTTACCCAAGACGGATCATGCCTTCTGGGGTGACCCAGATGGACGTGGGGTGTAAGGGTCGGAGCAAAATATTATTTATACACCACCTGCATCTGGAGGACGTATTAAATGTCAAGTATTCTTAATTTCAAGTAAGCTCGAGGGAGCTATGTTGTACGGAAGTTCCATTGGGTAATTATGATGACATTTAAATTTGGAACGCCAAAATGTCAACAAAACATCTATAGTTTTGAGAAAAAAAAAACAAGGCTGTTCAAGGCATACTTCCTTGGTCCAAGGAGGTTTAAAATTGACGCATCAAAGATACTTTACACCTATTAAACATTTTAATTTTCGGGTTTTTAATGCCTTTTGTTCTATTGTCATAATCATATGATATCAGTAAACATGGCAAATTGTGAAATTGTGAATGTGTTTAGTCTTGGTCAGAGATTTCAACGCAAATTACTATGAACGTTTGGTTAGGTTATCATTGCCTACGGAACTAAATAGAAAGAAAAAATAAAAAAATATGAAAAAGTCTTTGATTTTCGATCCATGATTTTTGCGGCGAATTGTTTTAAATTTTTGTCATTTATTAGTTTTATAATTATTATTTTTTTATTGACCAGTATCTCAGTGCCTACTGTGACGTTAAATTAAAACAAATTATAAACACGCAGTAGGTGTATAAAGTCGAGTTTGCTCCTCGTAAGTAAAAGTGTCTTATCCTTCGCTTCATTCCGGCTTCTTACTATACCTAATTCCCACGCTTCGCTCGGGAATAAACTACAGGATCCTTCATTTCGCTCTGAATTCAATATGCTGTCCGTGACATCATAAGTCTCTGCTTAACTAAGGGGTAGTTAGTGCATAATCTACTATTATTGCATTTTTCAGTTGGCGATTGATTTTTTTATTATGAAGAAATGTAATTAGCGTTAAAACGATCGGAGCATTCAAACCTACCAAAATACTGAATTATTTGCACTGTAAAGCTTGTGTTATGTGATACTAGGATAACGGATATAAATACATATAATTAATTATACATATATAAGTATATAGTCATATTAGTATATATAAGTTTGTTGCAGCCGCTCAATTAATTTTATAATCATTTTTTCTGTAGTTTCATATTTGCACTTTGATAGTTTTTACGTAAAACGAAACACTTAATAGTGACAGTTCTAGTAGGTAGTTTTTCGCGAATTATTGTTGAAATTGTTAATCCAGTGAGGGTACTTTTGTATTTTTCGTCGATGCCTCTCACTGACATTGCCGTCATTCGCCCCACTTGTCGAGACGGAGCTGCGCGGACAACATCTATTATCAGTTGTACCGCTGCCGTAGTGCGAACCCAAATATAATTAAACTTTCGTTGTGATTTGTGATTGTGAACACCAGGAACATTGCCAAAGGTCGGCGCCGACAGGCATCCTAGCAGCAGAGGATCGGTGAGTAGGCTTTCGACCTTTTACTTAAGACCGTCACTGGATCGTTTTACCAATCGTTATATTTTCGTGTCGTTGTTAAATCCTATACGCCCTTCGAATCGCGAAGGCGCGTACATTTGGTCCATTCGGCCGGATCACTTTAGTCTATCGTCGGTATCTTTTCTGGTAGTGAAATCGTCGCACAGAAACGATACAAATATCAAGCGCTTATGGTTATACCGAACTATCGCTGTTAGTTTTCGTTCGTAATATCGTCGCATTGTATTTAGTTAAATAATCATTCGGATTATTTTAGCTAATTAAATCCCGTTTTCGTACCTATGGGAATTGACATAATCGCTCGGATTATAACATTGCCATACCACGCCATTCGGTAGCCATATTTGATGTACCTTGGCGAATTCATATTTTAGCCATTTTAATCTCGTAACCTATGCAACATTGCGTTAATCAGTATCGTGCATTTTCGTTCTGATTATCGAAACATTCGAAATATATTTTTATTTTGGGAAAATATTAGCAATTTTAATAATTCATTAGTTAGTGTCGTGGCCGCACTTTGTGACTTTATTGGAGGTTTGAGTCGTTTGCTTAGTTGATTATTTAGCATAAAATAACACAGCAATCGGTCGCGTTATATTTGCTGCACTCTATAAGTGCAAACTTTCTTTTCGATCGATTGCATTATTAGTCACTTTGTATCATCTTTCTCGTTTTAATCGTTATAATTATTTGTGTTTTTAATAAGTAGAAGTGACATAATGAGTGTTCGATAATAGAAAATAAAGTAATAAAATTAAAAAATATATATCGTTGCAACGTTTATACAGTCCATTTATTGTTATTGAATAGTCATTTCGTAAACCAAATAAACAATGTCTAAAGCGGCAACTCGGCGTAATTTGGAATTAAAACGCGACATTTGTATAAAACGTATCGATGAGTGTTTGTCAGCGGCCGTCGAGGCACAAGAGGATAAGTCACGTTTACCAATTTTTTTGTCCCGGTACAGTCGACTTGAAAGTTATTGCGCTAGTTTCGAAAGTCATCATTTTAAAATTTGTTCGGAAATAACAGAAGTATCAGCGTTAGATACAGAAGATGTAATTCGTCAAGAAGTAGACAATAAATATTTTAAAATACTTGAAATTCATTCGAATATAACATCCACTTCGGATTTAAACAGTACTAATTTCACGCCTAGTTCAGATTTATCTGTCAAGCTACCTAGGTTGAATTTGTTACATTTTAACGGGGATATAACAACATGGGGTACCTTTTTCGATATGTATAACACCATGGTTCATCAAAATAAAAAATTGTCGAATATCGAAAGATTTTCGATTCTGATTTCACTTCTCTCCGGTGAACCTTTGCAACTATTAAAGGGTTTTCCACTTTCGGAAAACAATTATTTAGATGCATACGCGGCCTTAATTGATCGTTATCAGTGCAAGCGAAAGTTAGCTTTCCGGCATTGGGACGAATTACAAAAGATATCGTTAAAGTCGAACTCGCCTCGTGAGTTACGTCGTTTAGTAGATACATTTAAAGAAAATATTGCTGTTCTTCGAAATTTAAAGTTGCCTGTTAAAGATTGGGATTTTCCATTGTTTTATTTACTGATAAATAAACTCGATACTGATACTCGTCGTCGTTTTGAGTTGCAAAATGAGGATAAAGATATTCCTTCATTTGACTCCCTTCTGGAGTATTTGAATAAGGCCGGTCAGGCGCTCGAGCTTGCCGAACCCGAGACAAGCGCCTCACGCGCGAGGCCTGTCACTACCGCCACTGCGCAATTCGCGCGCGCCGCGCCTCGCGCTCCTGCAGCGGAGCCGTCTTATCATCGTTCGCGTACTTATGCGCCGGCGGCGGCGCCACCTAACAACACTAAGTCGTTATTAGTAAATTCTCAATCACAATCCGTTGATTTGTGTCCTTTGTGTAAATCGAATCACAGTTTATCGAACTGTCCCACTTATCGTAACTACTTCCCCAATGATAGATTTGTTGTCGTTAAAGAAAATAATCTTTGCATAAATTGCCTTAATAAAGGTCACGCAATTAAATCGTGTCCATCTAAGGGACGTTGTTTGAAATGTAACTTAGCCCACCACACAACCTTACATTTTGATTCGAATTCTCGTAACCCCAATTATAATAATGGCGTTGCAAATAACACTAACGGTGCTCCATCGTCCCACCGTGTCGTTTCGCCAAATCGTCGTGTCGTTTCGGATAATCGTGGCATTTCGCCTAATCGTCGTGTCGTTTCTTCGCATAATTTTGTAGATTTGCATAATCGTGTCGTTTCGCCTAATCGTCGTATCGCTTCGCATAATTCAGATTTCGTGTCGTCGCATAATCGTGTTGTTTCGCCTAATCGTCGTATCGCTTCGCATAATTCTAATTTCGTTTCGTCGAATAATCTTGTCGTTTCGGAGGGTAATGCACCATCATCCCTCGTATCACCTTCGTCACCCAAGGAACATTCTACTGTCACTCTGGTTGCTGGATCGGATCCTGCTACCCCAATCTCGCTTCTCGCTACCGCCTTAGTCGAAGTTGTCGACGGCTTTGGTGCTCCTCGTCGTATTCGTGTCGTCATCGATAGTGGCAGTCAATCAAATTTTATCACTCAAAGATGTGCCAATCGTCTTGGACTCGTTTTAAAGAAAACAACAACCTCCGTAGAGGGCATTTGTCAATCATCATCCCTAGCAACGAATGCTACTGAGTTTCGTATGCGTTGTGGTGACCATAGTCCGGACATTATAGTTCCATCTCTCGTCGTACCCAAAATATGTAGTCAAATGCCAGCTGATAGGATTGACATCGCTCAGCTGACGCATAGTCCTACTATTAAATTGGCCGATCCTCATTTCAACGTGCCTGCGCAAATCGATGCGTTAGTAGGCGTTGATGTATTTTGCAAAATCTTTTTAGGTGAACGCGTCAACTACGGTCCTGACGGACCTGTGGCATTCAAGACTAAGCTTGGTTGGGTAGTGATGGGTACTGTTTCGCGTGCACCATCGCTTCCAACTTCGTCGTTGCTTTGTACTTTCGATAGCTTAGATCTTCAAATTCGTAAGTTCTGGGAAATAGATGAAATCCCTAATTCTTCCCCACTTAGTGAAGAAGAGGCTCGGTGTGAACATATTGTTGCTACCACCCATGCCCGTAATGTCGACGGAAGGTATGTCGTCCGACTACCTTTCAAATCACCAGAGCCAACCTTTGGTGATTCACACACACTTGCTTATCGTCGCTTGTTGTCATTGGAAAAACGTCTTGCTCGTAATCCTCAACTTCGTGAGGAATATAATGACTTCATGCGGGATTACCTTAACGCTGGCCATATGCAGCCAGTTGAACAACCCCGCACAGAACGCACCTACTACATCCCGCACCACTGCGTTGTGAATCCAAGTAGCACAACCACCAAACTTCGCGTGGTTTTCGATGCCACAGCGAAGCCAGCTAATGGAGCCTCGCTCAATGAACAATTGTTGATTGGTCCGAAATTACAATCGGACATTACTTCGATTCTTCTTCGATTTCGGTTGCATGCTTTCGTTTTCACTGCCGATATAAGGCAAATGTATCGCCAAATATTAATTGCTGTTCCTGATCGTAACTATCAGCGTATTTTGTTTCGCTTTTCGCCTGGCGATCCTGTGCAGGAATTTCGTCTTAACACCGTTACCTACGGCATGTCGCCGTCCAGTTTTCTAGCGCTTCGAACCATTTTGCAGGTGGCGCGAGACGAAGGAGACAATTGTCCTCTCGCCGTTGCGGCGCTCTCAAACGATATTTACGTGGATGATGTCGTAACCGGTATGGATTCATTGGACTCGACTCGTGAGCTAATGCGCCAGATTTCACACGTTCTGCACAAGGGATGCTTCGAACTTAGAAAGTGGTCCAGCAATTGCCAGTCTCTCCTGGAAGACATACCCCTTGAACATTGTTATGATAAATCACTTTCGTTCGATTCTGAATCTTGCGCTTCAGTCAAGGTTCTTGGTTTGGAATGGAATCCTGTCAAAGATGGATTTTCGTTTACTGTCCGTTCCTTGCAACAACAGTGCACCAAGCGAAACATCCTATCGGAGTTGGCTCGCATCTTCGACCCTTTGGGATTCTTAACACCCATTACATTCGCATTCAAATGCATCATCCAAACCCTTTGGAGTCAAGGATTGGATTGGGATGAAGTCGCACCCGACCAAATCGTTCAAAGTTGGTCTCGATATCGGTCAGAACTTAGTTGTTTGTCGTCAATTGTCGTTCCTCGTTTCATTCCTGCACCAAGTTCCATTGATCTTGAGTTGCACGGCTTCTGCGATGCCTCTGAAGCCGGCTACGCAGCTGTCATATATTTTCGCATTCGTCACAGTGACAATCGCGTCACTTCACATTTTGTAATCGCTCGTTCTAAAGTCGCTCCAGTGCGGAAAATATCGATTCCGCGTCTGGAACTCTGTGCCGCTGTGCTATTGGCGGATCTCGTTGCCCACGTCCAACGAATTTTCGCTGACAAACTTCGATTCAACAACATCTATTGTTGGTCAGATTCATCAGTAACCTTGGCTTGGTTGAAGTCGCCTTCGTCTCGGTGGAAAACCTACGTTGGCAACCGCGTTAGTCGCATTCAAGAGAAGGTTCCCCCTCGTCATTGGCATCACGTTCGCTCCCAATGCAACCCAGCAGACTGTGCTTCCCGCGGCCTCACGGTCCGCGAGCTTGTCGATCATCCGCTGTGGTGGGCGGGTCCGTCTTGGCTTCTCGACGAACCTACCAACTATCCCCTCGCTTCTGATCCAATTGAAAAATCTTCTGATGTCGTGGTAGAACAGCGCGCCACCACAGTTACACTTTTCGTTGCCCCCACTAAGTTCGATGAGTTCTTGGATAGGTATTCAAGCCTAAACAAAATTCAACGTATAGTCGCCTATATTCGTCGTTTCCTTCACAATTGTCGTTATCCAGAAAATCGTAGATCCGGACATCTCGTCGCATTTGAATTGAAGTCGTCGTTACACTCGCTTGTCAAAATTGCTCAACATTCGGAATTTTCTAAGGAAATCCAAATTTTAGAAAGTGGGAAAGGGGGACCGCTTCCAAAGCCTCTCCAAAAATTGCGGCCTTTCATCGATCTAGATGGTTTAGTCAGGGTGGGCGGTCGATTGTCGTACTCAGACCTTGATTATGATTGCAAGCATCCTTTGTTATTGCCTCGTCGAAACCGTCTTACCTCGCTCATAATCAATCAAGCTCATACAGACAACCTCCATCCCGGACTTCGAACTCTTAGTTTCTTGTTGGCACAGAACTTTTGGATTCTCTCGTCTCGTCGTGCAATTCGCCACGAATTATCCAAGTGCATAAAATGCTATCGAACGAATCCTAGGCCTGTCGCACCCCGAATGGCAGATTTACCCAAGCTTCGCGTATCGCAAATAAAGCCATTTTCATGTGCCGGAATAGATTTCGCTGGTCCCTTCCCTACTTACGTTCTCCGCCACCGTGGCGCTAGAACGTTCAAAACTTACATTTGTTTGTTCATATGCTTCGCTACAAAAGCGGTGCATATCGAAGTTGTAATTGGTCTTACCACTGATGCTTTTCTCGGAGCTCTTCGTCGATTTATCGCTCGTCGTGGTCGGTGTTCTCGTATCCACTGCGATCAAGGCACAAATTTTGTCGGTGCCCACAACGTGTTGGTACCTCTCGTTAAATCAGCGGCCGCTGCCGAGGCGATAGAATTCTCGTTCAATCCCCCAGCAGCTTCACACTTTGGTGGACTCTGGGAGGCCAATATAAAGTCGTTTAAAACCCACCTCTCTCGTGTCGTCGGTAATCAAATCTTAACATATGAGGAGTTCATGACTGTGGCTGCTCAAATTGAAGCGGTAATGAACTCGCGTCCGTTATGCGAGTCAAGTTCGGACCCTAATGATTTGTCGGTGTTGACACCCGGTCATTTTCTCACCCTAGAGCCCCTGACATCGCTCCCAGAATCTGATGTTTCAAACACCAAACTTACCTGCTTGAATCGTTGGCAGCTCGTACAAAGGCTTCATCACGATTTCTGGAAGCGCTGGCATGTGGAGTATTTGCATACCTTAAGTCAACGTGCTAAGTGGCATTGCGATGTCACAGAACCGAAATTAGGAGCTGTAGTTATAATCAAAGACGAACAGCTCAAACCTCTCAATTGGTCGCTCGGTCGTATTGTGGAATTGCATTGTGGTAAGGACGGCGTACCTCGTGTCGCGACCGTTAAAACGCAGACAGGTTTTCTAAAGAGACCTTTAGCAAAGCTTTGTCCTCTTCCTATTGTAGAATAAGTAGTTGTCGTTGTTTTTTGATGCCATACATTCGAGTGTGGTCTTTAGTTTAGTTAATTAGTAGTTAGAAGTCTTATAGTGAAAATGCTGCGCATTTTGGTGGGCGGAATGTTGCAGCCGCTCAATTAATTTTATAATCATTTTTTCTGTAGTTTCATATTTGCACTTTGATAGTTTTTACGTAAAACGAAACACTTAATAGTGACAGTTCTAGTAGGTAGTTTTTCGCGAATTATTGTTGAAATTGTTAATCCAGTGAGGGTACTTTTGTATTTTTCGTCGATGCCTCTCACTGACATTGCCGTCATTCGCCCCACTTGTCGAGACGGAGCTGCGCGGACAACATCTATTATCAGTTGTACCGCTGCCGTAGTGCGAACCCAAATATAATTAAACTTTCGTTGTGATTTGTGATTGTGAACACCAGGAACATTGCCAAAGGTCGGCGCCGACAGGCATCCTAGCAGCAGAGGATCGGTGAGTAGGCTTTCGACCTTTTACTTAAGACCGTCACTGGATCGTTTTACCAATCGTTATATTTTCGTGTCGTTGTTAAATCCTATACGCCCTTCGAATCGCGAAGGCGCGTACAAAGTTATTTATTTGTGTGCATGAACATGTCTAATTGTCTTGGGCTGGGTGTATAATACGTATATGTTGTGTGTTAAAAAAATATAACAAAGTATGTAAGTATGTTTATATCCGTTATCTAGTATCCATAACACAAGTTCTTTATGAAACTTAACATGGGCTAGATAATGAAGAAGATTTTTTTTTTCTTTTTAAAATTACGATGATAACTGTGTTTTTTTTTTCTACCTTTGAAACCGACCGATTTATCATTTTGGGTCGAAGCCGCGGACCGACCGCGATATCATTGATAACGTCGCGGGCGCCATCTCCGCGCCAACGACTCGGGGATTCGAAGCATTGGCCCGTCGCGCGCGGGACAAGAAGAACAACATGAGTCCTTCTATAAATATCTTAATGTGGCTCAGTGTAAAATACGGTCCCAAAAACACCCGAATAGTTGTTTTTTTCCGTTCTATGCTCTGAAAATCAGAAACAAATGGACAAATGCGATGAGAAGAGCACACGCATTAGGACAAAAACGACAGCATATTGTTGTGAGGATCATTTCGTGTTAGTGTATTCGACTACTGTGAAATACTAAGTAGTAACTACTTAGTTATTGCTAGTAAAATGCTTTTTAGTAGGTATGTAGGTACTAGACTCTCAGTGTCTATGACTTAATATTGAAACTAACGATTTATAAAACCTTTTCATTCACTGTTAATATAAATAATAAATAACTGCATACAATCACATCAATTATCAAGGCCACGTTTAGTTTCATAAAGAACTTGTGTTATGGATACTAGATAACGGATAAACATACTTATATGCTTTTTAGGGTTTCGTAGCCTAAAGGCAAAAAACGAAATCCTTATAGATTCGGCCAAACCGATGTATGTCCCCTTTTTCTTCCAAAACTATGAGGATTACACAGTTGAAAGTTGGTAGGTAGATGTATTCTGTAAAACGCTTTACGGTTTTTACACAAAAATAAAAAATATATATGAATTAAGGGGAACTACATGGAACTGAGACTGACATTTTTTTTTATCAAACCTATACGTGTGGGGTATCTATAGATAGGTCTTTAAAAATTGCATTGAGGTTTCTAAAACAGTTTTTCTCAAAGTCAACCGTTTGCAAGTTATACACTTCCAAAGTGGAAAAATGTGTATCCATATGTAAACCTTATCTCAAGATATTAAGGTGTACTTTCATTCGTTCTCTGACACGGAATGAAAGCGCACGATACTTTTCGCGATAAGTCAAATGATTCTGTATTTTGGTAGGTTCGAACGCTCCGATCATTCAACAGGGACTGTATTAGAGCGAGCATATTTCAGCCTTTTTTTGCATATATCGGCAGGTTAAAAAAGTGCCTTTCGAAATACACGTGCGTCCGCGAGGAGACGTCGGAGCAGCGCGAGGCGCACGACGCGGAGCGCCGCGAGCTGGAGGCGCTGCAGGCCGCGCTCATCGCCGAGCTGCGGCGCCGCCTGCTGCTGGCCGACAGCTTCGTGCCGCACGCCGGCCGCGCCGCCGTGCTGCGCCTGCGCTACAACGACGACGCCGACGCCTGGGAGCTGCGGCCCAGGTGAGGGGGCGGGGTCACGTGTGGGCCGCGAGCTGGAGGCGCTGCAGGCCGCGCTCATCGCCGAGCTGCGGCGCCGCCTGCTGCTGGCCGACAGCTTCGTGCCGCACGCCGGCCGCGCCGCCGTGCTGCGCCTGCGCTACAACGACGACGCCGACGCCTGGGAGCTGCGGCCCAGGTGAGGGGGCGGGGTCACGTGTGGGCCGCGAGCTGGAGGCGCTGCAGGCCGCGCTCATCGCCGAGCTGCGGCGCCGCCTGCTGCTGGCCGACAGCTTCGTGCCGCACGCCGGCCGCGCCGCCGTGCTGCGCCTGCGCTACAACGACGACGCCGACGCCTGGGAGCTGCGGCCCAGGTGAGGGGGCGGGGTCACGTGTGGGCCGCGAGCTGGAGGCGCTGCAGGCCGCGCTCATCGCCGAGCTGCGGCGCCGCCTGCTGCTGGCCGACAGCTTCGTGCCGCACGACGGCCGCGCCGCCGTGCTGCGCCTGCGCTACAACGACGACGCCGACGCCTGGGAGCTGCGGCCCAGGTGAGGGGGCGGGGTCACGTGTGGGCCGCGAGCTGGAGGCGCTGCAGGCCGCGCTCATCGCCGAGCTGCGGCACCGCTGTACAAGTGATAATGCGGAGAATAATGCACATTACGACGTTAGCTCGTACACTTATGATATAGTATTATAATCTAGAGTATCTAGACTTTACCTTTTTCAACAGCTCTGTCATCTCGGTCTTGAATTAATTTGATTTTATTTATCATTATTGATTGATTGATTGATTATGTCGCAGCGGCGGCGTGGAGCCGCTGGCGAGCCGGCCCACAGCGGGCGGGCGGCGAGCACACGGGCTGCTGCAGCTGGCGCCGCTGCCGCTGCCGCCCACCACGCGCCACTACCGCCCGCCGCCGCCGCCGCCGCCGGTACGCACGCACACCCATACACATACATACACCCATACACATACACACAGCACACGGGCTGCTGCAGCTGGCGCCGCTGCCGCTGCCGCCCACCACGCGCCACTACCGCCCGCCGCCGCCGCCGCCGCCGGTACGCACGCACACCCATACACATACATACACCCATACACATACACACAGCACACGGGCTGCTGCAGCTGGCGCCGCTGCCGCTGCCGCCCACCACGCGCCACTACCGCCCGCCGCCGCCGCCGCCGCCGGTACGCACGCACACCCATACACATACATACACCCATACACATACACACAGCACACGGGCTGCTGCAGCTGGCGCCGCTGCCGCTGCCGCCCACCACGCGCCACTACCGCCCGCCGCCGCCGCCGCCGCCGGTACGCACGCACACCCATACACATACACACACCCATACACATACACACAGCACACGGGCTGCTGCAGCTGGCGCCGCTGCCGCTGCCGCCCACCACGCGCCACTACCGCCCGCCGCCGCCGCCGCCGCCGGTACGCACGCACACCCATACACATACACACACCCATACACATACACACAGCACACGGGCTGCTGCAGCTGGCGCCGCTGCCGCTGCCGCCCACCACGCGCCACTACCGCCCGCCGCCGCCGCCGCCGCCGGTACGCACGCACACCCATACACATACACACACCCATACACATACACACAGCACACGGGCTGCTGCAGCTGGCGCCGCTGCCGCTGCCGCCCACCACGCGCCACTACCGCCCGCCGCCGCCGCCGCCGCCGGTACGCACGCACACCCATACACATACACACACCCATACACATACACACAGCACACGGGCTGCTGCAGCTGGCGCCGCTGCCGCTGCCGCCCACCACGCGCCACTACCGCCCGCCGCCGCCGCCGCCGCCGGTACGCACGCACACCCATACACATACACACACCCATACACATACACACAGCACGCATTTTTTTATTTGGCCGCTAAACACGACAAATATGGATTTTCATACAACTTGCCGGCTGCTGCTCGCATGTATGTAGCTAGTACAGCAATTTCGATTTATCTTAATTAGAAAGTTTTCAAACTAATGCTTAAATTTTCAAGCAAGCATAAATCGATATTGCTGTACTAAGTGTAGAAATAAATAAAATTAATAAACTATCTGACCACCACTGTATATGCGAGCAAGCGGCCTTCAAAAATAGGAACGTGGCAATAAAAAAGGTAACTTATCTTGCCTGTTTTGCTGGCCGCTGCAGTAATGTACTGTACTGATTCACGTCTAGAAGTTCTGCATAACTAACGTCAACTTGGTTTTTTTTTACATATTTGTAGCACTTTCTAACCGCAGTCTCACAAATCTTCATTTTACAAAATAACATTACTTTTAAGGCCGCTCTTATCACTCTAGCATCTAGCAGATAATTTGTCAGTTATTATATGATAAATATGTCAAATTATCTGCCTTGATAAGCTATCCAGAACTTATCTGTCAGTGGTGAAACCGGCCCTTAATATTCCAGTTTACTTTTCTTCATCATCATAACATCTTTACCAAAAAATTACCAAAAATCTAAATTTCAACAAACGATTAACACAACATTCCCTTCCCCAGGTGACAGAAACGGTAGTGAAGAAAGAGACCGAAATAGTGGAGGGGCGGCGAGCGACGGCCCGCGCGCGCCCCCCCTCCGCGCACCCGCGCCTCGGCACCGCGGGGGGGCGGTAGGGGGGGGCCGCCGTCGCCCATTATCCTCGGTCCATACTTACAACGTAAACGGCGAATGTTCACCGAGCTTATCGATATGTTCCTGTTGCGTGCGTAGCCCGATAGGCCAGTGCCGTCCCGAGCCCAGGACGCGGCTCCGCGTGAAATCCGTGCGCTTTCACGGGCGCAGCCGCCGACCGACCGCGCCGCGTCGAATGATGATTTTTACGCTTTTTAATTTATAAACTGTAAGATAGTTCGTAAACGAATGTTGTACGTATGCGTTAGCTTAATTATAGTACGATATTTTTGTACGATGCCGGCCGTCGTCCGACCGCTGTAAATATTGTACTTCGCGCTGAAAACGGTCGGGAACGACGCTGCCGAACCGGCCGCCTGTCGGTCGCGGTCCGAGCCGTTCCGGCGCTCGGCCGCCGTGTCACAAATTCCAGTGAACGCAATCGTAAACGAGTTATATTGATCTCAACTGTATTATTTCCAGTAACGCATGACGGGAGCGCTCTTTGTGAATTTGTTCCGCGTAGAACATGCCAAATGTTTTGTATCCGAATTTTTGGTTGTTTAGTCAATTTTGGTTGTCGTTTGTTTTGTACGGTTTTATTTTAACGTTGTTATATTTTTTAAATTTTATTTTGCGCTTCGATAGTTCGGTTGACTTTGAAGCGAGTGATATTAGGTAGTTTGTAGTTGATGTATATTTAAATTCACATTGTATAGAATGAATTGAGGGTGTACGAATCAGATGGGCGGTCTCTGTCCCCGTCGTTACGTTCAAATGTGTTACCAAAGACGGAAACGATCCATTCCACGGAGCTTGTCCCCCGAGTATTGATATTATAGTGATCATGTTCCTTTATTTGTAAATTTCATTAGTGAATGCGTTTTATTATTTCTAGACACGGTTTCTAGTCAATGATTCTTGTAAACAAATATTGTAAATAATTAATATATTATAGGTATTTAAAAAGTATATAGACATAGTGTAGGTAAGTTGCTAAATTCGCACAATACGATACTTTTTGAATACCAGTTATCATAATATTTTGTTGATTCCTTGTCATAATAATGTTGTTCGCTCAGTTAATGCCAAAAACCATTGAAGTCACGCAGGCCGCGAGCCGCTAGTTGATTATCTAACTCTGTTGCTAACAGATTTTGATTGCATTGATTGAAAGTGCAGTTACATTGCTGCTTTAGTAAGATAGTTAACACATTGATTTTTTACTAAACCAGCAATATGACTGCACTTTCGATCAAACGTTTATAGAAACAAGTTACATAATCAGAGGGCCGGTCGCCTCGTGATAGTGATGTCGTCTATCTTCATAATTATGAGCTTTTGTAAATTTATTAAAACTTATTTTGTGTATACTTTCAATTTATGTACTGTGTTAAAATTATTACAAGAATGGTCAATGGATAGGATGAAATCATGTGATATATGGATATATTTGAAAGCGCTAGTCAGCTGTGCCGCATACAAGCTTATACTCACCAATAAAATATATTAAATTTTATTTCTTGTTTTCTTTCTTGTATGACCTATATATATATGTCCTAAAGTTTATTTCTATGACATAAAGTCTGTTTCGTCATTTTCAAATAGGTTGATTCCTGTGATACTTCAAAGTTTGTCGTCAAAATATTTTTCAAGTCATTTATTTACTGTAGCAATATAATAAAAAAAAAATACACCTCTGGAAATATATGGTAAAATCGGTGTCTATTAATTACATTTTAATTCAATATGATAATGAAATATTTGATTTTTAAAGTAGTGCAGTGTGTGATTTGGAACAGGGTAGAAATGAGACACACCAGAATCGATAACTTCCGCTGTTCTTTGTCAAAAGAAAACATTGAAAAAGTTGATACATTTAAACAAGACAAAACTGTTTTTGCTAACATTATCATTGATAGCTTCATGTTTTATTTTACGACATAGATGAGCACACACAATACTTTTTATTCTTTATTATGTTTAATTTGGATGATTTAAGTTAGGTACTCTATGTAACTGGATTCCACGTAGACGGAATAATAGTAAAATATGTTGCAATTTCTCCAAAAAAACTAAGAAAAAATCGATAGATAAGACGATAGGATTTCAATATGGGACATCTCTAGAACTGTCATCCTTGAAACATCACAGGAATTATCCTATAATAGTTGAAAAAGACTGTAAGTACGTAATCTTAGTTATTCATCCCTAAACATTGTTAAACTGTCGACGAGTACAGCAGCAGCAGCAGCGTAAGTATTAGATTAGCTAGGTGATGATTTTTAAATTCTCCATTTACAACTCTGTATTATTATTAACCATTTATAATTAATTGTTATTATTATGGTAAACTAATACGGCCCGCGGTTTCACCCGCGTGGTTCCCGTTCCGATAAAATCAGCTTAAGTTACTCCGTCCGCGCGTCCTTTCAAATTAACCAAGTACGTATGTTCCAATAATCAAGTATATTGGTTGCTTAGTTCGGGCGTGAAAGAAGGACAAACAGACTTTCGCAAAATATTAGTTAGGATTAGGATGCTTCTTTTAAAAATGTTATAATAGGTATCAATAAAAAACACAGTCCACAGCATACATAAAATTAAGTAGGTAGGGTAGAAGGTTGTGACTTGTGGCCAACGATCGTGGTGTAGTCATAGACATAGTCACTGAACCTTAATTCTATTATAATAAGGACTAAAAGTGACAAGCCGGGGATTAGAGTGGCCACATCAACATAGCATGAATATGAACATCTCTATATCATGCGTTATGATTATAGTGCTATGCTGTCTGGAGTGGCTATTAGGAGTGGGCGATACAAATCGTATATAGATATTGAAACGTATATTGCATCAATATCGTCAAATCCGATATCGATGCGTTCTGAAACCATATATTTTGGCAAAACACTATATTGTATTCGATACTGTACCATATCGCAATGGAATAGAGCGCAATCAATGCCAAGCGAGAGTCGATTCGATCTGAACTATATATTTAAGCAAAACACGATATTGTACTGTATCGCAATGGAATAGAGCACATCAATGAGCGAGAGTAGAGGCGATATTGTAGGATGAGAATGCAACAGCGATAGACGCATAATTATTTTTGTTGTCCAAACCTAAACCTTATTTCTTAGGGAATAATGATGAACTTTGACACAATTTCTTTTTACTCTCATGTCATGACCTTTGGCCTTGACCGCGTACACGTGGAGAAATTTGGTGCATTTTTTGAATATCTATAAATAATCATTAGTACGCTATTTACTTTCGGTCGTGCGAACAAGTTGCAAGTAATTTGCATCAGCGGATTCTTTTGTAATGGTTTTACTGTCTTTCGGGTTATGTATATACGTAGTTTTATGGAATAGTTAGTATTTCAATAATAAATAGTTAAGTTAGTTAGGTAAAGTAAAGCTCATTGATACTTAGTGAATTATCTATTTTTTTTAAACACATGTGCGTGTAAATCAATCAATACATAGTATAAAGCAAAGCCGTTTCCCGCTGTCTGTCCCTCGGATTTTGATGCTGTTTTTTTTTAATAGATACATTGATTCAAGAGGAAGGTTTATATGTATAATAACCTTCAATATAGATTAGAGAAATACTGTTATTTTTAAGGTTTCTAATGTGATGTCGTAAATGATTACATTTTTTCCGCTTACATTGCAAACGCAGGCTACGAGATTTATCAAAATAATTTACTAAGTATTTGTACACCTTGAAAAGGTCTACAGTAAACTCCGTGGTGGTATATGTTTATCTCTTATGGATAACCCACAATAGCATAAGTCGTGAAGTCCACGCGGGCGAAGCCGCGGGCGGGAAGCTAGTCTTCTATAAAATCAAAGTTACAATCTACAGATAAGAAAACCTCTACATACTTCACAATCACTCAAAACCCTCTTAAAACCCGGATAAAACTGCGTCATCTAAGTTGTAACTCCTGATGTAACATAACGTTATAATTTACAAATAAAATCGTATCTATCACGATACGTCGATATTGGTTTAGTAAAACTATATTATCCTGATTCGTATCAGGGGAATATAGTTTTACGAATCCTATTTCGACGTATCGTCAGAGATACGGTCGCACCCGATATCGCCGATATCAAAATATATGGTTTCAGAATCCGATATTGAATATCAATATATAGTTTCGAATCGATTCACAAAAAAAAGATATATTACCCACCTCTAGTGGCTATACGATGTGAGCGGGACAGTGACACGTTATCTCGTTATCGAGTTTATTTAAGGCAAAAGCCGCTCATGCTAGGCCTACAGGAGCGCTGATTATCTAACTTTCTTCTTCTTTTTGTGTAGTGGCGGTGCCCTTTTGGATTTCGCCAATGTCCAGTTTTTGGCTCAGTGGGTTGTTTCCACAGACTCTGCGCTTCTGATTATCTAACTTTAGGTCGGATGTTTAATTCAGTAGAGTAATTTGACAGATGTCAATGTCACTAGAATAATCCTGCTTTAAACTTTTTTTCGTAATGATTTGCGTAGATCCAGCCCCCTTATTGTCTAATTTAAAAATCTATCACAATCCCTTTAAAAAGGATTGTGATAGTGATTTAAGGAATTGTGTAACTTATATTCGCAATCCCTTTCTGAACGAATGCTGTTTTAAATGACACTTCATTTGACACTTCTCCATACATTTGAAAGATATTTTAGGCTGTCACTTTTCTTAGACGGTCAATTTCGTTCATTCAATACCTTTCAAAACCTGTCCCGATCACAATCCCCATCAAATGTCAAATAGTGACGGTCTAAAGTATGTGAATATCTTTCAAATGAAGAATTGAAAGGGATTGCGATAGATTTTAAAATTAGACAATTAATTAGCCCCCGGTTTCAGTTAAGTAAGTATTGATTCCATTCAGGCACACAAATTCAATATTATTCTTCTTCTTCTTTCTTAATTAATGGCTTGCTCGCGATAAAATTCGCGAATTTTGCCAATGTCAAGTAAATATATTTCGTAATATAAAGAAATTGTACGGTAGATTGAGTTAAAAATGGAGCCTCACAACACGTGTTATTACGAAAAGAACTCGGGTGAAACTCCTTCAATATTATTGATATTATCGTATTGTTGCAAAGTGACATTGACAACCTGTCAAATCACTGTACTGAATTCAAAATATAAGACATTTAAAAACCACACTATGGGAAGTTGGCGGAATTTCTGTGGAAAACGGAAGAAACCAAAACTAAAAAAATATATAAAAACCGTTTCAATTTCCAGTTTCATCGCTGTTGTGGCTGTCATACAGTATGAAAATATGACAGCGATGAAATTGGTTTTTAAGCGCTCCACATTCTTGTGTTTTGCCGAGACCCAAATATTTTGTCGATGTTTGGGCTTTGGCGGGTAGCGGGATCACACGACAGCGTCTCTCCACATTCTCGGTTAGTTACTAGAGGGATTTTCTAAAAAAATAAAATGTTCTTAAGAATTAATTCATTTGTGGCCGAGTGATTTTTTTTTTGAAGTGAAAACTTCTTTAGCGGCGTTGAGCACTTTTTCTGTAATGGGTATAAAATCTTAAACTCGCGTCAGGACACGTGACCTGATCGAAAAAGCGTAGGACGGATGGAGAACTGATAAAGCAATTGGTGCAAAATTATTCCCTAACCATTCCAAAATATCAAACATGCTCAACGTTAATAATCAAGTTTTCACTTCTGCCGGCACTCCCGGAGTGCAACCCGTCTTTTTTTTCCAATATTTTTCTATTTAAAATTTATCAGTATAAAAATAGCATTGTAAAATGAAAAAAAAATCAAAAACCCTAAAAAAGGTAACTATTTGTTCTAAAATTCATCTATCAAATACTCTGTCGTAATCCGCAGTGATTGAGGATTCCGGGAGAGGCTCGCTTCCATCTTCAGCCTTATCAATACTTAACATCCGCACCCCGACCGCCTAACGGTATAGCTTTTACTATCGCTATGGCTATCAAACTTCAAACTCTCACAAAACTCTTCAACGATATGGTTTTTGTCTAACTCCTACATATTTATATTCATCTATTGGATTCACTATTGCATTTTTAGTATGAAAGTGATAGTTTCAGCAGGAATCCTTGTAGGGGGTTTGAAATATCGATAGCTATAGCGATAGGACAAGCTATACCGTTAGGCGGTCGTGGTGCAGGTATGATGAAGGCTAAGAGTTTCCCCGTCGTGAATAAAAAAAATAAGGCTAAGCTGAATAAAATAGAATTTAGCGCGAAAGGTTTAGTGCGGTAACTGGTTACCGTTCACTGAGCAGTAATGGGTAGGTAACTAGGTTCTTATGATTTGTTGGTTTTATAAAAATAGAACAAATAATTAAAAAGAATATGTCAAGCATAATATGTCAAGTATCAAACTTGTTTTCGTAGTATTATCTGTGTTGCTAGTTGTAGTCTAGTACAAGACTAGTAGCGCCCTCAATTTTTTCTTCTCTTTTCTGTCGCACTGTAATGGCCGGTTAATTTTCACACCTTATCAGCAGTAACTGCAGCAAGTACAGTCGGGGAACCTCCCGGTTGAATAGTTGAGTTTTTTTAGGGAGGTCAACAGGGAAGTTCGCCAAATGTACATAGGGAGGATTTTATTATGGTCTGGCTCTTCCTTAACCTTAAAAATACCGGTTTCATAAAAGCAAAATTTGGTTTTGAATCAATTAACCGGTTTATGGAGGTTTTTTCTGCTCTTTATAAGAACCTATTAATTTTTATTGTATATTGTTTAATCATCTGTTATTATTAAGTTTTTTTTGTGTTTTAATGTATGTTTCAGTTTAGTATTTCAGTTTATTTTTTCTAATTTAATTAACGAAAGTAATTAACTTTTTTTGAAGTAGTCCATTATGTATGTCGTGGCGACCTTTAAGTGGAAAATAGCTTAGTTGAAGTTCCAATTCGCATGTTAAAAACCTTACGTTGTATCCAGTCTGTGTTTCGTTGGTTGTCCTATTAAATAAAATAAATAAATAAATACCTAAACACAACGGGACAACGCGGGCGCGCGATTTGTAAATCATATGATAAAGAGCTTATGTCTATTTTATAATTTTTTAATTTTGCATTTTTCAATGCTATTTTTATTGGAGAATTTCGACGGTCTTATTATGTCTATACACGGAAGGTTGCCTGATTGCCTCGCCAGTAGAAGGATATTTTGCAGCTTTAAACCTGTTTATTTAGAACCTCTACTAACCGGTATTTTTCAAACCGGTTCCAAGCCTTCTAATCTATTCAATGATTTTATTGCCCACAATGGTTGATGAGTTTTACGTGTCGTAAACGGAAAAGGCTTGCAAAAAATATGAAATCATAGCTTTGCTTCCAATAGTTCCAATCTCCTAGAAGCCAGGGCTGGTAAAACATTTACAAAAAACCAATCACGATTGTCAAATGCTGCTACCGGTTTCCGAACGAATACCGCAGTGATGTGCAGTTCAACTTTTAAACTACCGATATCGATAAAAAACTGAAAGGAAAATTATCCAGTTTTCTTTTTGTATAATTTACTCTATATTTTCATATTCTCTAAGTTATTGAATTGGATATTTGAAAGAATAAGTTATAAAAATCAATGACGAGATGACTAGCTAACCTTAATTTAATTAATGAAATTTGATTGCACCGCTAGGATCAGGCCTGTCTCACTTCCATACAAGCGGCGCAAAATCTCCGAGATATTTACCTACTATTCTGGAAAAAACCTAATTTCAACCTTTTGCATTGCGTATAGCGTTCATAGTACAATAACTGTCTTCCGTGTGCTGCGTGTGCGACTAGTCGAGCGAATGCAAGCCTATTGAGACTAGTCCGGTGACCGGACTCTTGCGTTTATCATACCTAAACTCGAGAGTGAAATTTCTGTACCGTAAGGTACTAATATATATTCTGTGCTGGGATGTGATTTTAGATAATTATTATCCGATTCCAAGAACAAATCTGAGCTGATGTCAGTTATAGGCTGTGTAAGTAACACTTAGAGCCGAATGTTACCAACTAGATAATCATGTTATTAAGCATTGGTCTATCCCTTTTAACTTCTAACAAACGACTGTAGTGCATATCGTTAGATAAGATAAGATAAATTTAAGATAAGATAAATTTATTTGCAAAAAACACGGTAATAAGATGTTAACAACAACAGTAATGTACAGACATGTTTTACCAAATTGGCATGCAATCGTTAGGCGGTAATCGGTCGATTAACCAGTAGTAAAGCAATACTTTTGTGGAGATGATGATGGATGTATGGAGAAGGGTGGCATATGGTAAGCCACTCATAGGATGTTTAAATGTTAAGCTTTTCCTCCAGACTAGGTGTTTGTTACCCGGGGACCGCGGCCCGACTGATGTGCGGCGGACTTGGTATTTATGGTAGTTGTGAAACTGCTAGCGTGTTGCAGGTTTTCCTTAATGGAGATGTTGTTTCCATACAGTTTATAGATTTTGAGGTTGCATCGACATCTATTAGCGTTCGGTAGGAACCTTCTTGTTGTTGGCTTATTCATGTTGTCTTGCATCCTGTGTTGCGTGCTTTGTAGCGTGTAGGTAGGTGTCGCTACACTTTTAACGCTCTATAAAAATATTTATTAATTGATAGTTTATTTGGTTTCAGATGATTTTAATAACGTAGAACAGACATAACATATAATTATATATACTTAATGACCACACAAGTCTAGATGTTTGAAATGTAAAAATAATAATAATAATAGTTATTAGATTTCGATTAAGATCATAATCAGTGATCGGATAATCGGATGCATATTTACCTAAACTTAGTTTTTGGCTAGGAAATTATGGAAGCGGCTTCTTAAATAATATTTTTTTAATATAAATCCCAGGATTCCAGAAACTTTCGATATATCTCGGAAACGGTGCATCGTAGCACAAAAATAAGATTTTTTATGATTTTGTAATTTTTGCATTTTTCAATGCTATCACTTGTGGCCGAGTTAATTTTTTCCAATATTTTTCTATTTAAAATTTACCATAAGTAAAAATAAGATTTTTTCCATTCTCCTACTCAGAATTAATTTACATAATAAAAAGACAAATAATTAAAAAAATATAGTGCTCATTTTTCCCAGTCGCGTTTCCATAGTAATTTCACTCGAAAATTCGGTCAAGTCGCTGGCCCATACAAATCCGATCAAAATCCGGGATCTTGCACTTTTGCATCGAAGAAATGCAAAAGTGCATTCCATAATAGCCAACACCTCAACTGTAGGTAAATATGCATCCGATTATCCAATCACTAATAACCAAAATGACATTCGATAAAACAGTTCTTGGTTTGTAACGGCTATTTTAACTATCGATTGTAATTTTGTACTTCACTATTTTTATAACGGCTATTTCAGTTCAAATCCCGTCGGCTTTGTTTCGGTTGCAAAATGTAAGATTTTATTGAAATAAACTAAATTTAGTAAAGTCATGGCAGAAAAATTGAAAGACTATCAAGTGATAGATGTTTTGTGCGGTGGTACGTTCTACAAAGTGAGGCACAAGGTCACCAACAATATATTTGCGTGGAAAGCGTTCAATTGCTCCGCGTTCTCCGATAATCAGTTACAAAACGTAATTAACGAAGTAAAATCCATTAGTAAAGTGATTTCCGACAACCTCCTGCGGTACTACGATACCATATTGCACGGCCCATCAAAGACATTATACTTTGTCCTTGAGTACAATTCATGGCGTAATGTGCATGAACTGGTTGAGGTTTGCAAGGCGACCGATAAGTTTTTCGCGGAGGGATTCATCTGGCATCTTATTTTTGAATTAGCGCGAGTCTGCAAAGTGGTAGAGGACGTATCGCTTGTTGTGCTGCAGAAATGTTTGAACTTGGAATCCATCTTTGTGAACGAGGACAGCGACCTTCGGTTCAATTGTTTCGAGCTGGCGCCGGCGGCCAGGCCCGACCTGATGCGGCAGGCCGGCGACGTGGTGCACACGCTCTGCTACCGCCCCGGCGAGATTGACCGCAAGATAAAGGACTACCACTACAGCGACGACCTCGGCGACGTTGTTGCTTTTTTGACAGATGACAAGAACGTCAACTTGCGTCCTGACGTGGTGCTGTACCATCCCACGGTCCTCGCAAACATTGAAACGCACTGCCGACCACGAAAACTGGCTGATGTTCTTGTCTCTGCTGAATACACACATTTGGCTTCAGAGGCGAACAAATGTGACTCACAGAAGGCTGTAGAAATGTGTAGAGTTGTGGAGCCTGCTCCCAGAAAGTGTTATAATGTTGTTGACAGCCCTATATACTGCAATCTGAGTCCAAAAATCAAGCTAAACAAAGAAATCGAAGAAGCAAAGTCTGTTCGGGGTTCTTTGTCCCCCACTTTAGCCGCTTTGGCACTGGAGCTGCCAGGTTTCGTCCCAAGGAGCAGGAAACCTTTCAGTGTTGCCTTGGACAAGATAAATTGTCCCCAGCAAGTATCTGAAGAGACTCTGAGTCAGCAATGGATGAGTCGGTTGATTGCTCTGAGACAAAGAGAGGAATCTCTTAATAAAAGGGAAAGAGATTTGATTGCAAAAGAGATTGTGAACAGTCCAGCTGCTAAGATTGTCCCCTTAAAGAGCTCATGCGAAGATCTCTGCCCAACTGAGAGCAATGGGATCACATTACCTGCTGTAATAAGTCATGCCACTTGGGACAAAGATGAGTGGGTGTCGCGGCGCCGCCACCGGCGCTCGAGCTCGGTGCGGGCGCGCCCGCGCCGCAAGAGCTATGCTTACGAAGACCTCGATAGCTCATTGTCAGCTGATGCTGGAGATGGCAGCATTATCATAACTTCCACAAAATTCACAAAGGAAAACATGCCACGCCGCACCATCTTCCCAGATGTTGGGACAAAGAAAGTTCACTTCACATCTTCGAACCCTTTTGCTGAAAGTGATGAGAGTGTAACTCTCACCTTTTATGAATTGGAAAATGTAGATAAAGAAGGGTACCAGGTGCCTCGCCAGGGAGAAAAGGTAGTTAAAGACATCACAAAGTTTAAGTATTTGGATACAGAGACAATAACTTCTGAAAAGAGAGCTGCAAAGAACTGGAATCATTCATCCCCCTCAAAGCAAGCCAAGTTCTCTCAGAATATATTTTCAGACATTACTAACACTAGAGATAGTAATATGAAGAAGACACCATCTAAAACGAGCCTAACTTCTAAAAGTTCCAACAGTTCGAGATTCTCTATGGCATCAGTCAGGAGCCAGTGGAGTGTCGAGTCAGGCAGGAGGCCAGGTGAGAGTGACAGGGAGTTCTCCAGCATGAAGCAGCATTTCCCCCAGACCCCTGTTGCACCCCCAGACCTAAAGAAATCTAAGAGAAAGTCTCTGCTTCCATTCAAAACCCCTTTTAAATTTAACAAGACTTCCACTAAAGTTTAAAAGGAAAATTGTGCAATGTGTTTTTTTTTACAGTAATTCAAGCTTTATATTTTCATTCATTACTTTTGTACTGGATACAGTTTCAAATCGGAGACTTCAAATATATTTTTTTAACAAGAATTATTTTAAAAAGTTTGTGATTTCAAAATTGATCTCTAAAAATGTGTTAAAACTTAGTGAAATGAAGTGTAATTTGCATCCTATCAGTGTAGGTACTTTAAATAATTGGTTGTGGTAAATTTGACTTAGACTTAATATAAATTTAATTATGTAGGTACCTTTGTGTTTCTTAAATATTTTCCATATTTTTTAAACCAGTTTGTCACATTAGATTCTAAATGTATCATTAATGCATGAATATTTTTACCTCATGTTTTTTAAATGAACAGCTGTGATTAAAACATTCACTGCTTATTTTATAATATTTTTATGAATTGTGTTAATGTAAATAAAATCGAAGACGGACATCAACCCACCCTAACCCTAGCATTTAGATCTAAAGAAATCTAGAATTACTAGATAAATACTTATGAAAATGAATTATTGATGAATCATATAAAATGTTGCTTTTATACAAAACTTAAACATTGATTTATAATTAAGAAAGTTTAAAAATATTTTCATGTAATTAGCATTTAAGTTGATTTTTAGTCTTAAATGTCTTCCAATAAATTTTATATGATGACAATAAGAAATATCAGTTTATATTATAATTTGAGTATAATTTAAATGTGTTTGGAGTTTAGATTCGTGGTTTAACATTCGCCAGCACTTCAGCTATAGCAATAAGAAATGCTTAAGTTCATTATGAAGTGTTGTGTTGCTTGTTGATTGGTTGCCATATTGTTGTACTGTGTTTAGAGTCTCTTAAGAGGCAAGATATTATGTTTAGCACTTAAGTAGAGGTTATAAAGAAAATAAATGTAAATCACTTTTCAAAAGTTTTTTTTATTTAACCGCTAGCACGTTATCATATCACTTATAATCACATAATTGGTAATTTGGTCCATGATTTTTTACTTTTTCTTCTTGAGGGCCTTGTCAGCTCCGTCCACATACTTCTTGGGCAGTCCATACTTTTCTATCAGCAGCTTGGCTATGTAGTGAGTCTGGAAGAAAGAGATAAAGAAAAATATTTATTTATTGCATACATAAGATTTTTTATTGTCTGGGTGAAAATAAAGTCATGAATATATTATCTTTCTTTTTTATATAGGTATTTTACAAAAAAAGGTTGGTTTTATTTTCACATCTATATGTAACTAGCTTCCGCTTGCGGTTGTTCCCGTTCCCGTGGGAATATCAGGATAAACAGTAGCATAGGTTACTCTCCGTCCTTTCAACCGGTCATTCCCGGTCGCCACCACAGGGGGCGACTGGGATTTTTTGTTTAAAAATTTCCCGTTCGACACCAGCGGTGGCAAAGTGGTGACGACTGGGACATTGGTTCATAGATGCTAAAGGGAGTCTCAAATATTTTCCTAATTATTTTATACTTACACAAATATTTTTTTACAATATTTATTGAATTGGTACCTACTCATAAGATTATTATGACCTAGCATGTACATATTGTATGTAACAAAAAATGTTTTGATAATTAATTATGAGCTTATAAAACCTATACAATTTTTTTGACTTTACTTTTTTTTATTTCAAGCTTAATAGTCAAAAATATCTCATACATAATTAATACTTAATTTAATTTCCCAAAGTTATTTTTATTCATTCAGAAATTGTATTAACTTTCTAAGTCACCATTATATATGCACATACACACAAATCAATTACCAATATAGAAATATAAATTTTATAAATACAATCAGTAGAGGCAATCGGGATTTTTTATAAGTAAATTCCCCGTGGCCACCACTGGTGTCGAACGGGAAATTTTTAAACAAAAAATCCCAGTCGCTCCCAGTGGTGCTGAAACTGATGGTGGCGACCGGGAATGACCGCTTTCAACTAATTACATGCCAAAAATAAAGTGGATTGGTTGCTCAGGGGCGGCGTGAAGGAAGGACAAACAAACACTTTCGCTTTTATAACATTAGCAAGCATTAGCATAAAATAATAATAATTATATAATTATAAAAAATATTTAACTATGTTTATAAGGTGTGCTAGTGGATTTCCTGCAGGTATTCCAGATATAACAGGTACAATCGAATTATTCCACTTTGGCCCACTAAGCCGTCCGCCGGGGGCAAGTGGGAATGCCTTAAAGTTTAGTGGACTCTGCCCTACTGAGTTGACTGTAACTGGTATTGCGGGATTATTATTTAAAAAATTGCAACAAACGTGCATGATCGAGCGATCGACGTGAAAAAAAAAAAAATTACGTATAGTATAGGTGATCGCTCGCTGATGGTTCGTATAGCGGCGTCTCGCTCTCTCGCGCTCTTACCTAAAGTGCGAGAGTGAGACCTAAAGTTCGAAAGCACTTTTCTCAAAGTTTATTTGAATAAAAATCTTTAGACTGAGATGCCGCGTTGCTCCGACGTTAGCGCCAAAAATAATTTGGTAGCAATAAGAAAGAAGAACTAGTTAAATGAATGCATAATATAGTTCATCGATTGTTCGTACACAAGTAGAGGTAAACAATCTCATAAGTGTCAACTCTAGCGGGACAGAGTCCATGAAATAAGGTGTAGAAATAGCTCACTCAGTGGGGAACATTCCACTTTGCTCCAGCAGGGGAGCAAAGCGGAATAATTGTAACAATCGTAGCAGTGGAAAGCCATGATTATATCGTCACCTGATCTCCCTGTATCAGCAGCTGGTCGTACTTGGCCCCGGGCGCCCTGGTGACGGCGCAGGCGGTCATGATTATATCGTCACCTGATCTCCCTGTATCAGCAGCTGGTCGTACTTGGCCCCGGGCGCCCTGGTGACGGCGCAGGCGGTCATGATTATATCGTCACCTGATCTCCCTGTATCAGCAGCTGGTCGTACTTGGCCCCGGGCGCCCTGGTGACGGCGCAGGCGGTCATGATTATATCGTCACCTGATCTCCCTGTATCAGCAGCTGGTCGTACTTGGCCCCGGGCGCCCTGGTGACGGCGCAGGCGGCGGCGGCGCCGTGCTGGGCGGCGTGGCTGAGCGCCGGCAGGCTGAACCCGAACGACTCCAGGTTCGACACCAGCGTCACCTGCGTACATCACGACACACCGTTAGGGAAATCAAGTCCGCATTATATATTATTTGTGCCGTTCCGATATCGAATCCTGATGACGGAAAAAATATAGATAAATATTAAACAAGAAAATATACTAGTAAAAAGCAACTTGTCCCGTGTCGCCCTGACGGGTTAGGCATGAAACGAGTTGCTTTTTAATAGTATATTTTCTTGTTTAATATTTATCATTTAAAAATAGTATTGTAAACTGCAAAACTAAAAAGTTGTAGACAAATAACAGAGTTTTAACTACCGATAAAACTTATCTATTATTTTTCCAGGGATATCCGGATAATTCTACGTGGTACAAAATTTAAAATGACGAAAAAAAGGGCGTCAACATGAGCTACATGCTGGAAATACGAACGACTTCAGAGCGGAGATAGGTGGCGCCCCTAGCAGAAACAAGGCGGAAATGTACGAAAATCGCAAGGCTCGACTCGACATTGATTCTGGGTATATCCAGCAGCATAAATTATAAGTAAGTTTTATTGGTAGTTAACAGAGAATACGTTACGGACATAGGATCGATTCACTTTAGGAATTTTGTTTGTCAATTCTTTAAAAGGATAAAAAAGAACCTTTTTGTTTCCAGATCTGGTCGCAACTTGCATGGTGATGGGCTCCAGGCGCGACTTGATGATGCGGCTGGAGCCGTCGGGCAGCTGCAGCTCGGTGGCCGCCGTCAGCCGCGAGCATATCGCGCTCATCAGCTCCTCCCACTTTAATGTATCCTGGGACGTTACATTGCATATGTTACGCTCAAACATCGAAAACCAACAACAAATGGCTATTATTAGTATATATGTATAGTATATAGTAGTATTACGCACTGTTGGAAATACAATTTTCAAATACTTTTGGGATTATTCGGGATTTTAAGAAAAAACAGTGTAGAAAAAAAAAATGATAACCCAGGGGTGGGGAAATAACTTTAGAGTAGATAACAAAAAATATCAAGTAGAATTAAATTTAAGGATTATTATGTAAAATGCACTGGTGCATGATGCATGCTTTTGTTTATACCCGCGCTTTTTTTGTGTAAATATTTAAATTTAGTCATCCGATTTAATCAATATAGCAGGCTTATAGTGGCGGGCCGCCATTCCCCTTGGTATAACCTGTAGTCCCATCGACTGTACCAGCGACACTTGGGTCGCCCGGCCGTAGTCGCCTCAGCTTCGGTCGCCGAGAGGCCGAGTCTCCGGACCAGTCGACAGTGTATTATGGTGTGCTGACTATCACGGCATTATTTAAATGAAACTTAACATATTTGTGGAACAATTTAGAAAAAAATACAAAATGCGTACAATGAAAATTAAATTGGTATCCTAATTACATAAAAATCTTTAATAAACTACCAAAACAAAGAGAGCTTAGTTTACCTATATTTAAGAAAACAATGCATTAATCTGGTTAATAGGGAAATGTTTTTTATTCAATTGAGGAGTATTTTAATTCAAAAGTTGACATAAAATATTATTATATATAATATATTTTATTTCACCAAAGAAAAAATACATTGTTTGGCAAGTTACAATAACTTACAACTGTAAACATAACTTAGTTCTTACATGTAATAAACCATTGATTGAAACAAGCCAATGGTAAACATCTGCACCCGAACTAGGAAACCTGTATCTCAGGTGCAGTGCTCTTACTCTCACTATGTACAAAACAAGGTTTAACCAGAGAGGCAAAATGGTATAAACTGAAACTAACACAAAATGCCAGAATCAAAACTAAACCTTAAAGTTACATTATATGTAGTGAACCTCTCACGGTGAGTAAAATGAATATGAGTGAGTGTGTGTGGAGAGGGTGTGTATATTGTTGAGTCATAATAAAATGGAATTATTTGAATTTATTAACAGAATCTTATATTCGTTAAAGGTACCTAGCATAATTATATATTTATGTCATTAATGAATTACCTATTTATCTATTTTAAAAATTAATTCAATTTCGTCGTAACTCAAGGTTTTCAACCAGTCACAAACACAATTTTTGAGTTGATATATGTTTAAGTTATATATATTGTTAATGTTGTTTATTTTATTATATATAAAAGGAGCAAGAAAGTTAAAGAAATTTTGAGCATGAATTATTATTGACATTAATGATATACTATTTTATTATCTAATGGTTGGTGGCAGGACTCGTAAGTTCGCCTGTAGCTACCACCATCTTATCTATATCCATAACAACAATGTTTTCAGCATTGTTGTGTTTCGGCAGTTAGAGATAAGATAGCTAGTTTCTCAGTGATTAAGGATTCCGGGAGAAACTCACTACTATCTTCGGCCTTATCAATACTTAACATCAGGTATGATGAAGGCTAATAGTCTCTCCATCGTTCATAAAAAAAATATCAATTTGCAATTATTTGCCTATATAATAATCATTCGTTTTCATTTTGTAGTGACATGTGACACGCCGTTTGTTTGGTAAAACGGAAGGTGAAAGGTCAACATTGTATATGACTAAGTCTATACTTAAGTCTGTTTTATGTTTTGTGTATGTATTTGATTTGATTTGAGAAAGGAGAATTACCAATGAAGTATGGAGTTCGGTTTCAATACGTATGATATCGTGCCCCAACGAAACCCACATCATTTTGTAGCGTTATGGATTTAGATTCAGTTAGAAAAAACATCATTACTCTAGTTCGACGGATTCATGAGAAAAATGCTTATTAAGTTAATTAATTTATAGGTTATTTTATTGAAAATTGTCTACATCATTCGATTTGACTTCGACTTATAGTATGCGTAATTAAGTTGTTGTTTATAGGAGGTAGGTACATATTTTAAGCATTTAGTCAATTTCGACAGTCGCAAGTTTCGGTAGCTCAGTGATTAGAGTTGGACTGGATTTCCTAAGGTCGTGGGTTCGAGTTCCATCTGAGTCGTCTTGTGACCGAGTTGTTTTTTCCAATATTTTTTTATTTAAAATTTATCATAAGTATAAAAATAGAATTGTTTTTTTTTTTTTAAGATTTGATATTGATAAAAGCAGAGCCTTATTTACTTTTACCTCTGGTTTCCGGCCAGCGGCGGCGGCCAGCGCCGGGTCCAGCGCGACGGCCCCTCTGGTTTGCAGGCTGCGCGTGCGCACGTACTCCTGCACGCACCCGCGGACGTCCGACATCGACATGGCCGTGCCTTTCCTGACAAAACACTGTTACAGTTACATACACAGTGGTGGTTTACCGTGTGGTGACGGCCTAAGAATACGAGTGTCACCACTCCCTCACGTGCCTGGGACGTCGTAAGGATCGACTGAGAGGCTCGACGCGTTGAACACCTGTGCGAGAGAAGGAAAACTTGAAACGAACCCTCTACCGACCCGTCTGGCCAGCGTGGTAGCAGCAGCATGAACGCCACAACAGGCGTAAGCTAGGAGAGGCCTATGTCCAGCAGGGAACGTCCCCAGGCTGATGACGATGACGTTGATACAATGGTGGTCACGTAATTGACGACCTTTCATACGAACGAGGTAACTTTAAAGCCTCGGATTTCTGCCGAGGATCGACCGAGCCGTGATCTGATGATGGCCATCCAGGGAGAGAACGGAAAAGATCTAGATCACAACATTACCCGACTGATCTGATAAAATATGTAAGTATCAGAGTTTTAAATTTCAGAAATTCCATACATTTTTATGCTATTTTCGCGTTTTTTTACATATCCATATATCTTTTAGAATGTTGACCCGACTGGGTATATATCCAAAAGTTACATCAATCATATGAAAATCGAATAATATAGTTAATTATATGACCACCACTGTCAGTTATAAACGATCGTAAACAAAAAACACAAAATATTTTTATTTATTATGATCATAGCATATTAACACTTGATAATTCTAACTAATATTACAAATACGAAAGCGTTCGTTTGTCCTTCCTTCGCGCCCCGAATAAGCGAGCAAAGAACAAAACACAAGCAAGAAATTAGTAAGTTGTCTATCACGCGCCATCACTCTTTTACCTTAAAGTGGTACCACTTCTATACAAACAAACATTACACAATTATTGGTTCATCATACCTTAATAATTCATAAATACATGCACAACCAACTCGTGTCAGTTATTTGCTTGCGCGAATTAATTAATCAATTGTACATTCATACATAAAACACGAATATACTAATGTTTTATAATTTCAATAATTCTACGTATGTGTGTGTGACCCATTGCATTTATATAGCTCAAGTATGAAAGTATTTTTTTTAATAATTTCGCGCAAACAAATAACTGAAACGAGTTAGTTGCGCGTGTATTTATGAATTATTAATGTATGATGAACCAATTAATGTGCAATGTTTGTTTGTATGGAAGGCGTACCACCTTAAGAAAAGTTTGTAGGTATGATTTTTTTTTTACACTGTCATTGGTTACGTGGCAACTAACTAAATGCATAACACCTAAAACAAAGTACTTTTTGTTCTGAACTAAAAATTACTTAAAAATCTGTTAATACTACAGCATTAATATAACTTAATGGCATCTTTGAAGTTGGCCGTAGTCAGTTACCCATTTTATCGGCTAACGACTAAAAAGTAGCACGCGACTAACTTCGAAGCTGTAACATAACCATGAGTACCGAAGTACATACACTGCGGCGCGTACGATTGCACTCGCCTCAGCGTTTCCATGGGAAACGATATTTGTAATAAAATATTTCTTTTTCAATAAAGACTCGACCGGACTACCTATAACACGTCTTTTTATTCAAATGTCCCATTTTCCAAAATATTAACATTTCAAAGCCATTAAATTTGAATAGCACTCCAGAAACAACCAAAAATGTCAAGAATTATAAATTTTGTATTTACATAGTATTTTATATGATTAGCAGCCGTCTGCGGTGTTTCCGTTTCCATGGGAATATCGAGATAAAGAGAAGTCTACGTTTCAATCCCGGCTATTTTCTATGTGCCAAATTTCATCTAAATTGGTTTCGTAGTTTTTGCGTGAAAGAGTGACAAACATCCACACAAACTTTCGCATTTCTAATATTAGTAGGATATTTTTTTATAAATAAAGCTAGTTTTGAAAGGCCAGGGACGTTTTAAAACGTCGCCCATTCCGCGCCAACGACCAACTGCGTGATAAAACGCTCTCACCTCTTTTGCTATTGAGCCGCGTCTTTTTTCGTATGCGGTTTCCGGCGTAAAAAATCGGCATAAATTTCCCGTTAATTCAATATAAACACAGACTACAGTTTTAAAACGTTACCGGTCCTCCATAGGTTCAACAAAATTAATCTTACTTGTATCCCGGAAACAGATCCATGACCGCCGCAGTCAGGCAGTACAGCTCCCTGATGACGGGCGGCGTGTACAGCGCGGCGTCGTCCGCAGCGGGAGCGGGGGCGGGGGCGGAGGCGGAGGCGGAGGCGGAGGCGGGCACCTTGTGGGCCCGCACCGACGGGTGGGCCAGGTTCACCGCTACTAGTGCTGAGACGCCTTTCTCTATCTCGCGGACATCCACTAGGCCTTCCTTGCGGAATTAAAGGGAATTGAGAGTTTGAAATCGGTCACGAAATGTGTCGCATGTATTATTTGATATTCCATGTACGATCGACAGCAACTGGCTTTTGTTAAATTCCTTTAATCGACTTTAAACTTTAAGACTACCGGTCAACCGGGTAGTTTCCCGATTGTACCGGGCACAGGACATTATAATTAACATATTGCGAGTACAACAAACAATTTTAACAAAATGTTAACTCATTATAAAATATGATATGTATTAAGTAACTGTTTTACAATAAAATATAAGTTCTGAATAACTTATCTATCAGATATTAAGCCGGATGTAATATGAAAAATAATATGAAGCTAGTGAACTGATCATTTTAAGAGTGAACTCGACCCTGAGTAACAATCATTTATATACATACATTCACATAATTAACGAGACTAGTCGATTTTCATACAAAACAGGTTTTTGTATTTTTTATTTTTATTAACGACGGGGAGGCTCTTAGTGTTCATCATACCTGATGTAAAGTTTGATAAGGCTGAAGATGGAAGCGATCCTCTCCCGGCATCCTCAACCACTGAGGAACTGGCTATCTTATCTCTAACTGCCGGAATACAACAATGCTGAAAACATTGTTGTTATGGCGTCAGACTTAAATAAGATGGCGGTAGTTAGCCACGCGAACTTACAACAAGTCCTATCCCACCAAACCGAATACAATAAGTACCACCGCCGGGAAACGAATTCGGGACCCCTAGGTCTGATACCGGTGGTTGTAACTTTAGACCACGGAGGCGGTTAAATAACTAACACGAGGTAACTTTGGAGCCTCGGTTCTCTGCCAAAGATTGACCGAGCTGTGATCTGATAATGACCATCCAGGGAGTGAATTGAAAAAAACCCAGATTGCTATACAGTCCCAACTGATCTGATCAACATTCTAAGAGAGATGTAATGACCAAGAATGTAAGAATCAGTTGGGTGTGTATAGAAATCCAGATCTTCTCCGTTCACTCCCTGGATGGCCATTATCAGATAACAGCTCGGTCAATCCTTGGCAAACAACCAAGGCTCTAAAGTTACCTCATTTGTATAAAAATCGAATAATCGGATTTTTAATTCAGTAGAGTAATTTGACAGGTTTTCAATGTCACTTTGTAAAACCTACATTAAAACGTAGCTATAATGATAATATTGAATTTGTGTGCGTGAACGGCATCAATACTTACAGAACTGGAACTGGATCTGCGCAAATCATTACGAAAAACGGTTTAAAGCAGGATTATTTTTCAGTGACATTGACACCTGTCAAATTAGTCTGCTGAATTAAAAATCCGACTACAGTGTCTTTAATTATCTGACCACCACGGTATATAGAGGCAAGCAGGCTATGCAGCGTGCGCACGGACCTGCTGCATGGCGTCCAGGAACTTGCCGACCTTCTTGTAGCTGGACTTCTTCACGTCCAGCGCCGCGGAAGGGGGGCACGATGCCATTATGTAGTTCCTGAGGATCAGTTATAATTTGATTAAATGGACTTTTACGTTATTATGATTTAAATATCAATAAATAAATTATTATAGTGTTAACGACATTATTATAGTACAGTCAGCGTCAAAAAGATCGGAGCATACAAATGTACCAAAATATAGTGTAGCGTCAGCTCGGACTTTGTATGTAGGCCAAAAGAGTTAATTATTTCCAGCTGATGCAGATACAAGTACTTATAATAATTTAGTATATATGAGATATATTTTACTATCTCTATAGTCGTCAGTAATATATCTGTTAGAGCTTTTAGATTACGTTCAGGCCATTTCCCTTCAAAAAAGTTTGCCTACTTAACGAAAAAGGTTGTTGGAGTGCAAACAGTATCACATCGAAAGGGAGAATGCGATAAACGCAATCCAGCTTAACGTATAAAATGTCGGTGTACCGCAAAGCATCCTGTCGGAACCGATTTCAGACTCAGCCATGATGCTATATAAAATAGCTCATAAGTACCGTCAATAGTTGATAAGTTAAACTGTATTTGGGTTCGACGGAACTGACATGTTTCTTTATAGAAACAAAGATACTAAAAATAATAAAGAGAAAAAAAAGATAAATATCTATAATCATCTTTTTAAAATCATTAACAAAAATCAACTTTATCTGAAGATAATTAAGGGGCACTTTCATAAGGTGTCTGATAACAAAAAGTGCACCTTAATGTCTTGAGATTAGGTTGATTTTCGTCTAATGCTCCGATAATTTTGACGTTGATTGTACAGTCAGATTCCCCACAGCAAACAAAGAAAATGGACACACTTTGGGACTTAAAGGGGTCTGCTTATCGGCTAGCAGCCTTAGTTGTGGCATAAAGTAAAGTGAGGCTGTTTCAGTATAAATTGTAGTTTTGTCATTACTTTCCTTCGCTATGTGAGTATTTGCTGAATAAACGATTTTTCTATTCCATAATGCCAAATACGATGCTCCTAGTGGACCCCCATGGTTTGATTCTAATCTAATAAATCGGTGGCGTAGTAACTAACTTGTATAGTAGATTCGTCTTGAGCGGTAGTTCCATCCTTTTCCCGTGCAGCTTGAGCGCCGTCAGCAAGCTCCAGCGCAGACACGCGTCCATGTCTGATGAAGGAGGGAGACCAGAAGACTCATCTTCTCCCTCTTCATGATCTGAAATTTATATACCAAAATATGCTATTTATCTGCCAAACTTGATTATCCATTGAAGCTAATTGAATAAGGAGGCAGTACCCGATGCGACACTTTGCAATGTTCATTCCGCTCATATCAATATGGTGTGAGCGCGACAGACACTGCGGTTATACGAAAAAGGGTCGAGAAAATGTTGACACTGTGCGCATGCAAGGCGTCCAGGTCCTGAAGTTTAAACGTCTGTCCTCACAAGAAGTAATGTTGACAAGGGGATGCAGCTGTAACCTGCGCGTAGCACCATCTCGCTTATACATCTTATCTTCTATATTGCTCGATGATAAGTCTCCTGACCGTTTGGAACATACTTATGGTAAATTTTAAATAGAAAAATATTGGAAAAAATTAACTCGGCCACAACACTTGTTTGGAACATGTTTAAGAGGAAATCTCAAGGGCGAGGGAATTAATAAAATCATATGAAAAGTAGACAAATCCTTAGAATAAAGTTTTAGAGAAGGAATCCCCCGATTCCTTCTCTAAAACTTAACCGATTTAAGTACTTATTTCATGATAATTTAAAAAGGTTTTAGCTGGATTCCTGTTTTTTTTTTTTTTTTATATAATCTAGTCAAATTTGTTTTCTAGATGTTTGAACACAGCGGAAAATCTGGCATTTTTTAGGTTTTGGAACATTCATATCTCTTTTAATAATTAATTTATGGAATAAATCATAATAATGGCCATAGATTTTCAGGAAAAAAATATTACTCTACCTGCATTATACAAGGAGGAAACAGGGGACTACGTTTGTATGGAAAAACGGCCTTGTGTTTCCTCTTAAACATACTTACCCATTGTCAAATCTTGTTCGTCAAGTGTAACATCGTCAGCTAGAGTCGCTTGAGGAGGTTCTTCGTTGATGAGCCGCGGCTGGTGCGGAGCGGGGGCGGAAACAGGGGCGGGGGCGGAAGCGGGGGTGGGGGCGGAAGCGGAGGTGGGGGCGGTTACACGCTTGGGGCGGGGTCCCAGACTAGGCCACTCCTCTTTGATCGGTTGGACTGTTAACTGAAACCAAAATATAGTTTTTTAAAGGAATTTAGATATTTTAAGTCCGGCCGCTGAGAGAATGTATTTCTGACAGATCATGTCAGTTCTCTGTCTAAAAAATAAAACAATTTTAGGACATGTTACTTTCCAGATAATCGATATTTAACTATATGTAGTAGACCTAAGGACACCACAACATAAATTAAATCTAATTAAGCAGTCAGTGTTGCTGTTACTTTTGATCTTATTCAAGGAGATTGAGAGTGACAGCAACGCCACTTAACTTATTTATAACTTAAATATTTTTTATGAATTCGGATGTAAAGTTACCTGGTTAAGGTCTGTGGCCAGTTGTGCGACCTCCTCCCCAGCAGGTGCGGGGGGCTGCAGGCGCGGCCTCTCGACGCGACCGAACTTGACGTCCTTGCACAGCTGGTCGCCGAACACGTGCACCGTGTCCAGGCACACGCCGCTACAAAATATTAATTTGTGATGGCTAGCAGGGCAATCATTTTATTTATTCTTAGAAACTGACGTAATAAAAGAAGTTTTAAGGATTAATTCATTAAAATGGCACAGCACTGTTTATTGGTACATTAAGTTTCAGGCTGAGCCCGAGACGTGATCGCGGCGGGCGGCACGGCAAGCGAATTCAATAATCAGCAAAAGGAGGACTAGCAAAAAGCCGATTAAGATCGGTAGCCCCCGGTAGCCACCCCTCTGGCGACGGAGGGGAGATGCCAAAGTACCGCTCCGTCCGGCTCGCAGACATAGATCTAAAATGTCTGTGGTCCGGCTTCATTCCAAAAATTATAACTGTCCATGTCTATGTATAGCTGATAGGTCGTTTGGTATCATTTTCGTATAAATCGTTGAGAAAGGAATTTATTTCTAGTAGTTTCTTGAAAACACTATACTCACTCTCACATATATACACTATACTCAGAACTTCCGATAAAATGGTTTTGACTTTAAGTCACTATAATTAATAACTTTGTGTTTTTATTTGCAAACAAAAAATATACAAGTTAAACCTATATACGACAGAAGACAGCATGGCCCGACCGACGAGCGCGGCGGCGCGGTTGTCCTGCGTGACGGCCGCTATTGCCGCGCCACGCTCAAACCGCGCAGTGCCACCGCGGACTACGCCCGGCACCGGGCACTCATAGCGGGGCGCCGCCCAATACCTGGCACACATGTCTGCGAGTTCCTCATAATACTCACGCAGCAAGCAGGCTTAACTCGACAGAAGACAGCATGGCCCGACCGACAAGCGCGGCGGCGCGGTTGTCCTGCGTGACGGCCGCTATTGCCGCGCCGCGCTCAAACCGCGCACTGCCGCCGCGGACTACGCCCGGCACGTATAGCGGAGCACCACCTAATACCTGACAAACACATATGGCACAGTATTAACACATGTGGAAGCCAGTAACTGGCTTATTGTTTATTCAATAACTGTTACACAAATAGTTATAGCTGTTGGTTTTCCTGAAATATAAATTAATAAATAATAAATAAAATAAATAAGCTAAAGCAGTACTGTCATTATCATCAGCCCTTCTTAATGTCCCCACTTCTAGGCTAACCTTTCTTATGGGTGGATAGAGAAATTGGACCATGACCCACAGGGGCCTAATGCGGATCGGTGGATTTTAAACGAGAGCAACAGTGCACTCTAATTGCAAATATAATGAAATATATTGTGAAAACACTAATGCAGGCGTATAGTGATACTAGTCAGTTAACTTTTAAAAAAGTAACAAGATAAGATTTTCTAAAATACAGTACAAAGAATTTGTGTCTTGATGGATTCAAATAATCCAAGTCAATTTGTCATAAAAACATAAACTGAAAATATTTCAATAGTGATCAGAACAGGTCCAAGGATATGTTAATTTCAATTTGACATTGACAAACGGTTGTTTAGTCTTCTTATTGATCACCATTTTAATATCCAACTGTCCAGACATGCAAGGATTCTCTCAAGTTGAAACTAAAGTTTCAAGTAATTGTGATTATCAAACTCTAGTCATAAACTGTCAATACAATAGCTGTTTAAACATAACAGCTCTTGTGCATCATTTAAAATTAAAACATTTTGATTGATTCATATTTCAACCATGTTTGTTTATTGTCTTTATTAATACATGTAATAGTAACTGGACACCGGTATTGCTGTCTACAGAGTCTCATTTTCCAGGACCTGACTGGTTTAGGGTGGTATTGAACTTATCGAACATCTTTGTTAATGTACAAATGATCAAAGAAATTGAACAACTTCATAAAATTTACAGATTAAAAAATAGCTAACCTTTGACAACACTGGGGTATGAATGATTATGGTGGGTACCAGCTGTGGGACCTTCCAGAGCGCGCAAACTGTGGGCACCATGCCCTTCTCGTCTTCAATGACCATCGGGGCCCCGTCTACCACGTACACGTTCACCAGATCACCAGAATGTAGTATAACCTTCATACAACTACTATTTGACTTCACTGGCACTATTTCTTTCACATTTTCTTCTGTCACCCCAGGAAACTCTTCTAGTATACGTTGAGCTAAATGTTTCCTAGAAGTTTAAGATAAATATCTTCAAACAAACTACAACAACCGAGTCAGTCTACGAGATAAAGACACAACTTACTTCTCAGAATTTTTCAACGTGTTGTTGGATTTCAATTTATAACTTTTAGCAAACATTGTGACTTATTTCTATAAGAATGGCCAGTAAAATTATGGACCGATTTTATTCTGTATTTAGTTGAAAAAATGCATTTTTGATTAATCCATGCTTTACGCGGTTTTGTAGTACAATTGTCAATGCCAAGTGACATTAGTTAGGTTGACAGCTGACAGTTAGCAGCTGATGAGTTTTGGCAACGTTTTGGTAAACGTTCAGGAACTTTAAAAAAAAATTATGATTTCATGGTACCTACTAGCTTTAATTTTTTTGGTCTTTCCTGCAATATGCATCATTGAAGTAAGTCGTAATGCTAGCTAAAGAAAACTGTTCTCAAATGAACATTAATCTACTTGATAGAACTTTTTTTTTGTGAAGTATGAGCCTAATATTAAACTATCGGCAATGTTCGTTGATTACCAAATAGTCTTTACAAGTTGTGAATTTTGTTGGTAAATAATTTAAAATTATTAAAAATAATTTTGGTAGTTACGAAATACGCAAGGGAGCATTGCTTACTAGAGAAGGTATTTTTTTATGAACTATGAACGAAGGAACTAAGCGTTCTTTCGTTCGTAGTTCATAAAAAAATAGTTCAAGCAGCCCAGCAGCAGCGGATAATTAATTATTTTATCCTTTTTCATTACGTTTTAACCGTGTCGTGGGTTTTTAAGTTTAAAAATAAGAATAAAGTAATAGGCCGACTAGTCGGTATATCTCTAATTGTTTGTCATGGTGGGGCGTCAGACTAAGATAAGATGGTGTTAGATAGCCAGGCGCCTAGGCGGACTAGCAAGAAGTTCTACCTACCACCAATCAAACTGCACATAATATAATTATTGGGAATGGAACCCGGGATCTCTGGGTGTGATACCGGTGGTGTTACCACTAGACCAGGGGTCTTTACCCTTTTGAAGTCAAGGGCCAAGTATACCCTGATTTTGGTTCGGCGGGCCTCGACCCAACCAAAATATTTCATTTTAAGTGATAAAAAATACAATAATAATTGAAATATTTATTAGAAGCGCTTGGTGGCGCAGTGGTTCGCGATCTAATGCGGTCGCCAACGATATCATCACGGGCCGCGGGCTGAAGACCTATGCACTAGACCATCACAGAGGCGGGTCAAAGGTATGGCTCGCTCACTTAACAGACGTCGTTCATATTCATTCATTATTGTAGATACGACATAGACACATACATAGGACTTGCACTGAAAAAAAAAACTGAGGAACACCTATTTATTTGATAGAATCAAGCGTTACTTGGCGGAAATCCATATCTTAGTAGAAAACGAAAAATATCTACCTTAGATAGCTTCAAGTGAAATATTTTTCGTTTTCTACTAATAATACCGATTTTTTTTGTTTGTTTATTTCGTTGTTAGTAAACAGTTTGTAATATGAAAATCTTGGTGATATGACATAATCGGGTCACGAAACCGTGACGGTATGGGGTGGCACTGTAGTAATCGAGGCCAATCAAAATTTATGATCTTCATGCACGAAGCACGACAGACAGATCGAATCGAAGGTCTTGTGTGCACTGACGAAAATATCCTTAACATTGATTGGATTGTCTGTTTGTTCTAACTGGAATCTAATACCTCTTATCTTTATTTTTATGCAATAAATGTTGAACTTGAACTTGAAAGTTATGAATAATTTCCTCACCACAACCACCTAAAATTCTATCTATCCAAAAAAGTGGTACTAAACAATAAAAACATTCCAGGTGATATATAGGAATTATAACTTTTTAATTTTGCATTTTACAATGCTATATTATGATATAGGTATAGGAAGTTTAATATCTAAATCTTCTGGAGTAGTGGGAGTTGGCAAAGTGTTGCTAAGTAATCGTTTGTAATATCTATGAGCAAGGTAAAATGTCATCAATATGCATTAATTACGAATAAATGCATAAAGATCGCAATAACTTCATAAAACTACAAGTACCGTAAAACGGGGTGAATAGATAGGTCTTCGAACTTTGGTAACGATTTTCGTAACGTTGCAGAATTGATACCCATTTTTTTAAGCATGTATTTTTTGAGTCTTAGGCCAAACTATTGAAATAAATTTGTTTCTATTCGGATATGTTTGTAGTTAATAAAAAAAAGACTCAAAATATACGTGATTTCTAATTAGCACCCATCAGGGGACAATAGACACACCTGAGGGGTGATTAGAAAAATTTCGTAGGGCTGCCTCATTGTAGTTTCCCTAAATATTTTTTTTGGATTAAGGCAAGCAAACTCGAGAAGGTATCTTTAATTATTAGTTTAAAGTAAAATTATAATTTCAAATAGAAATCATCAATTATAAAATTAGGTTATAAAAATAAAATAAAAAATTTATAAAAATGACATAAATTTAAAGTGTATCACGAAAACAAAAGTAGAAAAAAATGCACTTGACTTTAAAATAATATTCTTTATATTACTTAAATCAATCAGGAATTATAATCAATATCATTCAAAATCAACAATTATTTATAATAATTCAAACATAATTATCGTAAACTTGTATTAAAACAAAATAATGCACTTTGCCTTTAATATTCTTTTCCATATTAAAATTATAATTAAATATTAATTAAAATTAAAGAAGGTAAATAATCAACTATCATAGAATCAGTCATTATTAAAAATGAACATAGCAACATCATCTAAACAAACTTAAACATGAAACTCAAAAACAAAACTGAAAATTGCACTTTGACTTAAAATAACATTTTTCACACATCAAATCAGTCGTTTCATTAATATTATCAAAATATTAAAAAAATATCAGTCGTTTATGAAAAAATTGTTACCATCCTTTATCAAATTATTAAAAATTGTCATCAGTCAAATCCCTTAAAATATCTGCATCATTTTTGTAATAACTTCCTCGTCGTACAGGTACTTCTTTAATATTTCATCGTAGGTACAAACGGGGAACTTCCCGGTTGACCAGTAGAGTTTTTTTGAAAACGTTACCCGTTAAACTTACCCCGACTGTACGAAAAATTCGAAACGCTAGGTTCTCATACAGTTTGCAGCCCTTTTTCGTCTATCTCGATATGTCTGCAAGTAACACAAAATAACATTATAAGAAGCTTACAATAGCATGGACTTACGTGCAAAGCAATATATGAGCAGCATATGTAGCACTATATCAGCCGTACAAAAGTTTATAAGTATCTTATAAGCGCAATTTGGGCCCCAAATAATACGGCTTTGAGCATTATTAAATATTATTAGTGCTGCTAACCAACGCTTATAATGTTATTGAAAACAGAATTAGTAAAGTTGTTAGACAGCATATTCTAATGTAAAAAGCATTTTTTTAGACGTGAGTACAGCTTTTTAAATTACAATGCCATAGTTACGTTTTATTCTAAGGCTGAACGTTTTATTTTCTCTGTATAAAAATATTTGAAAAATCTTATCGAAACTTATGTCCGATTTGATTATTTCATTTAGTGTATTGCAGTGCATTGGTGTTGTGCGGAGATGTTTTAATGTGTCTTCATTGAAAATAATATATCATAAGGTAAGTAGCAATTTTATTTTGTTTGGAATGCAAATGAGCTGGGGGTATTAGTCTTATGTGAAAATATATATATGTTTGTGGTTTATAATTCACGCGCCCTCACAGAAATGCTTTTTTAATTAAAATAGGGACAAATATAGAATCGACATATGACACCTTTTGTATTTTTTTTAACGATTTGATTAATTTTAACTAATAAAATGGCTTCTATCGATAGTTCGCTTATAAGAAAAACATAATAAGTAGTATTTCATTCATATGTGTGTTATAATTTTATTTTTTATGTTAGAGAAAACAGAAATCAAATGGCGTCAGATAATATTAATGTTTTAAACTTTCAACTAGTGTCTTTTAATGTTGTCAGTCTTATTATAGTAAAAAAATATAGCTTAAGTCATTCAACCTACATATAAAATATCTAAGTAATATCTTTAGCATTATTGTAACACTTTTTAGGCATGTTATAATGTTCATTACCCTTAAACGTCATCAAAATTGATAGCTATAGTGTTAATTAGGGTACCGAAATAATAATTTAGAATCCCTTAATCACTTGATACCCTACTCCACGTCTTTCATATTTTATCTGTCTCCAGTTAGGTAATTTGAGAAGTGTAAGTATAAAATTATTATCACAATCAGGCCTGTCTCACTTCCATACAAGCGGCGCAAAATCCCCGAGATATTTACCTACTATTCTGGAAAACAACCTAATTTCAACCTTTTGCATTGCGTATAGCGTTCATAGTACATTAACTGTCTGCCGTGCGACTAGTCGAGCGAGTGCCAGCCTATTGAGAGTCCGGTGACCGGACACTTGCGTTTATCATACCTAAACTTGGGAGTGAAATTTCTATACGGTACTAATATATATCCTGTGTCACAATAAAAGAGTTAGGGAATTCCCTGAATCATGTGCCCGAATAGAACGAACGGGACGTGCGACTTAGACGTCATGATAGGTGGGTGGGAGTGAGAAGGATAGTATTAGCGAATTGAGCGTCTGAGAAGTGATCGTAATATTTAAAGGAACTTTTTGTAAATTCGTTTTTTTAAGAGCACGCGTTATACGGGTACTTATTTAGTTTTCAGATAAAGTACCTTCTCTATTAGTCCTAACCTAAATAAGCTCAATTGTTTTTTTCAGATGCCTTCAAGAATCAACAAATAAGACAGATACGGAAGAAGAAATAAAAAATGAGAAAAATGTGGAAGAAGAAACAACAAATGAGACAGAAGAAATAATAAAAGATATAGATATGGAAGAAGTGGAAGATGATAATGTAATGGAAAAAGACTCTACAGATGTCCCCGAAAACGTAAATGAAAACATAGTTAAAGTGGTAAAAGTGGCTGAAGAAGTTGAGAAAGATGAAATGATAGCAAAAAATACCGATACACAGGCTGACAAAAAAGCGACGAAAGGTATAGATGTTAAAGAAGACATGCAAAAAGAAATGAACATGCGATCGTGTATTGAAAAAGAAAGCCAAGGAAATGTATACAAAAAAAAATGAGAAAGAGATATATATTGAAGAAAAAATTTAACAAAAGGCGACGAGAGAAAACAATAGAAATGAAAAAGAGAACACAAAAGGGGAATTAAAACAAAAAAAAAATGCAGGGATCATAAAGAAAATTAATAACATATGTCAAAAAGAAGTCAAGCTAATATCTACCAAAAAAACAAATTCAATGTTCACAACAAAAATTGAGGACACAAATATTGTACCTACACCTGGCACCGCAAAACCAACAGTCAATAACTGCTAGAAAAAAAGACTTAGATGATGAAGAACAATTAATTCAAGCGTCACCGAAAAGACAAAATCCAAAGGCAGAAAAAAAAGCTTGGATCATGATGATCGCCACCAAAGAGACTTAAGCCAGATGCAACAATAAATAATGTCAAAACTAACGATTAGAATGGGTTTAAATATATAATTTTATATTGCTTACAATTTTATGATAAGGCTTTTTTGATAAAGGTGATCCGTTATGGGTTCACTAGCGCCACTTCTCAAAAAAATCATTGCAGGAATATGCTGGTCTCCGATTAGATCACATATTCGTGCAATGATTTTTTTATGAAGTGGCGCTAGTGAACCCAAAACCGACCATTCTGACTTTGTTTTGTTTTTGTTGATTTTTATTGAGGATAAAAGTTACACTTTATTCATTTTAGCTATATCATTCTGACAACCAATCATATTGACTTAATAACAATGCTATTTAGTTTCTTTTCTCTGATTTGAATTATTTTGTGATTATTAATTGCTAGCAGCTAGACTGCCCGTTTTTCGTAATATTTCTTAAAACTTTTGTACTTACCTCAACAAAATACAGTAAGTCCTACGGGTATTAATTATGTTATCATATTGTATCCTATGCTGTCTATAATTGAACAACCTTGACTATCTGTGAGGTCAACTCTTGTAATGTCGTTTCTTGTATAAGGCAGTATGTCTGCAGACTTCGGTCATTTTAAAATTTCCTTTCATTAAGATATATATATATATATATATATATATATATATATATAAATATATAGTAGGTGAGGTGGATAGGTAGGTACGATGGGTGGGAGCTAGTAGAAAAAAAATGTAAAGTTAACAAGGTTCGAAGAGCCGTTTCGGCCACCACACCAAAACATTTAAATACAGTCATTCACCGAATTAAGCATCTCTTTTCCTTTACATTTTTTTTTCTACTAGCTCCCACCCATCGTACCTACCTATCCACCTCACCTACTATATATTTATATATATCTCTTAATGAAAGGAAATTTTAAAATGACCGAAGTCTGCAGACATACTGCCTTATACAAGAAACGACATTACACTCTATATCTCAAAAAAGAAAACAATTGTTTCGTACACTTTGGTATTGATTATAATATTTGAAACAGCTGATTTTTATTTCGAAATATAGAGTTGACAATCTTTATATTTATGATATGGGGACAACAATCCTCTACTGGGTCGGTACTGATTTTTTATTACACCGTGTAGGTATATTTCGTTATATTATAATAGGTATATTATTTCAATGGAAAGTTCACTTTGTAAAATGTCTTGCCTGGTAAAAATACTAAAAATAATGTACCTGTGACAAGTACAAAATAAATATACTGTGATTAAGCAAAATTTCTTTTATTTATAAAAAATAATTGAGCATGCCTCATAGCTGATATCAATTAATTTGCTTACGGTCACACTCAGAGAAGTCACTAATGTGTCAATTGTTTGTGTAATATTAAAGGATAGCAAGGGAATTAATTGAACGGCAGGAAAAGATTCATGACACTTCATGTGAATTAAAATGTTACGGACACTTACTGTCACTTGTCTGAGTGGGGGGCCATTCGTTTTACCGTAACAGATAAAATCATTTATGCTAAAATTAATTTACTATTACCTACCTACTAACTGGTCATTAAAGTGTGTAACAATGGTACATTGTTTAGTACCATGGTTTTTAACAAGAGCCCATTTTCTTATTTTATCATTTAAAATAATATTTTTCGTGTATTCGATTCGACAAATTTCTTCGTCATCAGTAGAACTATCATCTAAAAATATTAAAGTGACACGTTTATACCTAATTCGAGATAATAATATTTCTTACACAAAAAATAACAAGGTTTAAATATATATAAAATAAAATAACTGATTATTTTATTTTGTATATATATTTTAAATAATCAGTTATTTTATTTTATATATATTTATAGAGTAGTACCTTCTGATAACACTTCTGCAAAATAATTTTTATTTTCAAATCTTGGATGTACTACGGAACCACTTGATGGAACTTCTTGACTAGTGCTTGGCTCATACAGCTTGTGCGACATAAATTTACTAATGTGTATACTAACGTACAAATGAAAATAATCATACGATTCATGGTTTTATGGCCAAATTATGACCTATAGTAATAAAATTACATTTTTATATATCTAAATAATGCTGAAAACTTTAAAGTAACAATAAAATAAGAAGATAACTGAGCTAAAACTTTAGTAAATATTTGGCTAATGCTTAGCAGTAAATAAGCATAAGAAAAGATCATAAAAATGCGTTTAATCTTAAAAATGTGTAAATACATCCAAGTTCACTATAAAATATTTCGACAACGTTTATTTAATGTATTAGGTTTTCTTATTTACTAATATAAGGTCTTAACCTTTGTGTTAGTGTAAATGCTGTTTAAGATGCTGTATATTGAAAGTAATTAATGTTTTAGTATGATTATAAGCCAATTAACTTAATTTTTTAGACCATACAATAGCTTCATGCATTATTAATTTTACCACATTCTACTCAAAAGCATTTAAACTAAGTCAAAACTGATTTAAAGTGATAATCTGACTTTAAAACGTAAATCAGTCTTTACTTCAGTGATTGTACAGATTACGTGTTACGGCTACAAGCTAAAGCCAATAGGCATATCATTTACTTACTGATAGAAGCGCTCATGGCCGCGCTTGACAGACTGATCGTATTCGATCACGTTCGTTAAGCAAAGTTCGGCCTGGTCAGGTGTCGGATGGGTGACCGTAAAGTGGCATTATAACTGAGCGCTTCCGTGCTCCGGAGAGCACGTTAAACCGTTGGTCCCGGCTATTGTCATTTGATTACAGTCGTTAAGCCAAGTCAGAGGCCTTATAGGCGGCTTGATAAACTCTGACACCAGAGGGTGGCCACTAATCCTCACTCGATAAGAAGAAGAAGATTTACTTATTACGACATCGTCCGCGTGGAATAAGGTTATTATTACTACTTAGGGAAAACCTAACAGATTTTTGGGAGTTTTCTCAAACTGAGACAAATCATTGTAATTTATATTAAGTAGTCAGAGTTTGTATTTGTGAGCAAGCAAACTACAAATTAACAACGTTAGGGGTGCAACACACGGGGCGTGTGGCCGGACGTCCGGTGGCGCACCCTCCCGTAATTCGTCTACTTTGCTTTGCAACAAGTTGTATGGCGAAAGAGAGCCTAATGTTGACGTGTTCTTTGAAATTTACGTACGATTTTCGTTTACTTGCTGTCGACGAGTTTATTTTAGCAGGATTTATGTCCCTTTAACGGATGTGTGGTTTTAGAGCAGCACCACACCATCACAACACCACCTGATCCTATTTTGATGAATGTATCCTTTTTGTGATTTTGATATCAATAGTATAGCAACAAATCAATAAAGTAAGTTAATTTATTGATTTGTTGTGATGGTCATCATTTGCATTCCTTATAAGCTAAGCAAAGAATTGCAATGAACGATCGTAGTTAAACTGTGCGGTATGGCATGTCAGAAACGTAAGTTCTAAAAATAAACAATGCAAAAATTTATGATTTATAGTAAAACATAATTCCTTAATTCCCGTGATGGTGCAAGCTGCAATGCTCACAGGGTGGTCGTCCCCATCGGGTCCACTTCCTGTCACACCTGTTGATATGCTGAGTAGAGAGGCTAATGCTGTTAGGAACCCTCCAGTCAATGGCCAATGCCAGACACATGTACAAAACTTATTGTCAGTAAGTGCATTAAGGTTGATATGGCCAATTTAAACTGGGACCCTACCGCGTATAAAATAGGGGTATGGATGGATATGGGCTTGATATAACAGTTCTATTTAAAGGGCTATATCTTATTTTAGCTTGTTATTCTTGAATCCCTATGGGATAAATAGAGCTACAACCAAGCTAACATAATTGCAAAATTCAATTAACATCTCAAAATTCTGAACATTGTTTGTCGAAAATCGCTAACTACTTAATTTATGACTTCAAGATCAAAGAGGGAAAAATGTCCGCAAAACTTACGCAGTTTTTTCTAAAGCAAACGAAAAATTCTACATCTTGTTTTGCGATTAACGGTAGGTCGTGTCGATTTCTATTGCTGTCCTATTACTCACGTACACTCGAGAGCACAACTTTTACATGTCGCTTCTCGTAGGAAGTGCAACTGCTGTGCTTTACTATGATTTTAAGTGTACAAGCAGCTCTAGACAACCTGTTGGGCGCAGCGGTACTATACCCGCCTTCTGTGCCAGAGGTCCCAGGTTAGATTCACAGACAAGACAAATATTTGTGTGCATGAACATGTCTATTTGTCTTGGTATGGGCGTTTATTATATATTATGTATGTATTTACAAAAAAGTATATAAGTATGTTTATCCGTTATCTAGTATCCATAACATAAGTTCTTCATGAAACTTAACGTGGGCTAGATAATTGGTTTGTTTGTATGCAATTTTTATTTATTTATTAATCAAATGAAGTGGCTGTTCTTCTACCCGCTGCCGCCGCCAGCACGACACCGAAACAGCGACGGCACGGATCACCGGGCGGCGCGGCATGTATTTTAAAAAATGTAGATATCTCGCTTTGAGTGCAGAATCCTGTATCAGCGGGCGGCATCTTCCGCCCCCGGGCTGGCCTTCTATGGCGCTTTAAACACACCGCCTAGGAGGCATACTACGCCTTGCCATTGCCGCGTACTCCAGGCGACTCCAAACATCTTAAAAGCTAGGGATGGGTAAAAACATTTTTCCATGTAAAAATACTACTACTACGAAAAATCGTAGTTCTACGGTCTACTACGAAATTTCACCTTACAATTTACTATTATTATGGACTTTATTTTGATGTTCATAAAGTTTCGTATCTAAACGCCCGTTCGTCCGATTATCGTATTGGGTTATCGGAGTAGACCCTCCTGCGCAGGCGCAGCTACGAGCGTGCTACGTGCTCGGAAACGAAAGTACTGTGCTATGTTATGGTTTATAACTTCGTGGGTCATTATGACCATAAATTATGTATAATTTTTCGGCGCCGAATGATACTGTGATTCAACTCTTAGAACATTGCTCTTCGCTGGGTTACTTACTTGGCAAGCTTGGCAACAACTGATGAAGGTAATGCAGCCCTGGTTTGTTTTAATTTAAGTATTTATTTCAGGAGACTTTTTGGAGTTCGCCAAGAGTTTTGATAATTTGCTTTTTTTTAACCAAACGCTGATATCCCTGTTTGTATATGATCACGCGTTATTACTCTAAGTGATCACGATAATTAATTGGGAGACCTTGTTGAAGGATCAGATTTATTTATTTATTCATAACATGCAAGTTAACAGAGACAATACTTCAACACACAATCAAGTCATACTTTACATTTGTGCAAATAAAAGTAAATATGAAACATTCGTTATAAGTATAACAGATACTTGCATCAGTTCTTTAAATCTCTTAAACTATAATAATTCACAACATAGAAGAAAAGTAGTATAATTATAATATAGCACTTGTGGCCGAGTTAATTTTTCCAATATTTTTCTATTTAAAAAATTTACCATAGTACTTGTGCGTCATTTATTAATTTCATGCGAAACAAATTGTTTGCAGCTGACTGCAATGAAACTAGTTATATCTTTTTCCAAGATCTCTCTCATCTTGTGTTGTATCTCACAAAACTCATTAAAGGTATTGATAAGTTAACTCGTTTTTTTAATTAACTTAATGTTGGCAACCCTATCAAACGCATGCTTGCAGAATTATTTTTCCAACTTTTTTCGTTTCGCCGGTCACGCCGCGCCGCGCCGCCTCCCGCTGCCATATCGCACGTAGTCACCGCGCCGAATGCACGTCGGTCCGTCTCACTTGCCGCATCGCACGCGCATCGAAATACTTCGCGCGGATAAATAATTACGCTGTTTCAATTAATATAATTAGTGAGTGAGAGTTTTGTGACGGTAACCACTGGAACTGCAGTTATGCACCATTCGTGAACTGGTTGATGTTCTTTCGGTAAGTTTTAGTTTTTAATTAGTGGGTAGTTAAAAGTTTAATTTTGTTTATTATATTAAGTTACTAGATAGTTTTTTATTATCACATTGAAGTGGCGCTTCCGATGTCTTGGTTTTACTACCAGTTATTAATGTATAAGTAAGTAAACTTGGTATTAAACAATTTTAAGTTATCAGTCTTATTTTCCAATATATCAACTTTTATATTTTTGCTACGTAACTGAGTAAGATTTTTTTTTACGGTACTATAGAATGGAAAAGCATGAGTCCTTTATAAAAACTTCCTAATTGTTTACTACCAATAACGAAATGCAAAAACAATGCATGTTTTCGATCCTTTTTTCTGCCAAAACAATTCTAGAATATTTTTGTCAAGTGGTTAAAATTCTCCTTCCTATTTTTTTCAAGCTATTTTACCAGAAACAAGTAACAATACAATAGAAGGTACTAAATACCTTCATCATTTGTAATCTCTGTTATCGCGGTGCAGGTATTTGGTGGCCCAGGGCTGCCACAAAGCAGCGATATTTATTTCATTTATTATTATTAAATAAATAAGTACTTTATACTGTACAAAAAAACGTAAAGTTAACTACAAAAGGCGAACTGAATACTAATAGTATTCTCTACCAGATGGTACCGGACGGGTAGATACCCGTCAGGATAGGATAGATACCTTTAGGGAAACAGCGAAAAATACCACGATTGTCATGAAAATGCTGACGCATTACTGATAATAATGTATTAATTAATTATTATTAATGTATAAAGGCATTGGTGCATTAGTTACTACTTAAATAGCCTTTAAAAATCTCTACTCTAATGAAAAACAATTGTTTTTAAGATAATTTATGTACAAACAACCAACCAGCGATAAACAATATCTCAAATTTTGGGATTAGTAATAAGATATTCTTTTTTATTTGGGAAACAAATTATTTTCAAAGTTTTGCTTTGTAAAGTTTAAATATTGCTTTGTTTGTTTCCCAAATAAAAAAAAAAGCACGCGTAAACTTTGTACGAAATACGAATAACTTGTTTTTTCAACTTCTGCGGCCTTTGCATAATATTGACGTCAACTTAGTAAGATCTAATTCTAAATAGATCAAAATATTTCGTGCACTGTTTTTAATTAACTTACGGCAATTAATAATATTTGAAATGTTGAACTGCAGAGGACTACACTTCCGCAACTATGAAAGAAAAACTCTTAAAAGTATATACCATTATTTGTGCACTTAAAAGAATGCAGCCGTTGAGTTGAGTATGAATGTTTTTGGGCCACTAAAGGCTGCTTCTGCAGTGCAACTATTAGCATTGTTGCACCTCACCTTGCCTCGGAAACGATGCACGGATCGGAACTGCTGACTGCAATGAAACTATTTGACGGCCAATGGACGCATTAAAATAGCTTCGTTCGTATAATTACGAACTTTTACGTGGTTTTACTTGGTTAATTATCGTTTTAATTTGCAAAGAATGTTCTATAAAATTTTCAATAGAATTTTTGAAAAAACGATCTCTCTTTGCTTTTGAAAGGAGACGGCTAAAATTTCATACATTAAATAAGTAGGTACCCAAAATCGTCAGCAATGAAATGTTTACCAATGGGTGACCTATGACATACATTTCAACATACCAAAAGCACAACCTTGGAATTCACATGGTTTAAGAGCTGCATCGTATCAAAGAAAGGATAAAGTAGATACTTTGAATATAAGTTATAATTGCTTTTGATTTTTTAATCGTATTCATTATGTTGTTCTGTTCTTCTGTCTCTTTTGTTATAATATTATGTAAATAGTAAACATTTGAAATGTATTGCTGTCTTAACATTTGTGTCTACGTAACACCGTGAATCTAAAAAGCCCGCAGGTTGGATTGTCAAGACTATTTCCCGGCCCGGCTAAGGAACGGGGAACAGAGTGAGCAGGTTATACATGAAGATAAAATAAAACTGAGTTTAAGAACAAGCGTATATTAAAAAAATAGAAAAACATTTACAGGAAGATGTATGTACTTAAATATAAACCTAAAATTTGTTAAAAACAATTAAATACGTGGGGGTGGTTATTAGCTTAATCTTTTGCTCTCTTAAAATGAAAATTACTTATAGATTATTACTTCAAATCGTTAAAAACTATTTATACTAAATCGTAGTTTATGGAAATACAATGATCGCTGCCCGAAGTCGCGTCGGTCGTAGGGAACGGTGGAAAATAGAGATAGCCGCCCGAAGTCGCGTCTCCTCGCTACATATGGTATAAAACAGGAACGCCCTTACTTGTTTAAAGTCAGGTCCTAAAGATCAGGACCGGTACTTAGAACTTCGCAGACTGTTTTCATTCAGACTCAGCTTAGGAAATGAGGCAACTTGTTTTATAGATATCGATCTATTATAAATGAAAATATGTATGGATCTCGATAAACGAGTTTGTGGGTTAGTTGGTTGGTCGGTTGGTTGGTTGGTTGGTTGGTTGGTCCCTCCTCTTCCCTCCTGAAAAGTACGGGAAAAAGGAAGGCGTTAGTTAAAGTAACTACTTAAGTAAAAACATCTTGAATATACATAGGTACTACGTATTTCATAATAATATACGTAACTACCTAAGAGATTAATTAAAAGAAAGAAAATAATACATACCCTTTTATTTATCAATATTCTTTTAATTGAAATGAAAGTTCCTCCAAGAAATCTCCAAGTCCAAATAACGTAACGTGTATGAAGATGAAGCTAAAAGATATTAAACCTATGTAAATTTTGTGAAAACTTCAATAATGATAGTATTTATACTTTTCAAATACTTACCAATAAAATGTGTTAGATATTTAAAAAAGAAAGACAAAATTCTCAATTCTAAATTGCAAAGCAAAATCAGGCTTCGTCCCGTGAAAAAGTGAAAAATCTTTTCCAAGCGCGGCACGAAAACGCGGGAAAACGACGAAGAAACCCCATCGTCAGAAAAAAGAAATGAGTAAAAAGGATGAATGATAATAAGAGTGTGTGTGAAAAGGATAGGTAGAATACTTGAATATTTTTAAATGAGGTCGAACATGATTTAAAACTTATTTCAAATATTACATAGATACCAAGGAGTTTTATACAATGAGGTTGATAGTTTGAAAAAAGAGTATGGATGAAATGAGGTCGCATGTACGAAATAAATATAAATTAAGGAAAATTATTGAAATATAATAATAAATGATTGTGATTAAATAAATAAGATGCAATATAAATAAATATTAAAATGAAACGTTGTTTTGAAAAAAACAACGTTACAGGATCAAGTCGACTTTATATCTAGTCCGTGCAAGTTGAAATGTTTTATTATTATTCTTCGTCATAACTTACTATAAAGGGTTATTTTTAATCAGTATCTAAAATTTTAAGTTCTATTCAGAATCGGTAAGTGAACAACTTCATTCTCTAGGGGTGCATTTCTCTTCCTAGCAGTAGTGACGTGGGTCAGTGGTTTGAAACAAGGGCTAACTTATAGCTGCAATTACCATATTTTGACTTGCCGAACTCAATAATCGAACATAGTTCAACCATTATTTATACCATTCTAATAAAAATCCTATTACGAATCTAAGAAGTTTGGAAAATTCGGAAAAAAATGTCTGATGATTAGATAGGAATAAAAACTAAACCGTATGCTTTTAAGAATAAATAAATATATATTTTAACGTACTTATAATAAATATATAATTTCAAACCACATAAAATATGACAAATGACTGGCGACTCAGGGTATTTTTTTAGCCATCTCCTTTTCTTGATAAATCTGTCGGAAATTTTTGTGACATAGGAAAAGAAAGAAAAATATAAACTTGAATAAAAATATTTACCGAATCATTAATAGGAAATGGATTTCTCAAAGTTGCTACGCATTTTCCAACAACTGCAATAATTGATGGCTGACATTTTAATTATTGTTTCCATTAGTTCTACCTGTTTAATTATCAATGAAACGCGTGATTAAACACTCCTTAGCTACCACTTAATTAGCTTGTTCTAATTCGAAATGGTAGTGGAAAAAAGTAATAAAACTAATGTGGTCAAAATTATTGTTTACTGTTGCCTTTTAAATACTCGTCGTAGTCGTCTCAGCCACATGACTCCCACTGCTGGGTATAGGCCTCCACCAAGGATCTCCACGAGACGATCGGTCCTGTGCTGCCCGCATCCAGCGGCTTCCTGCGACCTTCACCGGATCGTCGTCCACCTTGTCGGGGGCCTACCCACGGAGCGTCGTCCGGTGCGCGGCCGCCATTCTTCTCGCTAGTGTCCCGCCCACTGCCACTTCAGCTGAGCAATTCTTCGAGCGATGTCAGTTACTTTGGTTCTCCTACGGATCTCATCATTTCTGATCATCTCTCTCCTCATTTCTGACATTTGTTTTTGTAATAATCTTATTATTTATTGGAATTTTTAATTAATTTAATTGTAGAAGAAAAACTTATTATTATAGACTTATGAGGTATCACCAATGTTTTTTTCTCCAAAAGTAGAACAACTTAATTATTTTTTTCAAAAGGAAAAAGAGCTAAAGTTTTTCTTTAATTTTTCACGTAAAAGTGATATTTTTCAGTTTTGGAAGAGAAAACAGGGGACTACGAAAGTCGAAATGTTGATTAAGTCTACTTTTACATAGGATTTTTAAAATTATCTCGCCCTTAGTGTTTCCTCTTTAAATTGTCTTCTTATTTTTATTCGTGACTAGCGGCCGCCCACGGTTTTTACCCGCGTGGTTCCCGTCCCGTGGGAACGTCGCCGTCGGGATAAAAAATAGCCTGTCTGTTAGTCCACTACTTCAAATACAATTACATTAATGAATAGGATTATAACCATTTATAAAATATTATTATGTCATTTTATTTATTATAAATACTTAAATGTCATTGTGTTTTATTGAAGTATTTAGTAGAAGGACTATTCAGTTGTGTTTATCAGAATCCACCAGTCTCTTGAGTTAGTAAATAAGTTTGAAACTGACGTGTCGTCCGTCTGTCTATCGGCCGCGTCGCCCCAGTTACTTGATTAGTGCAATTAACGCATTAGCCAGTGCCTTCACGAATGTTTAATGTAAGTAATTAGGGTTGAAAAATTATGTTAGTTTTTTAAGCATAATTACTCTTACTACGGATATTGACGAAAGCTAAAGAAAGTGAATGTTCTTTTAATTACTGGACTGCCCAAAAAAGATTACGTTTCTGACATGACCCGAAGTAAACATAGTGGCTGATATTAATTGCCGAATCAAATCAATTTTGTTTATTTCAGATAACAAAAAATATGAAATTGAAATATTAGCATCGATAAGCCGATATGCGTAACACAAGTGCGTAAGCTACTTAATTACCTACTTATTTTAGAATCTGATCTATGTATATGTAAGCGATTTTGTCTGATATTTATTATTGTGCTGATTATAGATAATGGTTGTAAGACTTACTTTATGTCTTATTGCCGGATAATTTTAGGAGTTTACATGGTGAATATCGGCTTTTATAGTGTTTTATTTTTTATATAAAGTTTTGTCATTTTCGCATTGAGTAAACTTGATTTTCTATGGTGAAACTGAACTCTATGAGTTTGTTGCAACTATTCTTTATACTAGAAAAAATAACTAGGTAGTTTCCAAATAACTCAAGTAGGAGGGATTTAAACCCGCCACTTTTGGATTTCCTATTCACTGCTCTTCCAATTGAGCTACCGAGACATAAGAGCGTACATCGTCAACTATTTATTTATCTGTGACGTCGTCTAGTTCTATGTTTTATTTACTAATCAACGCTGGTCTTCAACGTAGACGTTGTAGACCAGCGTTGATTCTAGTTTCTCATACTAGGTACATTCGTCCCCTCCTTTACACTCCATCATTAAACTTTCATGAAACACAGCAAAAAACCAAAAAACATCAATACAATACCCAGTGAATATTATTATCTATAGCCATACTGTATTCCCATTAATTTCTAGTATCCCACCCGTCCCATAACACAAGCCTTCAGTGCTTATTTTGGGGCTCTTCTTTTTCTTCAGGCTAATCGGTGTGAGTGTAATAAATGATAAGCTAGTTATAATAATGAGGTAGCAGACAGACGGTATTATGGATTATGTTATTTGTGTACATAAAGCCGTCAACCCTGCGCGCGAGTGCGGCAAAGTGTGCGAAGCGGCTCGGCTGCGCGCGCGCCGGTATTTGCGAAACATCCTTTGGCCGCGCGCTGATGTTGCCCGCTCTAATTTCAGACAATTATTAAGTAATTAACCACACTATCTTTGCGTAAAATAAACAGACTAACCCCCATATTCTTCGTTCCTCCAAAACTTTTTACACTCCACTCAACCTCGTCGTGGGTAAAAATGGTAGTGTGCGCTAGGCCTAACACGGAGTGGCTACGTACGTACTCTTTGGCTCCTCCAGGTCCTTACGGAGTTATGACTTAGAATACCGATTTCGAGGAGTATTTCGAAGAGGTTTTCAATGAGGTTTCGTTAAGTCGAGGACGAGTAGGTTTTGAAGGAACGACTTAGAATATGGGTGTTAGAATTCCGTCTATGGGAAACGGAGCTGAAAAAAGAGAAAACCAGAATTTCTTAGACCATTTTCACAGATCACGGTAGGCTACCTAAACTACCTACTACCTAACATAAGTACGTCGTGACTCTTAAGTTATTTTGCATTTTAATTGCCTTTAACCTTAATCTAAACCAACTACATAATAAATTAATTTTTTTTAAACGCGCTTTACCGATAACTATTTGAACCTTAATAAATGTGGTAGTTTTTTAAAATTTATAATTTTTAATAAGGCACCAGTTGTTAATAAATCCGTAATAAACTCGTCATTTTATCGATATTTTTATAATTAGAACCTAATCAGCATAATCATTCAATTTAATATTTTTAATATGCTTATTAAAATGCTGGTTTCTCCCTCGTTAATTATTTTATTAAGATAAACTAAACATTTAAATAGCAATTGATTACTAATAACTGTAATTTGAATGAATGAGACTCGATGAGACAAGCGAATGTTTTTTTCGCAGAAAATGAGAGCCTCCTGCGTTTAGTTATCCAGCTGTACGGTATACGAAACTGGAAACAAAATTAGAAGACGCAGGTTCGAATTTCAGCTGAACATCAGTTTGCTTCTCCTTTTCATCATCTAAAGCCGGCTTCACACTTATATCATCTTGAATTAAAAATCAGGCGGAGGACGTATCGTGTCAGTCCAGTATTATATCTATGGTATCGTATCGGCATTAATCGCCCATTTCAATCTATTCTATTTTATTGCTAATCGTTTTTCGCTTAAAATTACGTTCATTAATTAATTATACAGTATTTTAGTAACTTGTCTTGCTTAGGACTTCACTTGCTATGATGAGGATTATATCATGATAAATGATTAATGTATAAGATATCATTGCGTTTGCATCTCGTGACGTAATTTAAAGCATCTGATGCTTTCCAAATACTTGGAAAACTAGAATACACATCATTGCGCATTAATACCTCTCAAATTCCAGTTTTTTTTTTCGAAATGTACTTATATAAATGTTAAAATCGTTAATTTATAGGTTTATGTTGCGGATTAGTGACACGGCATTTAGATTGACTAATGCAATGCATCTCCGGTGGATAGTTTTCTAGTCTCTTCCTAGTAAAAAGGATGCCAGGTTAGTATAACGCAATAATTATATCATTCGAATGAATACTGGTCTAATTAGTCAAGTTACGTAACGCAGCAGAAGGCGGTTAACTAAACTACAGAAAAATAATAAACAGTTTACCTTGCAGTAATTTGACGCGAGCCTTGTTGTTATTAACTTAAAATCGATTAACTGAGTGTTTAAACAAAGGATATTGAAAAAAAAGCATCTTAGACTACCTGCTCCTGTGGTGTGGTGGTATTCGACTCTAACCCAGAAGTCCCGGTTTTGAATCCCAGTTTGGGTAGGACATTGCAGGCTTAATCAACTGACTGTCCGAAAAGAATGATGAATCCGTGATTCGGAGGGCACATAATATCTGGTAGTGGTCGTCAATAAGACAACAACAAGGGGAATACCACTATCTCTTTCCTACACGTATAGGAACATAGAAAAATCGCCCCCGCAAAGAGCGTAAAGGCAAAGTACAGTCGGAAAATGAAATACGTCAAAATAGTGGTCGTAACGCAGTGAATGTGTTAATTAGTGTAAGGAAGGAAAGCTTTTTTTATAAGATTGGGATCAGCTGTTTACGATAACAACTCGCTTTTTCACATTTTATCTGTGATATCGGCGTATTTCACGACCTTATAGTTTTTGCTCGAATCATTGTTGGCGGATGTCACTCCTCGCGCGCGCTGGTTGCCTGGTACCCGCGCAAAAAATACGCAAAAACTGATCCATTGATCAGCTAACTTTGCTTATTTGTCATTCCAGTTTTTTTGTTGGTTATGAATAAATGCGACATTAAATTTTTGGATTGGGATGATAAAAAAACTTACTTCAAAGGGATAATTCCTAAATAGGCTGATAGAACAGATTATATTGTTATCTTTGGTTCTCATCAGCAAAATGGTTTAAAGAAGACTACTGTTGGCGACTGGCTGAGATGCCACCTTTTTTGATACGATCAATTTATATTTTTGTAATGACGTTTTGTTTTGCTTTTACTTGTCAGTGTCTCCTTGCCTTGTGTTTTTGTATCAGTTGATTCTTGTGATTAAATTAGTTTTTAGTCATAAACTGAGTGTTTCCATCATCCTCCCATTAAAATCACATACAGTCCACTTAGCTCTCCAACATTTTGGTCCATTCTCGCCATAAAAACAAACCATTTTCAAAATTTTCATTTTGACGTAAGTTTTTCATTTCGCCTAGTAAACAGTAATTTCGTCATTTGTATTCATTCACCATGGTGGAAACACGCAGTCAAAGCAAGGCAAACGCGGACACGGCTACGGAAGTCGATCGGCCGCAGCCCGAATGTCGTGAACATTCACGGGGCGGCGACCGGCCGGCTTCGGCCATGGAAGTCGAGCGGACGCAACCCGCACACTCGCCGGGTGGCGACCGGCCGGTTTCGGCCACAGCCACGGAGGGTGCTTCGGCATTGCCAACTAGTTCGTCCACACAGCCCGTGGGCACCGACTCTTGCGACCAGGCGCAACTTAGCCTCGCAAATCGCCCAAGTGTTCGATCTATTTCGGATTTAGACGCAAATGCCAAAGCACCTTCTCGTAGCGGCACTCACTCCTCGAGGTCTTCGGCGACCGTCCGCGCTCAGAAACTGGCCATCGAAGCCGACGCAATGCGGCGCCGAGTAGAGCGCGAGCGCGAGCTTGTGCGACAGCAGGCGGAGCGCGAGCGCGAGCTTGTGCGACAGCAGGCGGAGCGCGAGCGCGAGCTTGCCCGTCTCGAGGCTGAGGTGGAAGCGACGGAGCTACAAGCCAGACTAGCCGCTTTGGAAGCATCAGATAAGTCATCTAAATCCCGTTGTTCACGTTCTCATTGTGATTCAGCAAAACGCACTGCTACGTGGGTTTTCGAGCAGAACATGGCTACGGTAACTACCGCGAACATGCCTGGTGAGGCACCGACTGTCACCTTGGGTAAACCCCAAGGACAACATTCACAGCCGGCCGCTCCTACCAACACGGTATCGTTCTACGTACCGAATGTCACCCCTGCAGCCCCGTCGATAGTTACACGCGCCGCCGGTAACAATTACAACAACGACGTGACACAACAATTAAATACGTCTGAATGCCCTGTCACGCAGCTTACCAAAGCTATAAACGCTTTTTCTAACAGACCAAAGAGACCCGAACTCGTCACGTTCTCGGGCGAAGTTAGTCAATGGATGGCGTTCAAGAGTAGTTACGAACGAACTAAAACTAATTTCTCTCCGTCAGATAACTTAGATCGTTTAAACAACGCTGTGCGCGGTCCGGCGTACCAGTCCGTGGCGTCTCTCCTGTGGACTTCAGGGGAACCGGACGACATCGTGAGGGCCCTGGAGCAGACGTACGCGCGCCCGGAACTTCTCGTCGCCCGCGAGGTCGCCGAGCTACGCAACAGTCCTAAGCTAAGTTCTCCCGAAGACTTAAACCGCTTAGCAAATAAATTACGCAATTTCGTGACAACGCTTAAACTGCTTAAACAGAGCGAGTATTTATCGTCACCAGAGCTCTTTCGGTGCATATTGGTAAAGTTGAGCGAGCACACGCGCGCTCGTTTCACAGACTTTGCTTCCATTTATGCACCCGATCAACCAAATTTCACAAAATTAGAAATTTTGTCACGCTTTCTTTTAGTAGAGGCTGATAAACAGTTGAAATATAACTTTGTTGCTGACATTACGGTTAAGGCACAGAACACACCGTATCCTACTAATAAATTTCAATTGAAGAAGGAAACAATTCACACCACCGTATCTAGCAGCAAAGGGCCCGAGCGTTGTACCTATTGTAAACAAGGACCTCACAACATTAAAACCTGTAAAGTCTTTTTAGCGCTTTCAATAGACGATAGATGGCGATGGGTCCGTGAGACAAAGATATGCTACCGGTGTTTGAAGTCCAGTCCACACACTTGGAATTTTTGTCGCGCCAAACGTTGTGGAGTAGACGGATGTCCGAGACGTCACAACGCGCTCCTTCACGGCACAGTGACAGCAAACTCCAAACCTAGCGTATCTAACAGCCAATGCAACAACATTCAAACTTTGTTTGCCGAATCGACCACTGCTGTCAACGTTGACAATCTAACCAACGAATTCGAACCATCTGTCAAAATTGGAAATACGTCTGATACTTTGATTGATGCCACAGGGACTTCGCGGTCAACCGACCGTCCTCGCGGGCTGCTGAAGGTAGTCCCGATCGTACTCGAGGGTCCTGACGGCGAGTTCCACACGACGGCGTTACTCGATGAGGGCAGTACCGCGACGCTCGTTGACGGAGAGGTTGCTGCGCGCATCGGCGCGAAACCCACCTGTCAGGAGCGGCTGCGTATCGAAGGCGTCAGTGGTATGACGAAAGAAGTCGACGTAAGTTACGTAGACTTTTACATTCGAGGTCGAAACCTGTCTGACCGATATTTAGTGAAACACGCGCGGGCGATCAAACCTCTGGGGTTGCGCGCGCAACACCCAGGCAAAATTAACTTCTCAGATTACGATCATTTGGTTGACTTATGCGACGAACTTTCGTACACTGACACTGACGTCACCCCTACTGTCCTCATTGGTGCGCCCGATTGGCACCTGTCTTTGAGTCGCGAAGTGCGGTGCGGCAAGAAGAGCGATCCTGTCGCCTCAAGGACTTTGTTAGGTTGGGTAATTCACGGCGCGCTTTCCGTTTCGTCTAAGCCACTCGAATTCGTGAACCACGTATCGGACGATTTAGACATTCTCATCAAAAGTCAATACGACATCGATGCCTTAGGCATAACGAAAAGCGCCCCTCGCCCAAACGATGACGATAAACGAGCCGTAGACATCGTCGAATCGTCGGCGCGCCAACTTGATGACAGACATTTTGAGGTTGGCCTACCCTGGAAGAAAGAACTGCCGAAGACTATACCTGACAGTTACCCGCAGGCTTTGTCCCGCTTCAAGGCCCTTGAACGCCAGATGTCGAAAGATGAATCGTTTGCCACAGCCTTTCACAAATTCATAGGTGATGTTATCGCAAAAGGCTACGCTGAAGAGTGCGAACCCATCACCTATCATCAAAGAAAACCTCCAAATGGTTCCTGCATTGATACAGACACTGGCATTCGCTGGTACCTGCCTATTTTCGGCGTATTTCACCCCCAAAAGAAGAAGCTCAGAGCAGTCCACGACGCCGCAGCGATGACGAAGGGTGTCAGTTTAAACTGTTTGCTCCTACAAGGCCCGGACTTGCTTTGTTCTCTTCTGGACATCCTGTTCCGCTTCAGAGAAGGCGCCGTGGCTCTAAACGGTGACATCAAAGAGATGTTTCCTCAAATAAAAATTGCTCCAAGAGACAGAGACGCCCAACGCTTTCTCTGGCGTAACAAAGACGGCGTGCTGAAAGAGTACCGCATGTCCTCCATGATTTTCGGCGCGGTTTCAAGTCCGTTCATCGCACTCTACATTAAAAACAAAAATGCTAAAACATTCCAAGCCGAGTACCCCGCCGCCTGTAAGGCAATAATTGACGACCATTATATGGACGACTATCTAGGTAGCCACTCCAGTGTCGCCGACGCGGCGCAGCTGGCCGCCGATGTAGTCACCGTTCATAAAGGCTGTGGTTTCGAGATGCGCGCGTGGACGTCAAACGATCCAGAAGCACTTTCACTTATCCCAAAGGAACTTCGAAGCGACGCGACCTCCGACGTCTATTTACCGCCTAGTAGCGAGGTCGGCGTATTGGGTGTTAAGTGGAACCCAAGTCAGGATTCACTGGGTTTCCGCGCAGTTTCGCAGTTACCGGCCGACACGTTAACCAAACGAAGTCTATTGTCTAACGTCATGAAGGTCTATGACCCCCTCGGCTTTTTAATGCCTGTCATCATCTGGGGCCGCATTTTGATACAGAAACTATGGAGGGCAGGGGTCGGCTGGGACTCACCGCTCCCCGATACGTACGTAAGCGAATCTGAAGACTGGTTTTCACAATTGCAGGTCGCGTCCAACATAAAAATACCTCGTTGGTATATGACTAGGACAGATTTAGTAGAAACACAATTGCATGTAGTAGCCGATGGTGGCGAACAAGCCTACGCATGCGTTGCCTATTGGCGTTTTACTTACGATGACGGCTCTGTATCTACAACTCTAATCGGCAGTAAAGCACGCGTTTCACCCTTAAGACCGGTTTCGATTCCACGCATTGAGTTACAAGCTGCGCTTATAGCCTCTCGTTTCGCGCAAACAATTTTGAAAGCTCATCGAATCAAGCCCTCCGAAACCACTTTTTGGACAGACTCAACCACCGTCCTCAAGTGGATTCGGAGTGATGCTCGGGCGTTTAAACCATTCGTGGCTCACAGGTTGGGAGAGATATTGGAAACCACCAACCCGTCCAACTGGAGGTGGATCCCTACCTCTCTCAACGTCGCCGACGATGCCACAAAACCAAAAAAATTAAACCTCACACAGTCTCATCGATGGTTTACAGGTCCCCCGTTTCTGTTACAGCCGCCATACGCTTGGCCGACCGAGCGAGTTGCTGACATCGAGGAGACTCTACCAGATCTCGAGTTAAAGTCGGAGCTGGTGGGGCTGCTCCTCGACGTCCCGTTCTCGAATCCAGTACCTGACGCGACGCGTTTTAGCTCTTGGCTGCGCCTTTTGCGCGCCACCGCCCGTGTTCTCCACGGTGCGCGAATGTTCCGGTTTAAACTATCTCGGCCATTAGATCGAAATTCTAAATTATACGTCGACGGCACCACATCTCCTTCACAACTTCACGCGGCGGACATTATAACAGCTGAGAAGATGATACTCCAACGAGCTCAGAAAGATAGCTTCCCAGATGAGCTGAAAGCAGTCGAATCTTCACAGCCCGTGCCCAAAAACAGCCGAATAGCAAAACTCGCGCCGACTCTTGACCATGATGGCTTGCTGCGACTGGACTCACGGATAAAGTATGCGCCAGGAGTGAGTGAGAGAGCCATATCGCCTGCAATTCTGGACGGTCGCCATCACGTCACACGGCTTCTCATCCTTCACGAGCATGTTCACGCCGCTCATTGTTTTAACGAACTCGTCCTTAATGAGGTCAGGCAGAAGTTTTAGCAAGAGACAGCATCCGTAGCGTAGCCAAAGCCTGTCTCCAATGCAGAAGGTGGAAGGGCCAACCTGCTCAACCTAGAATTGGCAATCTACCCGAAGAGCGACTCGACCATCACAAGAGGCCGTTCACGCACGTTGGCCTAGATTATTTTGGTCCGATCACTGTCACAATATTCCGACGCCGAGAAAAACGCTACGTCGCGCTGTACACCTGCCTAGTAACGAGAGCCATCCACTTAGAACTTGTCACCTCACTTTCATCAGATGCTGCCATTATGAGCCTGAGACGTTTTATTGCTCGCCGAGGTTCGCCTTCAACAATATTTACCGATAATGGTACCAACTTTGTCGGAGCCTCCCGAGAGCTACGCTCGTTACAAGACGACGCAGTGCAAGCATACGCCACAAACCACAAAATCGAATGGCGTTTCATCCCACCGGCATCACCGTTCATGGGCGGAGCGTGGGAAAGATTGGTGAGAACCGTGAAGACAGCCCTGAGAGCCTGCCTCGCCGAAAAAGTATTAAAAGAAGATGTACTTTCCACACTACTCCTCGAGGCAGAGGCCATAATAAATTCGAGACCTCTCACATATGTGCCATCTTCACCCGACTCACCAGAAGCGATCACACCTTTCCACTTCATCCTGGGCTCCTCTTCAGTCGCACCTTGGACCAGCACGCTCACAGATGCAGACTTAGACAGAAGGTGCGACTGGCGTCGAAGCTTACGTCTGGCAGATCAGTTTTGGGCACGATGGCTGCGCGAGTACCTGCCCACGCTCCGAGCAAGAGGACCCTCCACCAACACAATAAATTTCAGTGAGGGAGACGTGGTGCTGATCGTCGACCCTACCCTTCCTCGTGGCCTATGGCCGTTAGGAAGGATAGTGTCAACCTACCCAGGGCTAGACGGAGCGGTCCGCGTGGCAGACGTCCGCACTAAAGGCGGCATACTGCGCCGACCGGCCCGTAAGCTAGTCTTAATGGAAGCTGCTTCCCAGCCAGTAGCCACCGCTGGTTGTTAGTGTTCCACTGGGGGTCCGGTATGTTGGCGACTGGCTGAGATGCCACCTTTTTTGATACGATCAATTTATATTTTTGTAATGACGTTTTGTTTTGCTTTTACTTGTCAGTGTCTCCTTGCCTTGTGTTTTTGTATCAGTTGATTCTTGTGATTAAATTAGTTTTTAGTCATAAACTGAGTGTTTCCATCATCCTCCCATTAAAATCACATACAGTCCACTTAGCTCTCCAACAACTACTTTTACGATACTTGTGCGATAACATATTTACGAAAGCAAAAAATTAAGTCAATTTTATCCAGTATTCGTAAAGTAAGCAAATTAAAGTTCTTCCATATTGGGCGGATGCTGTTGCATCAGTAATCGACTGCATACACGAAGCATTGGTACGGTCTCTGGCCGGCTTCCCTTTATTACTTCCCGTTACTGGTCAAATGCGGTATAACTGTTGGAGTACACTAATTGGAGGTTAATTTAATTAATTGCTAATTTTCATTTATACGTCTTTTATTAGTGTTATTAAAGTAATACCTAGTAGATAAACGTTAGTCAACTAGGACATAGGAGTACTAAATTATCGAATAATAGTAAATTACACCGGTTAAATTGTTTTTGGTCACTGCGATACAAGCAAAAGCTTAGTGCAGAGGCCGTTAGAAATAAGTTTGCAATGAACCCACTTTTGGAAATAAAGTTTATTTGTTTATTTTGAATGTCTCTGATCCCTGTTTTCTTATTCATACTTAGTACAAATTATTGCAATGCACAAGAGAAGAGGTCACATTTTATACGTTACCTAAATAATTTTCATCGTAGTATTCATCATCATGATATCAGCCCCACGACTGGGTATAGGCCTCTCCCAAGGATATCCACGACGATCGTGCTGCGCCTATGGCATCCTGCATTAATTGAGGGTTGTCAAAAAATGGTAAGCCTTTAACCAACACGTTTACTGAACATAACCGGGCAGTGGCGATTTAATTAACCGGGCTAAATACAAACACGTCGGCCGGCGGCGGCGGCACAGGCGCACCCATCAAAGGTCACCGCGACTGGCTCCATCACTCATTCGCGAAGCCTGCTACAGGGGTGTCCCCTCACACTACTAATTGTAATAACTGCAAATGATTTTTTTAGAAGAATATTACTAGAAAAAAATGGACACGTCTCAAAAGTGCTACGAATATGAGTAGTTATTTTCTAGAAAAAAAATATCTTGTATAAATAAAAATATATATACTTACGCAACGAATTGAAAAACACTGTAAATGCAAAAAAAATAATACTCAAATTTTCATTAACGCCTCTTCTGTCTGTGATACCTACCTATACCTAGTATTAGTACAAACTAGTAAATCAAATCAAATCAATAACATTTATTCAGTCTAGGCTACAAGCACTTATGAACGTCAAAGAAGGTTCACAAACCCTACGGCGGGAGACCTTGTAAGACAGAGTCCGGCTAAATAAGTAAAAATATGTTAACAACTAGTTAAAAAATTTTTTTTTGGACGTATAACTAATAGTTATTTGTTATGCAAGGCTGGAATGTTGGTTATTTAGCGGCGAGTTACCTCTATTGAAATCTGAGCAAGTGAAGGATTCTAGGATTGAACCACGAGCGCAGCGAGTGGTTCAAAGATTGAATCCTGAGCGAAGCGAGGATTTCAATAGAGGTTTCAATGCTATTTTTATACTTATGGTAAATTTTAAATAGAAAAATATTGGAACAAATTGACTCGGCCACAAGAGAATTCTCAGACGGGAATCGAACCCGCGACCTTTGGAAATCCGGTCCAATGCTCTAACCGCTGAGCTACCGAGACTTAATTTTTCTATTTAAAATTTACCATAAGAATGAAATGAATGTTCTACTACTACCTATCTGTAGAAGAAGTGGCTTCATTAAGCTCCAACTTTCATTGGAAAGATGGGCTCAATACCGGTGCTTAACATAATCTATGTGTAAGGCAAGAACTGAATTGGATAAAAGGAACCTTTTATCTCCCGCAGCGCAACGATCAATTAAGCAAAACTTCGGTATTTCTTGGTTGAAACAAGTTGGCAACCCTGCTAACAAGAGTCAGATCGAGTTAATTTTGGTGTTGTCCGTCTGTATCCACGGTTGGTGGCCCGGCCGGTATTGATGGCCGCTGATCAATGCGCAATGCTGACTTCTATAATATAATATTATAAATCTGAAGAGTTTGTATGTTTGAACGCGCTAATCTCAGGAATTACTGGACCGATTTAGAAAATTCTTAGACCATTAGAAAGCTACATTTCTCCCGAGTGACATAGGCTAATTATTATTTTATTCCGATATTCCCAAGGGAACGGGCACCACGCGGGTAAAACCGCGAGGATCTGCTAGTATTTTTATAATGGTCATTGGTTTTTTACATGTATTTTTATATCGTAGTAATTAAAATCCTTAGTAGGTTGGTAGGTTTCTCTTAAGTATTGTGTGATTAATTTTATCCTAAAATTATCAAGTTAAGCTTTAAAACTCATGACAATTCCCGAAGGTTTTTGCAATAATCAAGCCAAGCCATGTGAAGTTCTATCTCTTGGAAAGAGAAACTATCTCGAATTCTCGAGGATATTATAATTACTCTGTATTCTTCTACATAATGTGTGGAGTGTGTGTTATCGGTCACAAATGTGTCGGTGTTATCAGTCAATCAGGCGTTGACTGAAAAAAATTAAAGCAATATTTTCCTGTTGAAGGTAAGAAGTATGTTCACAAAAACTCAGTTGATTTGATCTGATTTCTATCTTAAATATTCTACGGTAAACTACATACCTACGTACTTAGGTAATGATTAGTTAATTTCATTGCTTTGCAAGAAATCGTCATCGACCATCGTATTTCTTAACTCCATAGCCGTCGTGTCTAATTCGTCCGCGTAGACTGTTATTCCTATACAATTTTTCTTACCAACATTTACACCCCGTAGGAATTTAATTCATCAAACCAGAACCGGACATCAGTGTCCAGAGAACAATGGATATCTATTGTTTCTCATAATCTGGGGCCTGAGAGTGACCTAACTAATTAACTTCCTTCCTTCCTTAACTAAAGTGATTTAGTTTAGGATGAATGAGTCACTTGAAGACTGAATTGTTGTCACTGTTGCAAATGTGAATAGTTTCCCTCGTATTTCCTTGGTATATCTAAGAAAAATACAAAACTGTTTCTTAGTTTCTTCATACTGGCTATGGGAAAATCAATGTAACTACCTCGATGTATAGTGTCGAAGAGTTGTTCTGACTGAGGCTAAAGGCGGAAGCGAACTCGTCCACCGACAAAAACAGCTGTTCTCACGTGACCACTGCGCCGTCGACGACGATAGTTAAGGCTGCGGCCATAGACGCACCAGGTAGCGGTTAGCGGGATGGGTTATGTTACTCTGTTTTTGTTTGATTATTATTTATAATATTTATTGCTACATGAAATTGTTGATGAACATCAAAATAGCGCTTCATTAATGACAAAATATTCAGATTTCATAAAATAAGTAAAGTTAAAACAATCATAATTAGCAATGCAACATAAAACGCATTTAATAAGCGTGTCGTTCTTGTTTGTCGTCGTCACTGACCGACTTTGTTTTGCTAGACACGACTTCTTGTGAAAAAGTGCCTAATTAGTTCGTTTTGTGATTCGTCGTCGTCGTCTCAGCCACATGACACCCACTTTGTAATTACGAAATAGTAAATCAATTAAGATATTCTAACTCTAAGTAATCGTTTTTAGACCGATCGCGCTGAGTTATTTTGTAGGCAAAACCTTCAAAAATTCTAAAGTTTATAAAAACTTGCCTGTGGATGTATTTGCATATAAAAAGCTTATTTTTGCGTTTTGTGTCATTTCTTGCCTATGCATCTATAGAAATTCGAATATTTGTGGTGGATATAAATAATTCAAAATAAAACTTACAAAATTGATTTCAAGTTAAAAAAAGCAACGGTATTGAATTTAAGATAGCCTGCGTAGTGTACAAACCTAGTTTGTGTCACATTCGTCCAGGGGAAAGTGACTTAAAGTCAGTACATTAATAACTAAGGCAAAAAAAAATTAGAGTTTAAATAACTAGTACCATAATCTGCAGATTACTTAAATAAACCCATGAAATAAATTTGTGCCAGATTTAGGCATGGGATTTTAGTATTTTCAATTTTTTTGTTTGTCCGAGCTATAAGTGCTTTAAAAAAATATTACAATTATTAGAATTTACTTATTTGATATTAAAAATGCATGATTGATGGACAGTGTGAATTTGTGTCATATTAATGCACGGCATTATTAATTAAGAAAAAAATACAAAAAAGCGCACTAAGTTAGTAGGTACATAGCGCGCGATGCGAACGAAGCGCAGGCGGCAAGCCCGGCGCGGTCGACCTACCTATACGCGTGGACCGTGTGACATCGCGGGCGGCGTCCGTCTCAGTCGGGTTATATTCGGTACCTACTATAATAGGTAATTAGATTATCCCGTGATTAGATCAGATTAGGTAAGGATTGAATTGATGAACGAAAGAACACACGCCGTCGTTCGGTTATGTAGAGATTATCATCACAGTCTATATTAAGCGTTAATCTACTATGCAGACGCAGGTCACATCTACTTTTCAATACTGTTACTTTTATGCAAATGAAAGAATGACAGGGTGTCCCTGTCCGGGTCGTCGGTCGCATAGCAGAGCAGATATTATACCTATATGAGTTATTTAGTAGATTTTCACTTTTACTTACAGGTACCTATCGCTTTTCGGTAGTTTTGATTTTTTTTATAAATCATATAAAAAAAGTATTCTGCTTTAAGTAGAGTCAGCAAAACAAAATTTATAGCTTATACTTACTAAATACGGCATACTCGTAGATTTACAGGAACCGGGTCCGATACTCCGTTAAGAGAACCGGGAATATCGCTACTCCCGGTACTGAGAAACCCCTAAAGCTTTTTTGTATTATTGAGCTGTTTAAAATGTGTGCATAAATGAAAATGTTAGACGCAAGATGAAAGAACCATAGAAAGTGCTGCTGCTATGAAACTATTTTTTGGTAGTTCCCCGCGTAACACACACAAAATTCAGCTTTTATACTATAACGTACTATTGAAATATGCTCATATTACCGGTCATATTACTGTCTGGCTATTGCTGTCTCACTCTGATAAATAGGTCACTGCCCTGTTATACCGCCTAATGATAAGCTAGGAGTATCATACAATCAACGATGAGCCTAGAAGGTATTCATTAGGGATTTAGAAGCCCCGGGTTTGTAAGTATTCGGAAACACAAGAACAGGTAAGAAGTTACACTCTAGCGCGGTACAGAAGATATAAGAATCAAAACGCTTAGCCGATTTCGACGCATTGAACGCCAGTCTTTGGAATATATTGCGAAGTACATATTCGTATTTATGCTTGTCTAATGGCAGGGGAAGAGTATAGCTGTCCATTTCAGACCGAAATATATCAGATAATAAAGCGTTAAGCTCGCAACAACGCTACTTTCTGTCTCTGCTCAAGGGGTTCGCGTTCAAGCTTATAACAAAAATATCTGTTGTGCGGCGTCGGTACCGCCACAAAAATAGATAGATACCGACGCCGCACTGTAACCGCACAGCACTCTGTATGGAAACAAACGACCGTCCGTGCGCAAAACGACAAATGCACCGCTTCGGCACCGCAGCGATCCGACAAGAAACGTCTAAACTGAAAGCGCTCTTAAAGATGTTTAGATCTAAACTTCGATCATCAAGTCGTAGTCATCGTTAAAGCCACATGACACCCACTGCTAGGTATAAGACTCCCCCAAGGATCTCCACAATGATCGGTCCTGCGCTGCCTGCATCCAGCGGCTTCCCTTGACCTTCACCAGACCGTCAGTCCACCTTGTCGGAGGCCTACCCACGTAGCGTCGTCCCGTGCGCGGTCGCCATTCCAGAACCTTTCCGCCCCAGCGGCCATCGGTTCTTCTCTATGTGCCCCGCCCACAGCCATATCAGCCGAGTAATCCTTCGAGAGATGTCACTTGCTTTGATCAGTTTAGTTCTCCTACGGATCTCCTCATATCAGATTCGATCACGTAGGGAAACGCCGAGCATACTCATAGTTAGCGACCACGATTCACTACGTCATTACTGACAACACACACTGGTCATAGACTTTCGTCTTGAGACACTCCGGTAAGTTGGACGCGATGATCTTACGGAGCTTCCTGAATGCTGCCCATCCGAGTTGGATTCGACGGGAAGATCTCTTTCCCGAAGTTGGACTTACCTAACTGGATTGTCTGTCCAAGGTAAACGTAGTGGTAAACATTTCGAGTGTAGGGTTCCCAACGTGAACTGAAGTGGGTATAACATGGAAATTTGACATGATTTTCGCCTTTTCCATGTTCATCTTAAGACCCAATGTTTGGGAAGCACTACGGAGATCTAAGAGCATTGTGTTCAGATCTTCTAAGGTCTCAGCCGCAAGGACTATATCATTGGCTAAACGAAGATGTGTCAGATACTGGCCATTAATGTTGATGCCGAGTCGTTTCGAGTCCAAGAGCTTAAAGATATCCTTCGACGCAGCTGTGAACAGTTTCCGAGAAATGACGTCTCCCTGTCTCACACCTCGCTGAAGTTAGATGGGATTTGTGTTCTGGTTCTGTAATCGGTCCGACATGGTGGCATGTTCGTATAAGTACCTCAACACCTCGAAATACCTATAGTCCACTTGGCACCTCTGGAGAGAATGCAGCACCGCCCAGGTCTCTATCGTATCGAAGGCTTTCTTATAGTTCGCAAACGCCAAGCAAAGTAGCAAATTATACTTCTCGGTCTTCTGTATAACCTGCCGAAGCGTATGGATGTGGTCTTTGGTGCTAAAGCCTTTTCAGAACCCGGCTTGTTCGTGAGGAAGTCGTCGAACCTGCGAGCTAGACGACTCGTTATGACTCTCGAAAACAACTGAGTTTGCGTTTGGTATAGTTGGAGGAACCATTTCAGCGTAAAAAACCTTTGCCAGTAAAGCAAAGCTTTTTTCATGCTAATTAAAATATTAATGAAATATTAAAAGTTGAAACTTAATGAAAATGACACGCATGATCAGCAAGCATATCCCTCAAAGTAGGATTCAGGTTGAAAGGACTGACCTGTTTTCTTATCCTGTTAATCTTAAAAAAAAAGAGAACAGGTCTTATCCTGTTAATCTTACAGCCTCAGTGGACAACCGAATTAGGGACAAGATGTAAGTTAGCATTGGCTTGGCTATTTCACTAAAGGTCAGGGCAAAAAAAATAACGATTCTACATCTATATCAATAAAAGCTATAGACTTGCTCGGTCGTCAACTGAAGCTTTTTGGGTTACATGACAAGGGGGCAGAGTTGTTTTGCGCTATTAAGAGTCCGCCTGCGGAGACAGGTTCATGAACCAGTTCAGTAGGGGCTCGTGCATCAAATTTAAATTCAAATTCAATATCATTTATTCAGTCTATGCTGTTACAAGCACTTATGAACGTCAAAGAAGCTACGACATCGGCTCACAAACCCTACGGCTGGATACTGGATTTTCTTAACTAGGAAGGCATTGAATGATGACCCGATATTCAATTTTCTCCATACTTGTGAACAACGATAAGATGCTTAATTAGTAGCTACCTGGGCAAATGAACCTGTCTCCACAATCCCCCCAAAACCGGAAAGTTTCCGATCTCAGGAGATTGCAATGCAAATATGGCTAGCCAAAGGAAAGGTCAGAAGTCAGATAATGTTTATAAACTCATTTGCAAAAAAAACGGGCACCTAAGCAATGAACCATTTCAAATGTTAATATTGCTTTGTTTGATAATTATAGGTAGTTTTTTCCTCACAATTTGGTAAATTAATAAGAAAATAATGGTTTTCATCAGTATTTCATAAAATTTAGATCCAATTTATGGGAAATAATGCTAAACCTCGCTAGTAGTGTATGTTCGCTAATAGTGCATATACTCATGAAGTAAAAATATAAAAGTTTTTTTGTTTGTTTTTCTTTAATAAAGTAAAAGCAGATAAATGTTTAGTATCGAGTGTGACCCCCTCTAGCTAAAATCACAGCTTGAATTCGTCTGGGCATGCTAGCGAGTATATCCCGGATACTTGCTTGCGGAATACGTTCCCACTCCGCAGTAATCACATTCTTCAGCTCTCTGATGGTCTGCGGAGCCGGGTGTACTGATCTCACACGCCGTTTCAGAACGTCCCAGACATGCTCTATGGGATTGAGGTCGGGACTTCGAGCTGGCCAATCCAAACGACGAATGCCGACCTCTTGCACATACGCATTAACATCGCGGGATCGGTGGGCGCGAGCATTGTCGTCCATAAAAATCGAGTCTTCACCTAGAGCGGCCAATGCGGGTTGTGCATGAGGAATTAGAACTTCATATGTATCGATGCCCAGTCAGTGAGCCGTTTTCAATGAAGACTAACTCTGTACGATCCATTGAATTTATTCCTGCCCAAAACATAACAGAGCCCCCACCATAAGGTGTGATTTCTTCGAAACATGCCTCTGCAAAGCGTTCTCCTTGTCTTTTTAGCACTCGCCGACGTCGATCTTCACCGAACAGAGATATCCTGGCTTCATCAGAGAACAAAACCCTATTCCAATCTTCTTGAGTCCATGATTCACAATTTCTAGCGAACCTAAGCCTGTGAACTCTGTGCTCACGGAGTAATTTGGGGCCGCGGGCCGGGCGGTGACTGCTTATATTGGCAGCGAGAAGCTTCCTTCTGACCGTCCATAGACTAACATGCACATTTCTTACTTCTTGGAGGTTGTTCTTAAGATCCACATACGAAGATTTGCGATTTCTCAATGCGCGACTCACAAGAAAACGATCATCCCGTGGTTGGGTACATGGTTTTCTTCCAGAACCAGGCCTTCTCTCGACGGAACCAGTCTCCTGATATCGCTGCCAGGTCCTATGGACTGTCGAGCGACTAACATTTAGCCTCCTAGCCACGAAACATTGGCTGCAACCCTCTTCAAGCAGCGCGATAATTTTGGTAGCTTTTACCACTTTATCTACCATTTTTGATACAGCCAAACAGCAATAAATAAAACAGCAGCTTTGACAGTCAAGGATATGAAATTAATCGATAAAAATTGAATAAAAGTTATGAAAGTCGATGTTAACTTCTGGAACTTCGCGCCAAAAATGTAGGATAAAAAGGGGTTTTCTGTAAAAATGAGCATCAAATGAAAATTTGAATTTAGAACGTACTTTTTTAAATACCACAGCCTTTTTAAAACCGGCCAGTAACGTGTACAAACGAATGAAACCTTTTTGGTATTGTATCTTTTTAAACATGAATGAAAATCAAAACCGCCCGTTTTTTTTGCAAATGAGTGTATAACATCGATAAATAATGCTAGGGCATAGTCCCAGGAACTCCTGGTTACGAATTTTCCCGAGATTCCTGATACGGTACTTACTGGGGCACATTAACTGGCATCGGTTTTAACATGGTATCGCAGAACCGGTTCTCATTAATAGTAAACTTCAATATAAATATATTCAAATGAATGAGTTCGAGATAGGGAAAAGTACCGGGAATTCAAAGTTTTTTTCCCGGGACTCCCAGTACTGACGCAAATTAACTGACACCGGTACCATCGTATAGAAGAACCAGTATTCTTGGTTCTCATTAATAATAATGAATGGGTTAGAAATGCAAAACTATAAAACAAAATGTATTAAACGAGTGATTGACAGTGGGTGCATGATTTCTAATTTCAATTTTAACAATCAGAAAGGCTGTCACTTAGAATAGTGGCACTTGAGGTGGTATAAAGTAAAAACAAATTATACTTACTTACTTGCCTAGATCAGATATATGTACTGTTTTCTTTTTTTGCTTTTTATTTAATGTTTACCTACTTCTAAAAAACATCTTAGTCTGGTCATCAACTTACTTAAAAATAATTAAGTAGGTACCTTCTTGACTAGCAATGTAGGTACCGTCAACAGCACGTACGGCTTTACATTTGCACTACGAAAACCACCGACGAGCGACGTAAGGGCGCTCTCAAGGTTACACACACCGCTCGCGTGTCGCGTCGCGTCCCATGCGCTTGCTCTTAGCGGCAAATTTCAAAATGTTCCGTATTTAAACTGAATCTAATAATATAAGATTCCATGGATAAAAACGACACAAATTTTGAATAGTGTTTCGTTATAGCATAAAGATAATAAAAACATAAACTCTAATAACTTGAATTTTCTTTTGTGACTTTTACAGCGTTTTGAACAAAAAAAGGAAATTTTCTGAAAATGCCATGGAGGAATCTGACACAAAACATTATAAACAAAAGATACCATTGATCTAAAACTTATAACACTTATTTCACCAACTCTAATATTCTTTTGAGCTACTGAGGCGACATCTTATGTAATGGTTAAATAACAGTATTCCCGTGGAGAGAGATGACACAAAAACCTCGTGTACATCGTTTACGACTTTCTAATCCCCATGAAAGTAAAATTATCGTCTCTAATTTTCTTTTCGGCCGATAATGTCAGAAAAGACAAAAACGTCAATATATACTTATCCCTGCACCTAAGATGACACAAAATCATATATTAGGTTAAGTAAATGGTCCTGGAACTGTATACCAAAAATCAAGAACTTTAATATTTTTGAAACCTCAAAACTTATCCCTATCGGTCTATTTTGAAACCCATTGCAAGATCTTTTATACGTTACAGTAGTTTTTTACACATGGTACTATGATTAAAACACCCTAAAGTGTAGAAAAAAACAAAGAGTAACTGATTTTATATTTTTACACGTGATAGTGTAGCTGTTCTAACGAATCGTGTCACTCGTTATTTTTTTAAGTTTGAGAAGGATAAAAGAATCTTTTTACTTGTATTTTTATTGTCATAGTCAGTTTTTTTTAATTACCTTCCTTTTTGTAGTACTTCCTTTCATTAGACAGACCTTAGTCCACAGACCTATATCGAGATAGACGGTAAAAGTGTAACGGTAAGGTAAAACCTACCTTGCGTCTCAAAAGTTTGATTCACGGTCAAAGTTCTCCGACCTAAGTCAGTCCGCTTGAGACCATTGCCATAAAAACACGCGTAGCTCAGAAACGAAAATGGTTAATTGTGCAGTGCATTCTTGCAAGAGGTCATCAATAACATTTTGACATCACTAAAACCTGCTCGTGAAGTCATCGTAGGTATGAAAAAGTCGACACGCTAGGTTCTCGTAGAGTTCGAAGCGATCTTTTCGTCTATCTCGATATAGGTCCGTGCTCTAGTAAATTTTCTAGCCAAATGAGTATTTATTATTTGTATTTACCGCACCCGCTCGGCTGCCCGCTGCCGGCCGCACCCTGGCCGCTGCCGTACCGAGCCGCCCCCGCCTAGAGTGGAGACACTTGAATGGGCCGCTTTTTGTGGCATTCCTCGACCAGTCCTGACATCACGTCGCCATTTTGGGGATACACCTGTCGACTTCTGCGCAGGATGCTCACAATGGAAGGATATGCCGATGATTTACGCGTTGCGTAGTACAGAGATAACCTTTATACGGTGGTTTGAATGTAAAAAACGTTGGGTTTGAGTATTGTGGTTAATCTGTTTTCGTTTGATTTTGGTTTGAAAGTCACCTAAGAAGTCGATGTTCATTTTCAACATTTAATTACCCCCTAATGTGATGGGTAATGCTAAACCTCGTGTAAATGTTATTGCATTTAAGCCCTTTGTTTTGAAGTTTAGGAAGACAGAACGGAGTTTTATACCACGATTATCTAATCACTCTTACCCCCATATTCTGAGTCGTTAATCCAAAACTTTTTACACTCCACTCAACCTCGTCGTGGGTAAAAATGGTAGTGTGCGCTAGGCCTAATACGGAGTGGCTACGTACTCTTTGGCTCCTCCAGGTTCTTACGGAGTTATGACTTTTATAGTCCGATTTCGAGGAGTATTTCGAAGAGGTTTTCAATGAGGTTTCGTTAAGTCGAGGACGAGTAAGTTTTGGAGGAACGACTTAGAATATGGGTGTTAGACTTCGTTTCGTATATAACCTTCATACGGCACTACGATTCAATCATACCATAGTTATATGTATTACTTTTTATAATATAGGCACTGTTATTTTACAGATGGAAACAAGTTTTAATGCAAAACATAATACATTAATACATAGTGGAGTCACGTCACGGTAACATCAGTAAAACTCCCGCGCACGTGATCGGCGCGCTTCCGGCGACTAAACGCGTCGGAAGCGTTTCACCAGCGATTATATACGTCCACCATATTGCATTGTGATTGTGATAAAAGTGTCATAATAATATCATCTTCTCGTCATACAATACAAGTGTGTGACATTGGCCATTGACGACCTAGCCGCGTGGGAACTTATTATTTTTAAGTGTTTGCCATTAGTTTATGGTCGAGTGATGGCATTAACTTTAAAAACGACGTTGAAATTCCTCTGATTATTATTTTAAACATAACTCTAATTAAAGTTAAACCGTCAAGGCTAATTTTTTTTTATGAACCACGGAGTGACTCTTAGCTTTCATCATACTTGATTTTAAGTATTGATAAGGCTGAAGATGGAAGCTAGCCTCTCCCGGAATCCTCAATCACTGAGGAACTGGCTATCTTATCTCTGTTGTGTATTGTTGTATACATTGTAGATTTGTGTTTGGCAACAACATGTTCGATTGTAAATGTTGTTGCTTCTGTTAAGGCTGATAAGTTTCTTGCGGCCGTTCTTCTTATCAGTTAAATGATGTCCTGTATGGCTGGTAAGGAAAAAAAATGTTGGACTATTCAAAAGTACTTATCTATTAGTCTATTTGTATAAAAATCTTTGACTTTGACTCTAACTGCCGGAACACAACAATGCTGAAAACATTGTTGTTATGGCGTCAGACTTAGATAAGATGGTGGTAACTAGCCAGACGGACTTACAACAAGTCCTACCACCAACCAAACCGAATACAATATGTACCCCCGCTGGGAATCGACCGGGGACCCCTGGGTCTGATACCAGTGGTTGTACCACTAGACCACAGAAGTTTTACAAGCCACTAAACTTTAACATTTGTTTTAAAGTGACAATCATTGACTGTTAGTTTAGGTATCATGAAAGAGGGATGTAGTTGCAAGAACGGGATTTCCCGAACAAATGAACAACGCGATAGCCTTTTGTTATTGTTTTTACTCTATTATGCTCAAAATATGTAAAAGAACCACGATGTAGTTTGTGATTCTACTCACGTCGGATTAGAAGGCCCGGTTCCACTCACTTTCGCTGGTATCTGCGTGGATCTTTCGTCACCTGCGCGCGCGCACCGGAGCGTGCCTACTCACTCTACTTATCAAACTACTCTTTATTTGATTACTCGCGTCTCACCGTGATTGATGACTCTCGAGTCTCGCGTTTTTGTGCGGCGTATATTATTTGTTTTTTTAAGCTTGATATAGTAATATCTGTTTAAAGAAACAGTGTCATTGATATTGCGAGAGGCTGATTAAGAGTGCATTGAAGCTATCTGAAAAGCAATTTATCATGTTTATTTAAAAACAGTTTATATCCTTGTAGATATTTTAATGGCTAATAGATTACTTTTATATCATTGGGTATTTCGGTATGATTTACATTTTAATTCTGTAGGTACAATCGGGGTACTTCCCGGTTGAACAGTAGAGTTTTTTTGGGAAACGTTTATTCGAAAAAACAATAAGGTTAAAGTAATAATGTATGATTAAAATGAAATACTTAATAATGTTGTATTATTTCTGATATAAACCCTTTCTATAAGTCTACAACTTTTTTAATAACATAACACTTCCCAAAAAACTACTGGGCAACTTTCCGGTTGAGTAAAGAACCAGTAGAGTTTATTAAGGAGCTTTAGTAAAAAAAGTAATAGATTATAGAAAACGTTTATATCGTAAATAATAGAACTAATAATAAATTAGTTCCTTAACCTTAATACTTTCTGAGAAAATGTTTCCTAAAAAACTTTACTAGTCAAACGGGAACTTCCCCGATTGTACTAATAAAATATTCATTTGTATCAATAAAATTAATTTATTGTATCAATAAAATGTCATGATACTAATAAAATATCATCAACATAATGTAGGCATTATGTTGATGGTATTTTATTAGTATTCACTCTTCACTTTCCTGACTTGAAAGTACCTATTTAAAGTTTAACTTAGCGGTGTGTCGTTTAATCGCACAAAAGCAAAAGTTTGTGTGAGAAACGTTTTGTTTTAAAATAGGTGATACGACAAATTGTGCATAAAGTACTGAAGGTTGGGACCAGATAATAAAGTCTGGATTTTTATCATCTGCTGATGCTGTCAAATTTCAACTTTCTTGGTCCTATCTTCTAAGTCAGTGGCCGGTGAAAATCATTAATTTCTGACACGTAGGGACGATGCGTGTGCGCAGGAAATCGTTAAACCTGCGACTCAAATACTCAACGTGTTTGCGCTCTGCCGACTGTTTTTATTTAGATTCTTTATAATTTATTTACCTTCTCTTGAGCCGATCATATTGGTATTTATGAAGCGGGACGTTACTAAATTAAAATGAAGTATCTTTTAACCACCCAAGTTTTTAAACTGGAATCTAATAGACAAGTACATTATGATATCTATTACCTTAGTCAACAGCTAATTCTGCATACTAAAATATAATATTTTTATTCAGTCAGTGATTGATTGAATAACAGTTGTTCAGTTACTTAAACAGTCAGACAGAAACTTAAAATAAGATGGAGATGGAGTCTACCTAAGTCATCATTGCTTCGTAGACTGAGTTGTGTTTTTTTTTAATAAGCAGGTATTTTTTTTGTCATCTGCTAAGTCCGTAGGTAAACTAAAACAAAAATTGTATTACCAAGACAGAAAAAATCTTCAAATCACAACTGATGATATATTCAATTGTAATGTCTTTCTTTTAAACGCTCTCTGTTTAAACTATAAGTTAACCCCGGTCGTTAAATTGCAACAATTCATTAGTTTTTTTTACCGACTCCATAAAAAGAAGTTTTACTAGTAGTTAATTGTTGTAATATTTTTTATATTGTTCATGTAACTAGTTTTTTTTTATATCATATTTGGTATAATTTTTGTGTCATCTAGTTAATGCTATAGATAAAATGCTGAGCGTAATTGTAATTATTGCGTCAACAAACAGAACGCATTTCTACATTTTTACCGACTTCAAAAAGAAGGAGATTATCAATTCGTCGTGTTTATTTTTTTCTATTTCTTCGCTGAGTACTCGAAAACGGCTTAACCGACTCCAAAGATTCAAACGCTATAACATCAGGATTGTTCCCAAGTTGGTTCCATTTTTAAAATTTTTAAGCCGGTTCAATATTTTTCAGGATATATTCAATACTGTTGTATTTGTGTACGTAGTAGTTCCTAATATGCCGCAAGATGGCGCTAGATACTTACTGCGACGATGAATTAATTTTGATTTGCAGTAAACTAGATGACACTGATCTTGAGTTTAAAAATTGTGAAATAAAAAACTTAAAGAAAATGACTTCATAAAGTAAAAAATAAGCCTTCTGAAGTCGGTGCCAGCCAAGCTAAGAAAAATAAAGGTAATAGAAGTGCAATATAGAACTTCTTGGCTAGCATCGATTTCAAGTTTTATTTTATTACTTTTTGTAGTCGGTTTTATAATAATCTTAATAGTAAAACAAACAATAGTAAAGAAATACCGGATCAAAGTTGAACTTGTAACGCAGAGAGATAGCTGTTTTATTCCGTAGGCATACTAGGTCGTGTTAATAACAATATTGTTTACGCGAATGCTATCACACGGACCACGCCACATGTCGCGTCTCGAGCGCATATTGTGGTCGGGCGCGTATAGCGGTCGGGCGTGGGAACACCCCGCAAACAATATGAACTCAATGACATATAATTAATCTATTGGGCTGAATGATGTTGGGTAAATGTGAGTAATAGCTGATTAGGCCTTACCAGTTGTGGTTATTTGATATGTTTTATTTTCAACTGGATTTATAATCCTAACCTTCGTACCAAGCGCTACTTTACTTATTGTATACCTAAAAAGCAAAGAAAAGGAGTGGAACTCCTTTTTACGCCAGTTTTCCTGGTTCATATAACTCAACACTCTTCTTCTTCTTGGTATGTCGACCTGGACTATATTTGTGAGGACAAAAATTGAACCACAGAAACATCACCTTTAATGAAATAAATCAACTTTTACGAATTCCAATGATGAGTGCGCGAAGAAATTTAAGATGCGCTTATCACCTTTCGTCGTCGTCTCAGCCACATGACACCCACTGCAGGATATAGGCCTCCCCCAAGGATCTTCACGACGATCGGTACTGCGCCGTCCGCATCCCGCGGCCTGACTTCACCAGACCGTCGTCGGTCCACCTTGTCGGGGGCCTACCCGCGGAGCGGCGTCCGGTGCGCGGTCGCCATTCCAGAACCTTTCCGCATCAACGGCCATCGGTTCTTCTTGATATGTGTCCCGCCCGCTGCCACTTCAGTCGACCACCTTTATGGGCCTTGTAAGCCTTGACACGTAATAAGACAGGGCAAAAGATTCCTAGAAACCGTCTTGTCTCTCGTCTTGGTCTACCTACAAGAAAACCAAACGCAACTAAAAATATTTGGTAGTGTTACTATAAATTTAAAAACATTACCAAACTTAATTAACAAGCAAGTGGAACTTTTTTGGAAGTAAGCTGTGCTAAATGTCGGTAACAAAGTCATGCCCATATCTTACCCGAGCCGCCAACGAGCCGGCAACGTTATGAAACTTGCGTCTGGTCGGAAATGGGTCGTCGGCCGAGACTAGAGTGTGCCATATATGCCGCTAAGCGGATTGGGCGACCGGCTGTCTGTCTGTTACTTATAATAAAACACAACAATAAGTTACTTTACCACCAGTTTTAATTTGACATCAGCAATTCAAGAAGTAGACTCACTGCCTAGATGACACGATCGTGAACCACTCTTGTATTTGAAGTGCCAACTAAAATGAAATACTTAGTACTCGTATGATGTTAAAATCATTCAGATAAATTTTGAATATATCATCATTTATCAAACATTCACTTGGTATTTGAAATGAGACAGATGTTTGTAAACCACAATTTCTAGTGAAACAAACGACGATATTTGTAAACAATGAATTAATCTTGGAACACGTGGTGGTCGCGAGTCGGTCCAAAATAGTTCGTTCCACATTTGGTGCATCTATGACTATGGGACAATGGCGGGAGGGCTCGGCGCGGGTGGCCCTGCTGAAACTAGGTCGCTGAGATTGGCCCTTCCAGTGACACGCACGAACGAAGTCTCATCTATATGTCTTTGTTACTACTATGTATCTGTAATTGCTTTACAACTCGGTAATGAGGAGAAATATTGGTCTTAAAATTTGTGGTGACCCCGATTATATTTTCTGACCGAGACTATAAGTTGAGAATAATGAGAATAATCCGCGGAATGGGAGGGATGGACGAGGTAGGTTCATTTGTCCAGGTAGGTATTGAGTGAGCACCTCATCATGAGTATATATTCCAAATTTGAATGTAATAGTGTCATTGATATTTTAATTATTTAACGTGCAAACAAGCAAAACAAATCAAGATCTTTTCGAATTTTTTGGCGGCCTTTGGAGCTCTATGGCGAGATAAAGAGTAAAGTTACAGTCCGAATTAATAAATAATAATATAATAAATATAATAATACTGAAGATGAAAGCTATGTTCACCACCGTAATCCTAGTCGAAGATGGAGTCGATATGTCGCAGTAATATAGATGTAGCCGTAATATAATTATATCCCTAGGCATATGATGATATACCATAACATAACAACCAAAGCGATTCATTACCAAGTTCCTAGGAATATAATTATAACAAAATTGTTGCGATCTAGTAATATGATTATTTAACTAGACTAATCTAGTAAAATAGTTATTAATATATCAAGGAATCAAACAAAACAAAATATTGGTTTCTCTTTTAATAACAAAATCAAGTTATTCAAGAATGATTTATACAAAACTTAACTAACAACAATGCGTATTGAAATAATCAACTGATACGTAACTATGTAAAATATTGTAGCATAATAGGTTAGGGGTATTTCTTTCTTTCATTGTTAGGAATCATCGTGATTATAATGATGATTGTGGTGGGTGGGTGCTCTGTTCATTTAATATCTCGCTGGTCCTAAGTGCAAGATAAGTGCAGGGTTGCCATGCCACTTGACAGCTTTGACCAAAAACCAAAACTTAACCAAACAATTATTTGTTAGAAGTTCATAGTTTGTCTCAGTGTTAAGTTTCTATTCTAGTATAACTTTTTTAACATGTAAATCCTATTAGTAATTACTAATCAAAATCAAAGTAGAAGATTGTTGTGTTCGTTTTTAATATCCTGGATTCCTTCTATCTCATTGACAATTATATTTATTTCTATTCCACCAGTCTCTACATTATCCTTTCATCTTTCTTGAAATTTGATCCAATTAACTAGTAATGATTAATGTGATGTCGACAACCCTGCCGGCGAATAAAGGGCCCACACTGACCTGACCCGCAGGGTTATCAACTGCGCCTCTCTACACTAGAACAAACAAATGAAACGGGGTTTTTAAAAGTAAAGAAGTTCTGTAGGTTCATCATTGGTTGATAAGTTAGTGTCGTTTTATCAGTATCTTATTCATTTGTTTATGACGACCTCCGTGGTCGAGTGGTTCATACACCGGTTTCAAGGTGTCGCCTACTCTGGGGTCCCGGGTTCGAATCCCGGTAGGGGCAAATGTTTGTATGATGAATATGAGCGTTTGTACCTGAGTCATGGACGTTTATATATATTTCTACACATAAATACTTATATATGTATATATATCCGTTACCTTAGTATCCCATAGTACAAGCCTTACAGTGCTTACTTTGGGGCTAGATTAATTGGTGTGAGTGTAAGAAATATTTGTGTGAGTGTGATTGTGGATGTAAGTAGGTAAGTACTCGTATTATGGTACTATGTTTTAAAGAAACTGAATAATGTTATTGCACTTGGTTGTTTATTTCTTGGGGAATCTTGTATAAATTACTGTTAATTAAAACCACAAACGAAATAAATTATAATGTAAGTAGTAGGTATATCTGTTGCTAAACCGGAAACATTAATTTATGTATGTAATATTTACTGACATGAAGGCGCTAAATGATATTGCAATATTATAAACAAGTACCACTGAAATAGTTTAATCGTTCGCAATTATTAAGAATGACCTTGTTTGAAACAGCTGTATCAGTGTAACCTATTAAAAGTAATTACAATAGCAAAAAAATAATATGGTCATGTCAGTAATTAAAAAAAAACTGCTAGTTTTGCCGTTATTACACCATAATTATAACCTAATGTCAGACTAGCGGTCACCCGCGGTTTCACCCGCGTGGTTCCCGTTTCATCGGAATGAAAAGCGGTTTCACCCACGTGGTCCCCGTTTCATCAACATCGGAATGAAAAGCGGTTTCACCCACGTGGTTCCCGTTTCATCAACATCGGAATGAAAAGCGGTTTCACCCACGTGGTTCCCGTTTCATCAACATCGGAATGAAAAGCGGTTTCACCCGCGTGGTTCCCGTTTCATCAACATCGGAATGAAAAGCGGTTTCACCCACGTGGTTCCCGTTTCATCAACATCGGAATGAAAAGCGGTTTCACCCACGTGGTTCCCGTTTCATCAACATCGGAATGAAAAGCGGTTTCACCCACGTGGTTCCCGTTTCATCAACATCGGAATGAAAAGCGGTTTCACCCACGTGGTTCCCGTTTCATCAACATCGGAATTAAAAGCGGTTTCACCCACGTGGTTCCCGTTTCATCAACATCGGAATGAAAAGCGGTTTCACCCACGTGGTTCCCGTTTCATCAACATCGGAATGAAAAGCGGTTTCACCCACGTGGTTCCCGTTTCATCAACATCGGAATGAAAAGTGTCCTATGTTGAAATCCAGGCTTTCTACTATCGTTATGTGCCAAGTATCATCCAAATCCGTTCAGTAGTTTTTGCGTGAAATAGTAACAACCATCCATCCATTCATCCTCACAGACTTGCGCATTTATAAAATAACTAGAGGCCGAGCGCGGTTTCACCCGCGTGGTTCCCGTTCCTGTGGGAATTTTGGGATCATTTATAGCCTATGTTACTACTTGGGGTCTAAGGATTCTCTATACCAAATTTCGTCAAAATCGGTCCAGTAGTTTTTGAGTTTATTCGTTACATACAAAAATACAAATCTTTCCTCTTTATAATATTAGTATAGATAATTAAGGCGTAGGGAAGAGAAGTTGACTATGATATTAGTATGAAATAAAAACGAGTATATCATTCATACTGGGGCAAGAAGCGGCCTCCAACGGATTAACATGTCTTCTTTTTTTTAAATTAAATTTCCCAGTCTCGGTAATTTTCCGAATTTATGTCTATCTTATTTGTGGCTATTGACCCAAATTAGAGTTGTAAACATAACTTGTGAACGTCCCTCTTCCATCAATCAGAGGCTGCTAACGTAACGCCAGATAATGTCTTCTTCGCAGCCCACGCCGCGCCCACTCGGCGACCATTGTACCAACTACAATGAAAAACTCCAACAACTTTTCTACAACATCGCAATAACTCTTAAAACTACCAGCTTAAAGTTCAAATTGTCTCTAGAAAGCTGTACCGTTCAATTTGTACTGCAGTTCATCGGTATTTTTGTGATGTGATAAATAGGAACTAGGTGTACCTAATTCGTGGGTACTTTCGTAACGTAATGCAATCTACGTGCGTTTATGGTGCCCTGGTAGAAAGTCAATCGTCTGTTGCAAAACTTTATAGCAGTGTCGCGACTTGTTTTCAAATGTTTAACTTGTTCTTTTTTATGATACCCTGGTCAATTGGTGGATTCTTTCCTTCGACCTCGGATGCCAGAAATTTTACAGTTATTCCGTTCGCGCCGCAGATTCTTCAGAGGAAAATGGCTGGCATCCAATAAAATATTCGTCCTAATGGTAACCTGAATCATTCCACCAGATCCTCAGCAAGATTAATGGCCGCGATGAAAGTGGCAACGGAAGACATTATGAATTAAGAGACAAATAAATTTCCTCTTCGGTGATGCATGGCTGTCGTCGTTTCGCATTGCGGCACCGCGATATTTTAATGTAATTAATGTTATTGCGTTGTTAATTTAAGGATATTAGGCTCCACTTCCACTATTAATGTAATGACCCTTCGGGGAATCTATGCACGTTAACTACCCACTCATTTACTAATTATTCCGTTTCAAAATGCACTAGTTAGTCTAATATTAATAAGACATTAATTACCTACTGAAAAGTGTGTTTAACAAAGAGGTCAATGATAACATAGGTTCTGCCTACTTTCGAGCAACAAGATAGGAACACATCTGTTCTTTGGTTCATGTTTGTCTTTTTCACAGTCCGCTAATACTATTTTTTTTGTAAAAGCACCTCTTTCCTAAACTGATTCCTGTTCTCTCAGCCTTGGAAGTGGGAGGTTGGGCCAAAGGCATTAATGTGTTTCCTGGATGGCTCGTAAAGAGTCGAGTCGTAAATGTGACCAGCAGAGTTAACCGTCGCTTTCATGAAGTTAATCATACTATTTATAACCCGCTCACCTGCTTGTGGTTGCAGTGGATGGGTCCCAATCTGTTTTGCTTTTAGTAGTAAGGAAAGTAATAGCATTTCACATCCTTTATTAACAGTGCCTCTATATTTGTGTTATGTTTAAATATTTGATACATGAATGGAACCGTTTTGCAATTTCAGTAATAATTGTTCTTTAGATTATTCAAGTGACCGTCTTTTTAACATCAAATTACAATTAGTTAGAATGACTGTTCTGGTAAATAGTGGTCCACGACCACGAGACGTAATGGGGAAAAATTTTTTTTAATTGCGCCGCACCTACTTAATTAGACGAACAGATAGACTATTCAAATTACATTTGAACCTCACTTGACGCGTTGATAATCTCAAAAATTCTAATCCTTTGAAAAAATGAGTAGGAATGTAATTACAGAACTCGATTATCGCAATATATAATTAACACTAGCTTTTGTCGTTCTGCATTCCTGCTAAGTTTAAATTCCTGCATTATTGATTAGTTACTTACAAAAAAACAAGTCATGAATCGCTTTATATAGACATTAAAATTGTAACACTTTATTTTATTTTGAGAACTGGTTAATTAACAGGATCATAAAATGGAAGTAAAGATTGTTGAAAACTGTAAAAACTCTCAGTAATGAAATGTGAAAGCTAATAAAAAGCCGATGACTATAATATTTATAATCTAAATACTTAAAACAGCGATATTACGGAACAATTTACACGTCGTACTACGATAACGATCATGCGTAAATATTTTCCAAGCAAAAGATGCCTTGAGAGTGGCGAACGTTTCCTTTCTTTATGATATCGTTTTGTTATAAAGTACAGTAGCTGTTGAAGTGAAGAAATATCTTTGTTTAGATTCGCATGTAGCCATCTTATTAACACTGGACTGAACTTTTACTGGCATATTATTGAGTTCGACTTTAAGCCCACGATAATTAGCGTAGTTTGCCGATATTCGACACCCTCTGACGAATGTTTGCCAATCGTGTTAACCGATCAACATCTCTATTGTTCTGCTCTGTTTGCCCACTTTCCCCGCGCATAGAGTTTCGATGATTTTTCGAAAATATGTCGCTGTTTAATGAAGCTTTCGTTTAGTTGTGCAGCCTATCGCATTACAATATTAATGAACTAATTGATTATGCAAATGGCGGTGTGCTTTTTGTCATCGGACTCTTGACTAAGTCCTCATATTTCTGTTTACTCGAGTGTGTCGTCGCAGCAGTTTTTGTCATAATATAGGTTTATAATTTTTTTGATTTGATAAATGAATGTTGACATCATATTCCATTACCTACTGAATCAAAATTTTCTTACAATTATTTGCTGAAATTTTGTTAGTCATTGAGGAATATTTTTTTTTATACGTATACATTAGACGTCTATTATCCCAAAATTTGGTTTTAAAAAAATAAATTTGAGTGTACGTGACATAATGCAACAGGTACTAGCCGGGGCGTAGATTGTTACTTATACCTACTGGTATAAGTTTAAGTTTTTGAGTTTTGAAACGATATCTGAATTTGTCATTGTCTCATGCCACCTCCGCCTATCATGCACTCGCATCGCATGCATCGCACGTCATTTAGTGCGGCTTAGGTATGTCAATCCATACATTTATTCTTTCTTCCGAATCCTAGGACTGATTATGAATCAGTTTCGTCGCTATTTGGCTGTCATAAAGTATGAAAATGCCACTAATTACATTGCAAAACTGGTTGATACTCGTAGGTGATATTTAATGTTTTTAGTAAGATAATCAGCCTGCATGTACATTTAACTAGTTACTTAGTTACCAACAATAACAATTATTCAAGGAAATCATGACTGATTTGCGTCATTGATATTGTACATAGCGGCATATTCTCACGGTGTGGTTCTCCCGCAGACACAACAAGCGCGCGCGCCGCCCGCTCCCAGTCCCACAGCCGCCGCGTTCGCCGCCGCGCTGCGCGGGCGCAGGTAAGCTGAATGTTTATCAACACGACCACCGGCGTACTCACCACTGAGCAGTGAGCATAGTCTTGTACTGTAAGACGAAAACACAGTCAAAGAACATTATTCACTTAAGTGAAAATAAAACCTATCTTTACCTTGCCTAAGCCCCCAGATCAACAGTTATGAATATCAATCAAGATAATATATAATTATTAAATAATCATCCCCTAAGTATTTTCTATTTTTACTTAAAAATAAGCTATAAGTAGGTACTCACTTTTTATTATTAAGCCTTCTTTCACGTTTTCTATGAGAGATTTGCAATAAAAAAATTAACGACGTAAATAATGTTTAATCAACTAAAAGACCGTTAATAATGTATTTTTAAAGAAATACTTAAAAAAGTTAATTTCACTTGTGTTTACTTGTGACACTATTTAGGTAAATGAAAAAACTTACAGTTGGAAGTATTTAAGTTATTCTACAGTTAAAGCAGTAGGTAGTCAAGTGATTTTCTGTCTGAGTCCTCCTACTAGCTGCATCTGCTGGTTTTCAAAGCGTACCCGTCTGTCCATAAAAGTGCTGAGTATAATCGATTTTGTCAAAACGATTTAGTGAACGAATCGATCTGCGTTTATATTTTACGACTTCCCAAAACGCAGTAATTTGTATTGTTAGTGGCGAAAGTTTCGCGGAATCCAGACACAATAAAATTCATCACGCGAAAACAGAACTAGTCAAAAGATATACGCTAACATTTGGCTACATTTAACCGATTTAACCGACTGTAACGGAAGTCCAGTATCAACATGTTAACTTAGAATATAAAAAGAACTAACTACTAACTACTAGTTTATTTTCCCAGAAATAAAATCTAAGCAATTTTTCTATACCTACAACAAATGATTTTCTTATTATCCAGAGATGTAAGAATAAGTTTTCCGGAAAATCAACTTTTCCGGATGTAAATGCGCTTTTTACGTAACACCTTGGTTTAGTAATATTGTGTTACTTTATCGTTTATTCTGGGTATTTTGGATTCCCTGACATGACAGCACTTTTTTGGGGCTTTTGTTTTAACCATTGATAAGTTGGCATTATACAAAAAACTACGGTCAGTTTATTAAGAGTTTAGGAAGCATTTATGAATCTCAAATAGCAAAAAGGTATGAAATAAAACAACTTTTGTGGACTTTATTTAATGCGTTTTATTTACCAGAATTATATATTTGGTATTTTTTTTCGGTTTTGTTAAGGGTTTTTTGGTTTCCCGACGACGACGTCTCGTCACCTTTTCAGTAGCCGTGGTCACGGGTCGAAAAGTTGTTTTATTTCAATTATGAGTTCGCGTTTATTGAAAGGCTCATTACTAAAAATAGTTCTTTGTTCACCGATCGTATCGTTTATGGGGAAGAATGGGACCGGTTGTTTGCTTTACCTCTCAGTACTACCACGAGTATATTCGCCATTTATGAACCTGAGTCGTGGACTTGCTTTTGTCATTTTACTAAAAAGGGGCGTCACGCGCATGACGCGGCGGTGGCGGCGGTGGCGGCTGCGGCACGGTGTGCGGTACAGCCAGTACAAGCATATCCAGTTTTATTATTCTACTCGTATTCTCATTCTTACTTGACTAGAAGAAACCAGTACGCCTGAACTATAAATATAAGATGAAATAAATAAACATTTGCATAAAATGACACCAATTATCTAGCCCACGTTAAGTTTCATGACGAGCTTGTGTTATGGATACTAGATAACAAATAAACATACCTTCTTATATCCTTTTTTTTTTAAATACATACTGAATATACATATTAAACACCCAGGCCAAGACAAATGTTCATGCACACAAATATTTGTCTTGACAGGGGATCGAACCCGTGACCTCTGGCGCAGAAGGCGGGCTTAGTACCCCTGCACCGAACAGGTCGTCAAAAAATATAAAAATATAAAAGTTCCGTTAAAGGCACCAGGGTTTTCTCTTTTTCAACTTTTCAAAAGTGCATACCCCACTACATTTAGGTACTTATAAATTGCTTGTGCTATTTATTATTACAATGCGTAAAGTAACAGAGAGAGTATTAAATATATTCGTAGTTACTTTTATTTGAAACGATGCTAAAATTTAGCAAATTTGAATCAGTATTTAGCAGCCAAATCATTTGACGATTCAAAACTGGCTTTGAATAAAAAAATATATGAAAAATCTCTTACTGTTTTGTTTACTAGTAAGTGTGTGAAGTCGCAATCCAATCTAATCACTGATTCCTGATACAATCCTGATATTTTTATTTCTATTCCATAAGACTTAAATTCCTGTAGGCCGAGTTTCACTTAATCTCTCAGCTCAATATATTAGTAGCTGTATAAGTTGCTGTGATCTGGTTGTTTTTGTTATGCAGTTATGGTGCTAATGTCTGGTCAAATGGCTTGAGTGGCGATGGCCCAGCCGATAGCGGTGGCCGGTGGCCGGTAACGACGCAGACAAACATCTAATGGGCCGAAAATGTTTTGTTTATGCCAATGTGTGGTACTTGTGTTATGTTCGGACATTACAAAATTCATGTGAAGAGGAATATTGCGTAAGTTGCAAGTACTCTACTTTTTGGTGTTTTATTTAGTTTTGGATAAAATTGTGTCAGTTGGAAATAAACTTAAATTGTAATTCTCAATTCAGAAATCGACTCAGTATTGTAGTCGGTCACTTGAAAATCTCAATTCAAAATTGAGAATTTCACGTCAAACCTCATTTAAACGTAATTTTGTACGAACATTCTCTACTTTTAGTTGAATTTAAATTGTTATCTGACTCTTTTCTTGGTTAGTCTTTTAGTTAGGGCCACTTTCAACGCAGACGGCGACGGTCGACGACGGTATTTCTGTCCGTCGTCACTTCCGCAGCGGAAGCCGGAGGGCTGCGCTGGCGCACAAATAGACGCACTCGCCAAGCTCCACCAAAACAAAATGGAAACTGACAGTTATTTGTATACAACCTAGGAGCTTATTTACAACTTGTTCAAGTGTTAAACGGCTGAGGTTAAAAACCCTGTTGACTTATTTATGTGGAATTATGAAATAATATTGAAAAAAAAACAGCACAGTCGCAGTCGGATACCTGAAGTGGGTCAAAAACAAAAGATTTGTTATACACAACGGACCAAGAGTGCGATCGACATTTTACGGGTCTGGATTATTGTCTTCTTTAATCTTAATATAGAAAAGATCAAATTTATTATTTAGCCGTAACTTCTTCTCTTCTTCTTAAATTTAAGAGCTGCGCTCTTGTCGGTGGAGTATTTTCCATTCCTGTCTTTTTCCTGCCAATGACTTCACCTCCTGGTACGACACAACATTAACTTTCTCCTTTATTTGTGAAATATAGCTCATTCTAGGTCTACCTCTCCCTCTCCTTCCCTCCATTTTCCCTTCCAGTATGTTTATAATGAAACTGACATGTCGTAACAGGTGGCCCAGCATCTTTCCCCTTCTATTCCCAATCTCCCCAAGTAAATTTCTTCCCTCCCCAATCATGGTCAGTAGCCGTAACTACCTAACCATAAAGATTTATGTTTATTTTTTTATTTATACAAGATATTAAATTACACTGCCCACCTTTCTGATTCAGATAATCGTGACGTGAGTGATCGTCTTTTGTATGTTTTCTTCAACGGGTTTTTTCTTAACGTTGCTTGGTTGGTTGATCCCTCCTCCGTTCAGTTCAGTAGCAGGATATTCCACTCATTCATCTCGGAATAAAGGTGGAGTTAATTCGGGACATCAATCTGCCGCGTAGACGTTTATCTGCGCCTTAAAGGAGAGCGAGAAAGCTTTCCTTTGATATTAATTTATGAGCCGTGACTTAAGATTATTTAAGCGATAAAAGTGTATACTTTTAATATAGCCATGAGGCCATTAAAACAGATATTGAAACCAAAACGATTTTCATGTTGGTTTTATTGCATTAAGCGATATTTTCTGTATGTACCTACTGTGTTTTTTTTTCTTTGTGCCCAAAGTTAAGGGGGAGGTTATGTGTTACGTGTTTAGAACAAAATTATGAAAAAAACATTTTTTTTTATGATTTTTGTCGTTATTATTTTTATTTTATCATGTGTTGACGTCGTTTATTTGGACATTAAACTTACCTTAGCAATGAAAAACAAAGAAAGCAAACTTAAAATAATATCAATAATAGTAAAAAAACCTATTGATCGCTCACCAAGCTCGGCTCCGCGATATCAGCTGATCGCAGCGCTAAGGTAAAAAAGTATATTCAAAAATCCAATTTTTCGCCTAATATTGTCCTAAACACATAATAACACAACCCTCGCCTTTAACTTTGGGTACATAAAATAAAGACACTAAATAACTTAGTAATACTTATTTAACCAGCTCAACTTCGGTTGCCTGAAAGAAATTGCATATTAGCGATAACTTTGTTAAATAAACTTGGTAATTAATGCACACCATGAATGGTGTGCATGTGCAGTAAAGAATATTTTATCTTTTATCTTATCTTATCTGTTTATTATGCAAAAAGTTGAAAAAACCTTTCGACACGTACACAAAAAGATTAAAACATTTAAAATATTAGAATAAAATCCTGAAATAAGCTCCTTCCACATTAACATGACGAGCTCCAGAAAGGTTTTATCTACAAACAAGTGTCAAAAATTACCCTCAATTCATCGTGAGTTTTCTTAAGGTAGCAAAAACTTCCGAGTTAAGACAATATAAATATAAAGGTACTTCTAAACAGAATTACTAAGTCTGAGAAACGATTAAATAATGACTAATTCTGAGAAATGTGCTTTATCAATTGATATCCGACGAGATAATCGGTGTATTGAACGTTTGAACGTGAGAGTGAAGCAGGAAGCGCGTCGCCCGCATCCTGCGCTAGCGCCGGTCGCCGGCATCTCTGTAGCTCTTCCTACAAATTAATCTTTATTGTTTTGAAATAAAGTTCAAAGTCCTTCGCACTGCCGCCGTTCCCGGAGCCCTAGGCCTCCGGTCCTTCGGTCGATTGTGGTCGATTGCTTATAATTGCTGACTGCTCTATTAGGTCGAGAGACCGCACTACACTTAACTAATAATAGTTACTTGTTAAGTGGCTCTTTGTCAGTTAGTTAATATCGAAGACAAACTTAAACTTGAATTACATACGAAGAAGTATTTTTCTGTAGAGTGGAGAACAAACAGCCCTTGATGATTTTCTCGTTACAAGATCTTTAGCACATGACATAACAGGCTCGATTGAATAAAAGTTCCAATTTGACGTTATATTTTTAGCATTCGCTAAATTTACGGAGAGAAGTAGTCGTAGTAAAACGTTATATCACACAATTACAAAGGATTGGTATTGTTTCTGTCATAGCTTACATAGACGTGTCAAATGTATACAGTTCTTTCCCGTATTATTTAAACGTAGCATGTCCGCACGGGAAAATAATCTCGTTATCTAAACATCTCTATATTATCACAGTTTAACAATCATAACGAAGTGTAGTTTTGCTATCTCGCTGCGTTGACGAATCGCAAAATCACGTAAATCACTCCAATGAAACTATTCCGTGACATTAGGAGATGATATATTTAATCAGTAAAAAATGTGAAGCGTAGAAAAGTTTTATAAAACAAGACCCAAGTTTCTCATTTGTTATTTTTCAGTAATGTACGGTCAACGGCACGTACGGCTTCACATTTGCACTACGAAAATCGCCGCTATTACGAGCGACGTAAGGGCGTCTTACGTAAAGCCGTAGCTGCTGTTGACATGCAGAAAATATTCATTACCGCTTGTTATTTGCTCACATGAATTATGTTCGATTTGGTAAGGTCAGGTGCTATGTAATTCTCCTTCAGAACAATACAGTCATACAACAAATAAATGAACTAAAAGCATTATCTTGCCGTTGTGTGCTCAGCTGAAACGTCCACAATTTACGATCGTCGTCAGTAATATTTTCTTTACGTTTCATGACAATAATTTTACCTAAGTTATTTGTATGACAAGTCCATTATAGGCACTTGTACAAATACGTCTAATACGAACTATTATGATGAAAAAATATTTTCAGCTTCAATAATGTTGAAGTGGTTAATTAAAAGTGAGTCATGCCTTAAGAATTGTGTTTATACTTTAGTTTTATAGCACAAGTTCTTGAGAACACTTTCATGTAATTTTGAACCTCTTACGTTTATGGTGAAGCGATGGGGATATGAAAGGTTTAAGGTTCACACATCATCAAAGCGTTCCGCCGTAAAAGAAATGCGTCGGGAATAGTGCAGGCGTTCGGTAATATCAACAGACGGACTGCGCCACTAGGGTGGCAACGCGTTCATAATTTCTCCACTCCAGACAGTATCTATGATAATGATAAGAATTCTCAATATCTTTTTTGTGTACCTTTACAGTTCTTCCATAAATCAATGTAGGTATGTTCATACTAACCATACTTGAGGAGCCCGTGTCGCAGTGGTTCGCGCGCTTGGCTTGAGATTGTTGAGGTTAAGCAATGGTTTTCGCAATGGTCGGTCACGGGATGGGTGATCAAATCTTTACTATCTCGAGTTCCTACGTGCTTCGGAAGGAACGTTAAGCCGTTGGTCTCTGCTGCATTTGCAGTCGTTAAAACCCACCAATCCGCATTGGGCCTGCGTGGGTCATGGCCCGTTCTCCTTATCCATTCATAAGGAAGGCCAGTGACCAAGCAGTGGGGACATTAAAAAATATGTCTGATGACGATGTTCATACCTATTTAGCTTGAAACATGGGACTATCATGAAGATATAGGTGTAAGTGGAGCTAACACTCCGAATACCTACTTGAAGCAAAATTTTATGAGGCGTTATCTCACTGTCTAGAAATTTCTCTCTCTTTCTAATTAATTTTGTTTTCCTTTTTTTAACACTATTAGTGAAAGGATAAGTTAGCATCTAGGATTCCAATTGCTTCCACCACCACATAGAACAATTTTATAAAAAAAATGTGTTGATTTTCCATAATTTCTTAAAAACACAAACAAAATCCGATATTAACCGAAAGAGGTTTGAACCTTTTGACCTCGTCCCCGGTCCGCCATTTCGATATTTTTTTCTAAATGGCGCCGAACGATTATCTATATAAATGGATAGGGAACGTAACGATAAGTTTTGACATATCTTAATTATATTTGTTTTTGTATCCATTTTTTTTTTTATATTGACATAACTAAACATATATTTTTTTTTTAACATAAAGACAACTTGTAATTCCTTACCAATTTATAAATGCTTAAATATGTGCCTAATTGACAACTGTTTATGCTGTTTTTTTATTATTTGCATGCTAAAAAATTGGCAGAATGTACAGGAACCAAAATCTTTTTTGACCACTGTATGTACTTACCTACATTCTTTGCAAATAAAATATTATGATTATGATTATTATGATTATGATTAACGATGAACAAAATATATCATACTACATAATGCCCTAAAGTGTCAGGCTAGTTAGGTATCTAATTGTTTAAGAATAAAATATTTTGGGCCGGCATCATTAATTTTTAAATCTAATTATCTGGTTTATGTGACATTTTAGGGCATTATATAATAACAATTTTTGTTCCTCTGTGTGTCCCTTGTTCATTTATAATAGGTATTATCGTGCGACGCTATTTTGAAAATAAAATAAAATGGCGCATAAGAAGTACTAAATACAAAAAAATAATTAAGTGCTGTTTGTTATAGAAAAAATTAGTGCTTACGCTTCGAAAACGTCATTGGAACTTAGGAGAATGTGGCAGTTCGGCAAACATTTTTAAGGTAAATAAAAAAAAGAATCACAAGTAAAACTACCACTAATTTGAATTTGATAGTAAAACATTGCATCCTAGGGTCGTATTTTCTTGCATTTTCTCGTTTCGTGGTGACCCGACAGTCGAGCTCGCTCCGTCAGTCACCGTCAGTCCGGCGGATCAAAGGATGCCATTCCAGTTCTACCAACGTAAACGAAAACAAACGCAAATAAACCGTCGCTTCATAACCCTAGCTAGTACCTACTTTGTTGTGTTCCGAATCATGCCTGAGCATTACTCACACCACAGCGAAGGCTCTAAAGATAAGACACAGTGAGCAGCAGCGGCATCTCGACTAGCCATTTTCAAAGAAATTTTTAAGTCTTCTTCATGTTTAAGAATTACCTAATCTCTATAACTACCTGGGCCCCTACCGCGTAAGTGTCCCGGGTTCGATCTCCGGACAAGACAAATATTTGTGTGCATGAACATATCTATTTGTCTTGGTCTGGGTGTTTAATTGTATATCAAATATGTTTTTACAAAAAAAGTATATAAGTATATTTATCCGTTATCTAGTATCCATAACACAAGTTCTTCATGAAACTTAACGTGGGCTAGATAATTGGTGTGATTGTGTGCAATTATTTATTTATTTACTTATTCTATTTCCTTTGACATAAAAGGGAATGTTCCAGAGACGCGCATTAAAAAACAAACTCGTCAGCTATTAATTTTCATAGATGGATATATTCATATTCATTTATTGCATATCACATTACATAATAAAGGTGACAAAGAAAATACGGTCTATATGTGACGCCCTGCAAGGGCATAGCAATAGTTAAATAACTTAGGGCTGTTTTTTTTTATAAATTACAAAATATTAAACTTAATTACACACAAAATTAACATTAAATTATTATTATTATTAATCACAGGAAAAAATTAAAAAATACAATAGATAAAAACCTCTTTTAATGTTCTGTGATAAAAACTAATGCCAACTAACTAGTTCGCTAGCTAGCTATGTGTCGTATTGAATTTGGGTTTTTTTCTGAGTTCTCTATGCATCGTATTTCGCAGATTGTCGTTTCTGATGTTTCCGGATTTGAGTAAGTAGTATGCAGGACTTACCTACCAGTAAACTCGATAATAAACAACACAATGAAAAAAAAACATCGATCAGTGAAGCGAGTAATATCTCGTTTCGTTTTTGAATCGAGATTGCTGTTGAATATTAAAGAGGTCCGGGCCGGATGAATACGGGTGGTGCATTGCGGTGCAGCGTGCATACTACGAGACGAGAACTTCGAGAATCTCACAACGACAAATTGTTTAAAATTAACAAATGAATAACAAATATAACCTAACTGAATAAAGAAATATAGAAAATTGTTAAAAGTTTTGATGTCAATAATCCGACAGTAGTGTTTGTATAAAGCTTAGGAGAACTTAAACGTATTTAAGTACTTTCTATTATCTGTTCTACGAATAACTAACTAATAGTTGCCTTTATGCTTTCCAAAAAAAAAAATTGTAGCCTTGTCTTTGTTATTTTATCGCGTTTTTGGGACTAAATGAAAGTCAGGGAGAATGAAGAGCCACTGCCATTTGTTTTCTAATAAATACCATCAACTAAATACAATAATAATTAATAATACATTCTGGTTACATGACACCGTGGGTAGGGGCGCCGCGCCGCATTTACGCACGTCTAGACGGGACGGGCGGAGCCTCCATACATATCCTCTTTGTCATTATTTTTCGGATTTCAACCTAGTAGATTGTTAAGTCGATAGTTCGCTAGTCACACTGAACTTTGTCAATGGAAGTTTCATTTAAAGTTTTCTTACACTTTTCTTCACGATGCAATGAACGAATCAAATGCCTTACGAAGCACGGAGGGGCTCGAGATAAATACATTTTTGGTCACCCATCCCGTGACCAACTATTGCGAATGTTGTTTAGCCTCAACAATCGCAGGCTAAGCGCGCGAACCACAGCGCCACCCTAAGCCAGTATATTCAGCTCATTAGTACTTTATTTACTTGGCTGCGTCCGCGGTACTCGCGCTGTGTTGCGCCTGCACAGGTCGTAAAGTGAAGCATGCATGCGGCTATATTTAGGGGGCTATTCCCGGAGCCGCCCCCTACCGCCCCCCGCGACAACCTTGACAGTCGTATTCTGGAACTATTTCGGTAGACATTTGATTATGTCCATATGGGTAAGGAGTCACGTCAAGCAGGAATGGGAAGGTATACATTTTCTTTTGAGGAGTTGTATATTTTTGTCAGTAGTGGTCGAACGGTCTTTTGAATATTTTAAAGATTTTTAATCAACGAACTATAGATAATAAAGGTAGGTACTAAGTTTTCGACGTTGATGATGTTGTGATTAAATCCTACTTATATTTTAATGCGAAAGTATGTCAGGTTTGTTTATTTGTTTGATTGTTTGTTGCCCTTTCACGCAAAAACTACTAAACTAATTTGGATGAAATTTTGAATAAATTTAAGAATAAACTGTATGACTTTTCAATGTCCTTATAGTATTGATGATCTTTATGTATTAAATAAATAAATTTATCTTTCGATCTAAATCTTGACATTCCCCTAATTTTATTGCTTGCACACAGCTCCGTGCCAGTCAGTTTGTTCTTTTTTTCTTGTTATTTGTTTTTATTGTTCCTTTTTTTGTTACTTTCTTGTTTATCTGTGTGTCTACGTGTCGCGTAGCCAACAAACCGGTTCCGGCGGAAGATCAGCGCTGGTTGTAGACCATGCATTATGCTGAGCCGGGACCGTTTGGAGACAATGTATTTGTGTAAATTGTTTATAAAATGTTTAATTGTATTTGTATTTATGTTGTCTCAATTAAATTAATTTTCTTTCTTTCATTATTGTTTTCGGACAATATCTAAGACCAAGAGTGACTAAGAGTGATGTTACACATCTTTCACCTCCAAGCTGCACCTTTGATACTCTGCTTACTCCACCAGGACCTTATGGTGTGAGGGTATTTTTTTATATGAACTGGCTACCTATCTTATCTCGAACTGCCTGAACACAACAATGCTGAAAACATTGTTATTATGGCGTCAGGCTTAGATAAGATGGTGGTAGCTAGCCAGGCGGGCTTACAACAAGTCCTACCACCAACCAAACCGAATACAAATATGTACCCCCGCTGGGAATCGAACCCGGTTCTAATACAGGGGGTTGTACCACTAGACCACAGAAGCGGTTATTACATAGGGTTATTACATATGTACATTTGTGAAACTTCCCGGTTCATCAGTAGAGATTTTTTATAATAATTTATTATTCAAATGAAATACCTATTTGTGTTCCTATTATTTATATAATTAATCTATTAGTATTTGAAAAACCGCTTCCTTTAATAACTGTACTGGTCAATCGGGAAGTTACCCGACTGTACTTATCTCTCTTTTCAAAACGAAGTCGTGGGCAAGAACTTGATTATACGTAGGTATTATTTAAGTAAAAACATTTCAATATCCCCACTGAATTAAGTACTAACCATAAATATGCAGTCACAATCAGAGGTTTGACCCGATACAATGGTTAGTAAAATTAATTCATGGGCCTTGCATTGTCGTAAATATGATGAAAGCCGGAGCGGGCGCAGCTGAATTAATAATGATATCATCTGTCTGGACGGGATCGCGGATTTACGTGTCGCGGCGGCTGATAAGGACAATGTCAACCGACATGCGATACGTTAAAATATTTTTTTTTAGTAATTTTGCATTGCTAGTAAATGCAGTTGTACATTTTCTAAAAAAACTTAGCAAGATAACAATATGAAGTCTGATGATAGGATTGTAGTTTGTGATGTCTCAAAAGTCGTACCTAATACTTCAAGTGACATTGTATACATATTTATAGGTATGAACAAAAAATCGTTCGATACCCTGACCCCCCTTTCACGATAACCCCAGGGTGCTAAGGGGAATCGCTTTGCCCCGTGACACCCTGGCCTCGTAGAGATGTGAAACTTGAAGTGTAAACAAGAGTTATTGTATGGATTGTGAGTAAATCTTTCTACCAAGCTAACAAACGAAATATGAACTTATGAGACTTAACGGTTTTTACTGCGTATGTATATTTATATTAATATTTTAAAATCAGTAAGATAAATAACATTGCTGTCCATCACTAATAAACCATGTTGTTACGGGGAATTGTCAGGGTAAACTCAGCGTCATTGTCAGGAATTGTCAGGTCACTCATAAACTCGCAAAGGTCGATATAAAATAAAATAAAAACATTTTAAAACTCTTTTTTTTTTTTTTTAGGTTCAATTATTTAAGTAATCCACATGCGTGCTGTGGTCTCTTATAATCGGAGAAGCACGCGAATCTGTAACCATAGATCTAATGATAATGATTCACAAGAATGGAAAGCCAATCAACGACGTCGGCTCGTACAGACCTATCAGCCTATTACCTCTCATCTCAAAGCTGTTTGAAAAAATAATGTTATCTCGAATGCTTGGTGCTTTGTCTGAAGGATCCATAATTCCTGATCACCAATTTGGTTTCCGACGGGAGCATGGAACAGTGGAACAGGTCCATAGAGTGGTGGATCAAATAAGAAAGTCTTTAGAGCTAAAGGAGTACTGTTCGTCGGCATTCCTAGATATAGAGCAGGCGTTTGATAGAGTTTGGCATAAAGGTCTGCTCTGTAAGGTCAAGAGGCTGCTTCCTCATACTTTTTTTTTGATATTAAAGTCATATCTATCTGAAAGAATATTCTACGTAAAAGACAGCGAATACACCTCAGGCTTCCACGATATACTTGCTGGAGTACCGCAGGGGTCTGTGCTTGGTCCTGTACTCTACTCATTGTTCACGTCGGACTTACCAGAAACACCCGGGGTGTTAACCGCTACCTTTGCAGACGATACCGCCATCTTGGCTAGCAGTAAGAACCCAGAAGCGGCATCCCAACTCCTCCAGCAAGGGCTCAACAAAATAGGAACGTGGCTCAGGAAATGGAGAATCAGGGCCAGTACTTCAAAATCGACTCAAGCCACATTCACTCTCCGCAAAGGTGACTGTCCTCCTGTCACCCTGGATGGAAAAACACTGCCACACAGCGATACAGTCAAATATCTAGGAATGCATCTGGATCGAAGGTTAACATGGAAAAAGCACTTACAGAAAAAGAGAGATGAAATCAACCTTAAGTATAAAAATCTACAGTGGTTACTTGGAAGAAACTCTATCCTGAGTATAGACAACAAACTGCTAATTTACAAGGTTGTGTTAAAACCGATCTGGACATACGGTATACAGCTGTGGGGATCAGCCTGCAACTCCAGTATCGAGATTATACAGAGGACACAAAATGGCATATTGAAGAATTTATCAAATGCTCCATGGTTTATAAAGATTACTGAGCTGCACCATGAGCTCGAGGTAAACACCATCAGAGAGGAGATAAGACAATACTCAGCTAAGTACAAGCACCGCCTTATTACGCATCCGAACTGCCTTGCGGCACAATTAACCAGTATTGGTTACCCTAAAAGACTTAAACGGCAACACATCATCGAGCTATCATGATAGAAAGCAAACAATGAAGGCATACTCAGTGGAGTACTCTTTCTGCAAGCCATATTGTCTAACATAACATCCGCTCATAGTCAATAGACTGATCGCAGATAAACCGAATAACAAAAAAAAAAAAAAAAAAAAAGATCTAATGAAGAATGTATAATGTATTCTCTGGTGGATTGGGATCCTTAAATAAATTAATAAATTACCACAATGAAAAGGAATGATAAATAAAACCATTTCATCCTGCTAATGTTTAATGGCAAAAAACTGCATAGAAACTAATTTCGGCAAAAAATTACTACCAGATCCCAGGGGATATCTTTATCACTTGTTCGCGTGTGTAAACGTAATTGAATACCCTCGATTGAATTAACACGGTTATTATAACCAGTTATAACGAGAGCAGACATTAATCTAATGATGGCCCCAGTTACAAGAACGTGTTGCCTCATGTCTGTGCAACAGATGCATCCCTCGACGGCGGTTTTCCCACGAGTGGCATGATATACTATCAGTAGAGATCCATATTGGGGTTGGGTTCCCAATGTCAAGTGCATACGAATAGAAGGGGAATCTATGGTGACTGTTTGACGAAAACTGTTAATGTCCCACGATAATTTAAGACCAGCGTTCCACCCGCGACTTCGTCCGCCTGATAGAATTTTGCCAACAAAACATTCTGTCCAAGGTAATAAGAACTTATGTGATTTGCCAAAAATCAGTGGCTTAAAAATACACAGAGGAAGTTACTTTCGTATTCATAAAGCTATCCAGAACTCCTATTTTATTTATAAAAAAACAGTAAGTTTTTTTTTAATAACATATTCAATTCATTAATATATTAAATTAACACTGTCATGTAACCTCATTCATAGGTTAACCAACCTAGGTTTTTATTTCCATTATTGTTATTAGATTAGTGGATGTTGTTGTAGCAATAAGTACCTTCTTTTAACAAGACTTTCTTTACTTGGCTTCTCTTCATACAAAGATACACAGTCTACATAACTTATATTGTGCACGGATATGTGTAGAGAATGGCTGTAAAAAAAGATGGTCATTAAAGGGAAAGTAAAGGAATATTGATGTGATCAAATTTAACTCAATTCAATTCAATTTAAATTCTGTATTTGCAAAACATGTGGTTTAACAAAGTTTTCAGAATTTGGAATGCAAAATGTACCGTAACATGTCTGCCATATACAAACGGCGTGCAAATGTCTAAAAAAATCTTGAAGTTATAGCTGATTGAAAGCAAAATAATTAATTGTCATTTCAAATCACAGATTTGTCATAATTATAATAACATAATGTCAAAAAAAATAACTAATAAAAATGCATATTATTATTACAATATTATTAATAATTAAAATGTCAAAGATAAATAACTAAGTAATTGTTGTTTCACATAAAAAATCTGAGATACAGTAATAATTTTCGATCAATAATAATTTCGTAATCTAAAACATTTCATTTAGATCAATGGAAACATTCCTTCATTTTCAAAAACTGCACTCAAAGATTATTGAAAAAAAACATTAATAGGTAAGTAAATCAAACCGACGGAATGAGAAAAATAACATCGTGTACTTTTATGGTACCAATCGATAGAGTTAATCATAAAGATCAATTTAGTGTGAGTAGAATAGTATCTAAAATTAAAAACAATCCTTAAAAAACCTATTGAAAACTTATTCATCGATTGAACTCGCGTCTTGTCGCCTTTAGCATGAAATTTAGCAACAAAGTCAGTAGCCTAATAATTAAAATCATTGTTTATAACTTTTTACTTTTGCATTTTACAATGTCGCCCTGACGGGATGAGATGAGGACATGAGACTAGTTGCTTTTTTCTAGTATATTTTCTTGTTTAATATTTATCACATAAAATCATTGTATTGCTACAAATATGGTTCATATTTCGAGCTCCTAAGTAAGATAAAGTGAACTTCATTTTTATTTTAGTTAGTGTTAGTAGTAGTACTTAGGTAGAATAATGTATTGAACTATGTAATCTTTTATCTTTCCTGGCTTTGTCTTTAATTTAAGACATTAAGTTACTTAAGGTAAATTGATCTTTATACTTAACACTATCGAATAGTACCATAAAAAAACACGACTTTTTTTTAAGAAAAACGCTTCCATAAAACCTCTACTGGTCTGCCGGGAAGATCCCAGGGTGTAAACACCCCTTTCATTATATGTGCATAAATCATTGACGACAATGACGATGACGGCATCACACGTGCTGCGGCATATTAGCGTATATTGATTGTTCTGGGGGCGATCAGGCGCGTCCCAGCCAGGGGCCTGCGTCCAGCTCGCACGTGCGGAGAAAGGGGCGCGAACGAAAGGGAGGGACGACCAGATTGATTAACTGCTTTGCTACAGATGCTGGGAATGGTTTCAGCGAAAGATAACCATACCGCATCTATTTATTTAGGTATTTTTAACTATGCGTTTTTTTTGGAAGTTTAGCTTGATCAGTCAGTCAGTATTATAACAACCTTAATTGCAATTTAGCAATCTTTTTTATTTATTTGATAAAAAATATTGCTTCGCGCTTCCGTAACTAATTAGAACGAAAAACAAGAACATAGGGAGACGATTCATCACACCATAGCTAGGAATCATTCCTCGTCATGTTTACTAAGCGTGAAAGCAAAGATAATTTTATGTTCAAATTCAATGACCAACGTTAGAACTAGCCAGATAGTTAAAGCCTCCAACTAAATAATACAATTTCATTTCTATTCTCAAGGATAATTAATGACATAACACTCCCGTTAACTTGGCACGCGTATTATTTCGCACGTACATACTCTTGTGTAATCGTAAACTTGACCTTTCTTGGCTCCTTTCCTGTGCGCTCTCCCGCTGTCACCGTAGCGCGTCCCGAGTCCGTAGCCGTAGTGCAGTGCCGTAGTGGCCATGCCCCGCGCGCGTAGCGTCCGATGTCGAGTGTGCTCACGCCTTTAGCATTTAGGTTGTAATTCGGTTAGTGATCATAATGTTGATGCAATAAAGTTGTTAGTGGTGAAGTTCTGGTAAGTTGAATTCAGTAATACATTTTTATTATTTTTATTACTTTATATATTTTTATGTTTTTGTACCGATTTTTTTAATGGATTTTAGGTTTGGTTTGACAGATTATAAATTATTTGTTAACTATTATAATTTAATTCTTCCAAGTCTGTTATTGTGCACACCAATAGCTCTATTGTTTATTTTCGAAGATATTTCATCAAAGTGATGCGAGTTTCTTAAATATTAACGACCTTCGCGCCAAGTTTAGTTAAATTCTAAAATTCCTTAATTGAATCACTGTCTAAACTAAAAAAGATGAACATAAAATCATAGGCCTTCATGTAACTTAATAATGTAGAAACAAATGATATAGTCAATCGAATCGAGCGAGACGTGTTAAATATGTATATCGTTAGAATTAAATCACGATTATTGTCCCCAAACTAGCCTCTATTAAATATAATTCTGTATTATCTTTCTTCTTCTATCCATACAGTATATTAAAGAACAAATAATAAATAATTTTCTAAATTACTAGCGGTTTCACCCGCGTAGTTCCTGTTCCCGTGGGAATATTGGCATAAAAATTATCCTATGTATAGTATAACCAGGCTATCTACTATCTGCGTACAAAGTTACATCCAAATCCGTTCAGTAATTATTGAGTTTATTCTTTGCAAACAAACAAATACTTAATCAAATCTTTCCTCTTTATAATATTAGTACAGATTAAGTTCACGCTTTCGAAACACGCTGCAGCAGCTGGAAAAAATCTCATTTTTCTCAACTTAAAACAAGATGATTTCCACGATAAGAGCTGTTATCGCCGTATCCACATAGTACAGTCGTCGACACATCGAGGGTGTCACCACTTTCCCTTCTGTCTGAGTAATAAGGTCTATTTTGCTAAAGCACGCCTCACAACCTGCGCTGCGTCTGCGCACTGATAACAGGTTAATTGCGAATTGTGTGTGCAATGTGAGCTGTTGTTGACTCTACGTTGACGTTACCTTATATGGTAGGAAAATTATGACTTTTCAGCTATGTCACGGAATATTTCAGGTATTTTATATAGAGATATGAAACTTTTTGCTGAGCTATAAAACTGTATATGAAGCTTGTGTGATTAGTCTATACCTAGGCACTTACTTAAAATAACTACTACAGAAATAATTTGTTCATTGAAATTCAAAGCCAGAAATTGGAAAATGACAAAGTGTGTTAGTTAATGACTTATTAAGGAACTGGTTTTAAATAATCGTTTTCTCATTGACAAAAGGATTAAGGTACACTTGCGGCAAAACTTGCTAAATCTCGATTTTCTTAAAACTAGATTTTGCCCATATGAAAATGTCAAAATATTAAATCCAGATTTAAATATTTGACATTTTTGTAGGGTTAAATCTAGGTTTAACAAAATCGAGAATAGGCAAATTGTCCTGCAAGTGGACCTAATCTGTATTTTACTTAGTTACGTAATAAGTAAATATCATTTTATCTACGGCACGTTAGTAGCTACCTAAGTAGGTATATTAAAAAATTCCCGCAAGTAAAGGGAAGTTAAGAATATTCATTCTTAAATGAGAAGTACTTAACCACATCATCATCATACACTATGCCACATTTAAAAAGCGTATATATTTTTTGAAATATAAAAAAAATACAAGAAAGCCATAGAACACGTCTTGAAATCAGAAAAACCACAAGCATTAAATTAAGAATGATTACGATTATTGCGTAGGCTTGCACTGTTGCTATTTGGACTACAAAATTTAGTATTTGCCTTATTTAAAAACACGAACTTGAAACTCAATACGCAAAATCCTAAAATTTACTTTTTTAACATACTACGAGACAAGAGTTTCTTACTACTAACTATCGATCCGGCGAGTGCGGGCCTAATAACACAGACGTTGTTTCACTGTGTGTCTAATAATTACTTATATCATTCAAAAGTATATCTCGTTTATCAAAAAAATATCTATTTTGTAACAAGAAGAACCGTCAAGAAGCTCGTCAAGGTTTGTTCTTTCATCGTTTTATTTATAAAATCGTTAAAATGATTTTTAATATTTTGCTGTCTTATAAATTTCAACAGAAAAATATTAACTTGAATATTGACTTGACTCACAAGTTATTGACTGACTTAAAAAGACATAGCGTCACAGTACTTTGTATTTATGCAGCTGTGTATTTCCAATGAAGGTAAATATGAAATTATAAACGATAAAATTTTAAATATTGCAGTTACTCAAAGAGGAAACTGTTCAGCGATTCAGCGAACATCGTTGATTGTTCTAGCTAACCCTGAGTTTGAATTTAGTGACATTGTTCACGGGATCACGACAGTACTAATGGTCACAGTGATTAGTGACTGGGCACTATTTGGGCAGCCGCTTTTGATGACGAAGTATCATGTAGCTCTTTAGTTGATCGTTGGTTAAAAACATGATTTTGGTACGTCATTTATACAGGGTGTTACAAAAATACCCGTAAAGCCGAAAGAGGGTTAAATGGTGTCTTATAACAAGTCCATTTAAAATATTTGGGAACCGTACTATCACTGTATGACTTACCGCCAAAAATAATAAAACCATTTTTTTTTATTGATATGCAAACCCTATTGCATAATAACATCATAGTATTGAACCTTGTTATGCTATGCTAACTCCGGTTTCCTGACATGACATCTTACTAGGGTTGACAATATTTTTGGCTTTGATAATTTATTACATTTTTACGGGGTATTTTTTAACACCGTGTATACCACGTTTACTTGTACTTCGCTGGCTCAGCAAACTGAAGAAGTATTTCGAAAAAATTACCATCCTACATCGGCTACATCTATGTACAATCATATGGTTAAGTACTTAAGCATCGATCATTTATTGTAAATTGCAAACAAGCATTTCTCCTTACCTAGATTATAACATGTTAATTATAAGTGCAATTGTGCAAAAAACACTGTCTACTGCAACTATTGCACGCGTTCGGTTCATCATTTTCCAAGCATTTTTGTTCGGAAATAGCAACATCTATCAACTTATCATTAGCATTCAGCGTATCAGTGTCGAATAAAAAAACACATATACTAATGTAATAAATTTGAGCTAAATCAAGTATGATATAAGTTTGAACGTGTGTGTTTATTTACCTTTCCATCTTTTTTATTATACATATTAGTTACCATAAAATAAGTCGTCTCTACTCATAGGTATTCGCAAGTACGAAACGGATATTGGTGTGTTCATTCGCTCCTTGAAAAAGCTGCTTGCAGGAAAAGCCTCGTCGTTTCAGCCATATGACACCCACTGCAGGGTATAGGCCTCTCCCAAGGATCTCCACGACGATCGGTCATCCAGCGGCTTCCCGCGACCTTCACCAGATCGTCGGTCCACCTTGTGGGGGCCTACCCACAGAGCGTCGTCCGGTACGCGGTCGCCATTCCAGAACCTTTCCGCCCCAACGGCCATCGGTTCTTCTCGCTATGTGTCCCGCCCACTGCCACTTCAGCTGAGCAATCCTTCGAGCGATGTCAGTAACTTTAGTTCTCCTGCGGATCTCCTCATTTCTGTTTGGATCACGCAGGGAAACGCCGAGCATAGCTCATTCCATTGCACGCTGAGTTACCTTGAGCCTCCTTATCAGACCCATAGTTAGCGACCACGTTTCACTGCCGTAAGTCATCACTGGCAACACACACTGGTCGTAGACTTTCGTCTTGAGACACTGAGGTAAGTTGGACGCGAAGATTTTACGGAGCTTCCCGAATGCTGCCCATCCGAGTTGGATTCGACGAGAGATCTCTTTCTCAAAGTTGGACTTACCTAACTGGATTGTCTGTCCAAGGTAAACGTAATGGTCAACAATTTCGAGTGTAGTGTTCCCAACGTAACTGTAGTGGGTATGACATGGGAATTCGACATGGTTTTCGTCTTATCTACGTTCATCCTAAGACCCACTTTCGGCTTAGGCTTTCTCGTAGTCCACGAACGCCAAGCAAAGTGGCAGATTATACTCTTCGGTCTTCTGTTTAACCTGCCGTAGCGTGTGGATGTGGTCTATGGTGCTGAAGCCTTTTCGGAACCCGGCTTGTTCGGGAGGTTGGAAGTGGTCGAGCCTGCGAGCAAGACGATTCGTGATGACTCTCGAAAACAACTTATAAACATGGCTTAGAAGTGAGATGGGTCTGAAGTTCTTTTAACTTGTCCGGGTCTTGTCACCCTTTTTAAAGAATAAAATCACCTCACTTATATTCCATCCTCTTGGCGTGTTGCCCTCGACGATAACGAAGTTGAACAGCTTCTGAAGGACTTTGAGTATCGGCTTACCGCCCGCTCTCAGAAGTTCCGCAGTAATTCCATCACCGCCCGCCGCCTTGTTGTAAAAACTTACTATTCCATTAATGAATACTTTGAGGAAAAAAGTTTCTAAATGTCTGCCCCTCTCCTGTTCGTTGCAGTACCTTTCGAGGTGCATGCGATACATTGGCGCTTGCATGCTTTGTTTAGTCACTAAGTCGCATGTAACACAATTTGTAAAAATAAATAAACTATTAAACATTTGGTCGAGTGGCTATAAGGCCCACTTGTGCCAAGTTATGTTAACACATTTAACTCAGACTTCTGAGTTAGATTTATGCAAAAGTAGTATGAAGCATTAACTGGGAGTTAAATGTAACACAACCTAGCTAACCACAAGTGGACCAAACATTAGCAATGTAAGGCGAATTAACATAAAGGAACGCCCCAACGCATAAGATAATTAAACTTGCGTTTTCCCTTTCGCAAGAACCATAACTGTGAAACAATAAAACGCAAGCATTATTTTCATTTCGTTACTGCAAAATATATGTACCCACGCGACGCCATATTAAGGTTAATTAGTATTTCGCCAGCAAAATCGATTAAATCGGACGATAATCGACATTTAATCGGACACGAGAGGCGACTCGAATCGATATTATGCCGATTGAATGGATATGGTGCAATGTTGTGATCTGACCTCTGAGGTAACTAATAATTGATTACGAAGTTTACTATTAATTAAAGTCTCGTACGGGTCGATTTAAATTAATTAAAATTGATGATCAGAAATAGATTAGAAGAAACTATTGTCATTTGGTAATTGGGTTAGTGATAAAAGATTATAAAACTTTGAAACCTTCACCTTTTCAACTATTTTCTTAGACATACTCTTCACACGCCTTAATTGATAAAAAAAAGTAGACTAAATTGTGATTCGAGAAAACACAAATTTAAGAATTTCTTTGGAATGCGATGCGAGACTGATAAAAAGCAACATACAAAGTTTGAATGTATCATTCTGATTTTTCAGGTGTTTTTCACGTTTTTCAAATAGACTAGGAGCCGAGGTGATTATTTTTTTTACAGCAATAACTTCAGATATGTTTAGGTAAACCTATGCGTGCTGTCTGATGACCGCTGATTAGTTATCTGGGTATTGTTATTGGTAGATATCAGAAATAGGTTCAGTTAGAAACACCTGCGCATCCACCGTGAACCGAATTCGGATCCTGAAAGGGTTGCCTATTCTATATTTGTTTGTTCAGAAGTATAAACTAATAATTTTCAATTAAATTATTCTTAAGTTAAAGGTTCCTAATTGAATTTTTGAATATTTGTTGAGATAACTCTTGCTTTATCAGATTTCGTTCAGGAGTCGTATTTTGAATCATTCGAAATTCTTATGCGAATTGAAATTCACCGACTTCCATTTTGTCACTCCTTTGAATCGCGCTAATACGGTGTTGCCGTTTTCTTAACACCTTTGACATAATTTCATTTTACGCAGAATATAAAAAAATGGATATTAACTCTCCAAAGATTAAAAAAAATACTGAATCGAACTTGAATCACTTGAAACGAAATGTTTTGTTGTCAAATTCTATGTCATGTCAATGTCAATTTGAAAATGACATTAAGTGCTAAACGTCAAATTCGGCTTGTCGAAGTGGTCGGGACCATTCGTTGCAGATTCGCATACGTATTGGAATTTCAAAAATCCGGTATTTTGCATTCGCATGCGAATCTTGTGATTCCGTTTGCGAATAGTGATTCGAATGATTAAAAAATTTGGATCCTGTAGCGAGCTGTAGTAAATTATTAACAGCTTTTGTTGTGCGTACATTCGTAGTTCATACCTCTGTAGGCCTAATTTATGTAAATGTCTCAAAACAAAAATAGCTAATTTACGTTAATTAGCCATGTAATTGCGCCTCAGTAAAACTTAACTTTTTCGCTCATTAACTATAGTTATTATTATTTTTATAAATATTACCAGCCCTGCACGGGCGCACGCCCGCCTCGTTACTTCGCGCAGTCGCTCGTGCAACCATCTCTTTCATAATTTTCGACAATTTCCGAATACTCTCACAACCGTCACGATGCGCAAATTTGCGTAATCTCATAGAATACGAGCGGTTGCATATTTAAAACTTCCGGACTTAATTGACCAAGATGAGTTTCTCTGGTTTATTCAGTGAAATTTAGTAAGTGGCCTGGTTCTGATTGAGAGTAACGTACACAACGAATTCTTTGTATGTTTATATGTTGAATATTAGCATATATTTAAATACTAGTCTAAGAATTAATAGTATAGAAAGATAAATTCACACGCAACGAAGAGTATTTTACGACACATCAGCTTAATAAAGCAGCATAAAGAATTGTACTTAGTATGTAATAGACAAACAGTATGGAGTCAATATTTTTTTTATTTTTTTTTATTTTTTTTATTTTTTTTTTTATTTTGCAAACATTGCAAGGATGTCAATATAAACCAATGGAAAATTGATAATTATATAACAAATCATTGGGAGTATTTGGAATAAGTATGTAGGTACGTATCGATTAAAAGTCGTTGGCCATTTTACGTTACGTGGTCGAAGTAAGGTTTTCAAGATAAACTACGGTTGCTGGTGTGGATCACGTCAGAGTAATTACATATTAGGGTGCGTCGATACAATAATAATATTAGTCATCGATTCGATAAATCAAAGGTTTTTTTAAATAACACCTTATTTTTCGTTTCATTTACCAATGAGCGATTATTAAGTTCGATTTACTAAAACACGTGTGTTTATGTCAATTCCTCGTATTAAAATTCTAGTTACTTTATTTCATCAAGTGCTTCTTCTTTTCTAGGCCAAGTCTGAACCGCTAAGCATTCACAAACTAAATACTTCGCTAACTTGATCGGCGCGCGCGCAGGGGGTCAATTATCGCACCGCTCGCGGCCGCGGCCGGTGATTACGCACATCGCTGCACATGAGTGTGGATGCCATGAACGAGGAGAAATGCTGGACAATTTTGCCACGAAAAAAAATTTTCGCATAACACAGAAGAGAAACATAAAAGTAAAAAAAAAATCTCTATCGACTGATTAAGATTTTTGTTCAGTACATACAACTTTTATCTTTACGTTTGTTGATTTCTGGTTTATTTAAACTAGGATTTACTTCCGTCAGAAGAAAGAAGCCGCATCGCTATGCTTATAAATTGTCCGGGAGAATCATGTTGTATGGATCCTAAGCACTAGTGAGTTCGAGCGTGTTCCACGTATTCCGCTTATTATCTTTATTAGATTACCGTATTAGCTTTTTTTCCTAGAGAATGTACCTACTGCACTGCATGACCGTATTCAGTGTTAAGTTTGTTCGAATCCGTCTTTTCTCTACAAGACCAGAGACAGGAATTTAATAAAAAAGAAGGAGGAAGAATTAAATTAGGAAGTATTCGGGGAAGGTATAAGTTCCGTCCGACCAGTTAAAAAATATTTTTTACACTCGCACCAATTAACCTAGCCCCAAAGTAAGCACTGTAAGGTTTGTGTTATGGGATATAAATACATATAATTATACATATATAATAAGTATGTATGTGTAGAAATAATAATCATCCATGACTCAGGTACAAACATTTGCCCCTACCGGGATTCGAACCCAGGACCTCAGAGTAGACTACACCTTGAAACCGGTGTACGTAAATTAATAAAATTAACAAAATTGTGGTTGCATCACATCATCGTTTGCAACAAATGGCCTATGAAATTCGCATGCCGATAGCGACGCGGTAGCATTGTTTACTATTTGCGGTTAGTTTCTAAATATCACCGTTTCCGGCACTTTCACCGAATTTTCCACAATAAAATAGAAGGAAATAAATGGAATAGTTACATGCAGAAAATCAGCAACATCACAGTTTCTTATATAAAAAAAGAAAGTTGTTTTCTGAATTTCAGAAAAAAACTTATTTTTGGAATATACTTATTATGCCCTTTGTTATTAGTAGTTCCCTTAATAATTTTGTTTATATTGACAGAGAACGCATTCTGTATTTCCATATTGCCAACCATTATGCAAGTTACACAAGAGTTTTATTCAATAAAATAAATCGCTAATAACCATTTAAATGAGTGAAAGTGAAAAGCGGCGGCGACCTTAAGGTCGTGACGGTGTTGCATCTCGGAAGCGCACGCGCGCCGATTAGCGCCGTATTAAAGGCCCGTGCGGTGAACTAATAAATGTTTGTACTGTACTGCGGTAAACAAAAAATGTTTAAGGCAACTCTAAAATAAAGAAGAAAAATCTTTCGACTAGTTTTCTTTATATAAAGACCAGTCGACAATCGAAGGACTCTGTCTAGCGAGACCTTTTTTTTGCAAGAAGCAAGTTGCGCTAATATCGTGCAGGATATTATGACAGCATTCGATAAGGCTGTCAATGTAGCAAAGTTCTGGCCCACAACACTAGCACACTCTAGTGTTTGCCAGCGACACATTAAGAAGAAGTGATGTGAGTGGGAAGGAAGACAAAGACTATCAATTTAAAATAACTGTACGATTTACGATTAAGATAAAACAGATATTCGAAAAATTGGTAAAGAAAGATGCGCTGCAATCACAACTATGCCTAAGGATGGATACGGTATAAGAGCGCGATAATGATGACTTTTCAAAACTAAATACGAACGTGAGTAGGTCACATTATTTGCTGGCCAGCGATAACTCACTATTAAAATAATGCAATCATCAAGATGTTCTACATAAACACAGAGTGTACACGTTTTACTTGCATTTAGATAACTGTTAAGTAAGATAATCTATTGTAGATGTCACACGCAGCGAACCTTAGGCTTGAGCAAGCGAATATGCAGATAACATTTACTTTCATAATTAGGCTAAATATGACGATGACCCGAAAACCTAACAGGGCAGGGCGTTTTTTAATTATAAAGAAGGGACTGCTTATTCCCATACCGTGTTTGAATTGACTCTTGATCTTTTAAGTGGCCAGAGGGGCTCAATGAGGTCAGGCAGGACTGGAGGAAAACCTTCAAAATGTATAACTGGCATGGACATAAGGGTCTTGAGGGGTCAAAAGCAGACACAACGACCAGAGATTACAAAAATCTTCTATATTGAGATCAGCATCGGGTAGGGTCTCAATGTGGACCAGGTATGGAATGAATACTCTCAAAATGTCTAACTGGCATGGGCTAGACTTGAGGGATGAGAAGCAGATTTCACAACAGCCAGAGATTGTAAAGTAGTCAGTGTAAAAGGAGTAAAAACGATGATAATGATGACATCATCACTAGAAATGTTATAAGAATGAAAGTATATCACGCCGAGGTTAAGTCCAGCGACCGCCGCGCCGTTATCAAATATGCAAGCATATTACATGACTGTTATTAATTTTATCTAATACAGGAGTGAATGTGTATGAATAATGTATGAGTGGCGCCGATTATGTTAATGGAGACTGTGATAATGTGACAGATATCTTGTATGTGGCAATTGTGACGCTACGACACGCGGCGTCTTAAGGGTCGGTTGTTGTTGAATTGAAAGAATAAATATTTGATTTTTTTATATTTTAGTATTAAATAGGCTTACTTTTGACCTCAATCTGGCCGAAGGGCGTAGATGAGGTCTAACATGGAGCGAGTTCGCCCTTGATCACAAGCAAAATACAGTAGGCACTGGTTGCTGTAGAAATGTACAAGAATATCAGATTATATAATTCAGTTACAACAATTTAAACTGTGTTAAACACACTCCGCGTCTTCGTTGTCTCACTTGTTATCCATTCTTCTAGTTAGTTAATTATCGTATCGATGGCAGACATTACACTAGAGTGTTGTGGTCCAGAACTTGGCCATTGAGAGCCTTGTCGGTTTCGTCCTTGCTGTGCGTCCTCCTGCGTGCAGGTGTCAGAATGTTCGGTAATTTTTTGCATTTTCATAGAAAAATACACAGAAACTTTCACAATTTGTGTATCAAATGATTATTTTGTGACCAAATTAAGTGCAGATCCAACACATTAATTAAATAGTCACAAACACGAAGGAGGCAGCCCTGGCCGCCCTCGCAGCCGGCACACGGTCAAGGCGCGCGCGCAGATTTATCGGGCCACTCGAAACTCACTGTTATGTCACTACTGTTTAATATCCGACTAATCTGAACGTGTGAATCCATTGATTTAGGAATTCAACATTTTTGTATTTCACTAATTCCGTTATGCTTGATCGGTTTTGATTATCCTACCACAATTATATCACGGGCACTTACAAAATAAACGAGGTTGGTATTTTTTTGTGAATTTGAAGCAGCTAGTTACTGTTGTGCTTATAATTTTAGTCAAATCAAATATATTAAATAAAAGGCTTGAACGGGTTATATGAAAAATATCTTTTTTAATTTTGTTTTGAATAAAAAAAGTGATTGCTAAGCCTAACTACTTTTTTGATTTTGAATTAATATATATTTTATTTAAATAAGATTATTAAAACCGACCTAATAGTATCCACCACAAATCGTACTGAAACTGTGTAACTAGTACAGAAACCAAACGTACAATGTATCCGATTGGCCAACATTCACCACATTTCACGCGTATCAATAACACTGCATTCGCATTAGGGAAGCGATCGATAGCAGGAATCGATATTCGACGAGTATCGATATATCACGGGAGAAATGTCGATTGTGGAGAAAGCCGCGATTTACATCGGGTCGGCGCCCGCGCACCCAATCGGCCGCGCAACTACTTACATTGAAATCTGATCACTATTATAAACTACACTATCTAATAATACTAGAATAGTAATGCCTTTGAACTTGCGGATATAATAATATAAAAAATTTAAAAGGTAAAGGCGGTATTAATGGCAATTATTGTTTACACATTTTGACCCAAAGATTGACACCATTTCATGGAATTAAAATTGTATTAAGCTTAGGTATGAATGATATGCGTTGTATTAAGCGTATGAAAATTATGAAAACCTAAAAAAAATTAAGAAATAGAAAGAAAAGCTAATAAGCTAATTAATTACGGATTTGACATTTATTTATTATTTAAATTTGACTTGTATAATTTGAGCTGTTTAGAGAATTTGGACCATTGAATGTTTTTGATAATTTTCTTTATATTTGATATGACATTGTAATTTTATTTTGATTTATATAGTTAAATGCAATATTTTTGACTTAATTCTATTTTGGTCAGATCTAATGATTTTTCAATGAACATTGGACAATTTTATTGTATTTGCACATCGAATCATTCGGTAGAATATGCGGAAACTATGTACTTAAAATCTATACTGTACCATATTCTAGCAAATAAATGATTTATGATTTATAAAAAAATTTACAAATATAAAATACATAATGGAAAAAATACATCAGCTCAAAACACAGCAATTTTGATGTTGTGGACATAATATAATATAATCCTAATCCTAATTAATATTATAAATGCGAAAGTGTGTTTGTTTGTCCTTTGTTGACGCCCTTACTAAGCAACCAATCGACTTGATTTATGGCATAGAGTGAGTTGAAAGGACGGAGACTGACATAGGCTTTTTATCCCGATATTCCCACGGGAAGAGAAGCTAGTAGTACATATACACAATCTTTTCCATAGAATATACAAAGTATACTGGTCATCTCTTTTACATCCTTTCTGGTTGACTGGTAGAGAATGCTTAAGGGCATTAAGCTCCCCATTTGCTGTATATATGCAATAAATAAATTAATAATCTCTTCTACTCCACCTCTATGCTGGAGTTTGTTCGCATGTTTGAAATCTAATGCGTTAATTTCTTGTACGATCATTGAGTACAATTCTGATTTTTATAAATTGATAACTATAAAGGATTTATTATTAATTGACTCATTTTTTGTTACAGTTCCCCGCTGCTGATGTAATGCGACACCTGTTTTGAGTGACGGTGAGTGATATATTTTATTTGTAGTACTTACACAAAAGTGTATTAAAACGCTCGACACAATTTTGATTCGTCATTTGCTCAGTGTACAGAGAACAAAACAATATCTATTGTGTCATAACTCGGGGCCTGAGAGGGTAAATAAGGTGCCTACCTAGATCAGTGAACCAGAACGAAAAACAATAATGGGATTTCAATCTATTTTCAGAGCAGAATTGTAAAATGATAGTTTTTTTAATAGGTACTTAAAAATTTTTAAAAAGTGCACAGAACTTGTTAATCACAGTTCCAATCAGTCTCTCTCTCCTCTATTTATCGTCGCGTATGTATGTGCATTGGCTAATTACGTGGAACAAGCGCGATTTCCTCCGGCCGAAAAAGGAGTAATGTGTGCAATGTTTTCTTTCCGCGTGCCCGATCCGGGGAAAAAGTGGAAACTCTCCACACCACTTTCCCGAACGAACGAGTAACGGCTTTTGAATATCATTACTACTTATCTTATACATTAGAGCGTTTATTTTCACGTTTGGTCTTGTCTGACGAATGTTTGCTTAAAGCAGCTGATATTAAATCTCGCTTTCTAAATGATACATATAATATACAACACTGCCGTTGTCTATTTCATCTACAATGTTGCATATAGAACACCGAAACCTTAAAATTATTTGAGTGAAAAATTATGAATAGTTAGCGGCCGCCCGCGGTTTCTCTCGCGTGGTTCCCGTTCCTGTGGGAATATCGAGAAAAAACGTATCCTATGTTTTAATCCAGGCTATCTGCTATCTCTATGCCAAATCCGTCATCTGACCCCTTTTAGCGTGAAAGAGAAACAAACAAACTGACATACTTTAGTAGTAGGATTTCATTTGAAGAATAAGCTGTTCTTTTCGTATCTGATGTGACAAACGATACTCTACATAATTTGTTGATACAACTGGCTTTATTAAAGTTTGAAGTAAATCTGTGGTTTAACTTGTCAAGAATATAGAATAAATTCTTAATATAATAGAATATAGAAAATTCCAAACTTAAGGAAATCAAACAAACATTTTAAAGAGCAATTTTAAAATATCATTTTAGAATTTTAGCCTGCCATCGTTATCATTTAATACTGCCGTGTGGTTATGAGAAGTATACCGTATCCTCTATCCAATTTAAATTGTTAATCTTTTTATAATTATCTTAATCGGAATCTAAGTTACGCCCCCGCAAGAGAGATTTGCAAATTGTAACTTAGAACGGCATACCAAGAAGGCAGAATTTAAATGAAAACTAAACTTAAAGTTTAAATATGTAAATTCCCTAATAAAAACGAAACATATAGTAATCAATCAAAAATAAAAACCTAATTATAATACGGCGCGTAAAAATGACTTGTATTTCGCCTTAAGCTACTGTCAAAAGTAAAAAATGGACCCCCCTTCCAAAGGCTACAAGTATTTTTTCTCCAAATCAACCAATATGACAAAACGTATTGGCTTAGGTTATTCTCTCCATCAATGAGGACACTATTGAGTGACCATTCAAAGTTTTAGAAAGTCTGTAAATCTTTGATACATTCATAAATATCCATATTTTATCTCTTTTTTTGCTGTTTACTTGCCCACCACACAAGTAGCGATCATTCGACAAATAATGGCTATTATGATGTATGTGACAGCGTAGTTAAGTGTTCTGCATTCTAGTTATGCAGCGACTGCATTACAGTACTGCATCGCGACCACCGGACCACCAGAGACGCGGTTAATTACGAGTCAATGTTATTCTTTAAAAGATATAAACATTCACGAGTGCCATTTTCACTCATTGTGTGGAATGACGGGTTTTGTAGTAGTTACCTTAAATACTTTTTTGTTCCTTTGTGAATCGTGTCTTGAAGTTTTGTTATAATATCGTGCTGTATTTGTTATTTTATTAAACATTGAAGATCAATGCTGTTAAATACGCGGGCAGAGCGAAATGAAAGAGTTTGGTTGCTAGAAACTGACTGCCTTTATTTTTCAGAACATTCAAGACATGGCGGGAACGCGGGTGCCAACGCGCATGCGCAGTACCTCCTAAGAGGCCCCAATGCCATAGATTAAAATATATAACAAATGCATTGTTACTGAATGGTTTTAATTTGAACAGGACAGAAAATTGCGTAGAAATTACTGCGTTTCATTTCGAAGTTTAGGTATTTTTGGTATGAAAAAGTTAAACCTTGAAATGATCACTGTTTAACTCCAGAGACAATATTTTTAACCATGCGGAAAATTATTCCTTAAGAGCAAATTAGTTTGCCTACACGTTTAAGAAAGAAGTGGAAGAAGGGAAGTTATTCCTCCTTCTTGGGCCAGTCAATTCAGACTTGAGGTCATTACCCTTATAGGAGTTTTTGAAATCGCGGCATGTATCCGACTGCGGCACCTATCCGTGACTTACCCTACGTATAATGAAGTATCTGTCTGCAGCGCTGTGTGATGATGCTGAACGTTTTTTTGCTATAAGTCACTGTAGAAATAGACACCTAAGATATCATTTTTGTCTTTCAAAGAGATCATAACTGAAATAATTAAATACTTACTTTTACCCGAGCATAATTAACTCAAAGCGTATAATACGTTAAGCGGTCATAAAGAAAATACTTTCCACCAATAAAAGTAAACATTAGATGCGCCGGCGCAAGCCAACGCGCGTAGTACACGCGCACGCGACTCGCAGTTTGTGTAGAATTATGTTATCGGAAACAGTTGATAGTCAACTAATTTTGAATTTTATAGCTTATTTAACGCTAATTACTTAAAAAGAAAGTGGAACTTGGGGGAATTAAAAAGTTTAGTGTATATCTATAAAAAAACAATATACCGTTTTTTTTTTCTTAGTGCCCAAAGTTAAGATGAAGGGTGTGTGTTTAGAACAAAATTACGAAAAAGTAATTATATTTATTTATATATTTTTTTATCAAGTGTTAGCGTCGTTAATTTGATATGAAACCTACCTAAGCAATGAAAAACAAAGAAAATAAATAAAAAATATTATCAATAATAGTAAAAATAACTATGGATTAATGAAAAAAAACATTAAAAACTAACATTTTCACCTCTGTTCTAAACACGTAGCACAGCCTCCCGCTTAACTTTGGGCACATAAAATAAAAACACCCAGTATTTGTAAGAATATGTCTTATTTTTATTCCATCGTATATGGCATAGTGACATTTTTGTATTATATCCTTTAACATTTGAATTCCATAATACAGAATAATCAAATAACTAAGCATCTTTAGTTTTGAAGTTTCACCGTATGAGCTATAAATAACTTCGAAATGTCTTATTAACCCCACAACGAATATAACGTCAATGTGTCGGTCGGTATTACAATTCTATGTTAATTTAGTTTTGACAAAACAAAGGCAGTAAATTTTATTCCGTTAATTTGTCGTTTCGACGCTCGACACGTAGCATAGAGTCATAGTACTTAGATTAGTGTTGAATTAAAAAAACCTGATTTTAATATGTATACCTCTCCCAGATTTGCTACTTAATACTAGTTTTATTATGCACAGATATTTTGAATAAGCTGGCAAGAATTTAGTTGAGCTTGCACTGTGTTAAACAGAGCAAACAAATAGAAATGGGAAAAACACACCATGTATTAACATTTTTTACATAAATCTCAAGCTCACTTTCCGCAACAGACCCGAGTAAATCACCAGCAATTAGAGCCAATTTCAATAAACAAAATACCAAACTTAACACCGAACAATAGGGTGCAAATCCAAATGGTCGCTTGTCCACTTTCTACTGGCGTCTGAATAGGGTTAGTTTATCCTCTTATCGGCGCTTAAACTCGCTTTTAAACGTCGGTAATGGCGCTCGGCCCTTGTAGGGAGTGCCGGAATCACTCTTGAGTTGACGGATTACGGAGCGTTACACGTTACCTCCAAGCTGCTTATGCTCGCCTAGTAAAATTCGCTTTCGAAAAGGCTTAAACTAAGTAATAGTACATTATTGCAAAGGCCGTGAAATAGGCAATTGCAGGTCGAGTATGAGTTTGAAGGCCGAGCCGTAGGCGAGGACTTCACTAATACGAGACAGGCAATTGCCATTTCCGCCGAGGCATATATAGTGCTTTTCTCAAAAGAATGCAGGGAAATAAAACATACTTTTTATATTATACATTTAATAATTACTAAAAGGAAATCAAATTCAATGCAGGAGCGTCTTTTTGAATTTGGAACATTACAGCGCTCCAGCAATGTTGTATGAAACGGCGTGCTGGAGTTGTTAAAAACTCTTTGTAATGTTCCAAATTAAAAAAACGCTCCTGCAATGGATTTGAATTTCTTTGTCCATAAATTCGATACTACGCGTGTTCTATTTTCGAAAATAATGACAACATTTCCATGCATGTTTGAGAAAAAATATATACTGCGTCTCGTCGCGTCGTTATTTCGATCGAGATGTGGTGTTGGCGTAGGACTGAAAAAATGATAGACGGAGACAAGAGCAATGAGGTGTTGGAAATGGTTGGAGAAAAGAAAAGTCAGTCAAGGTGAAAATGCTGTGACATCTGATAAGACAGGACAATTTTATCAGATCCATTACAGAAGGAAAAGCGGAAGGCAAGAGGACGATAGAGGGATTGACGAACCTTAAAAGATCAGATAAGTCGAGTCGTATCAGGAAATCGAGGAGATGGCAATGTGTAGAGAGTAGTGGAGAAGACTTCACCGACAGGACCAAAGCTCTTAAATAGAAAGAAAGAAGATTCTTTATTGCTAATTAAGATTATGTAGGTTTTAGCCTAGAAAAGTTATTATTTCTACTAGTTTACAGTAATATTCATTATGCAGAACTCCCAATGATTTTCACTGTGTGTTAATAACCTTTAATCGTATTCATTGTTCGTTTACGTGCTTATAAATTATGAATGAAATATGTTTTACAAACGAATGCGAAGTTCAATGTATTGGGAACCGAGCTATTGTGAAGGCATACGGTATAAATATGAGCAAATAAATGTTTTGGAATCAGACGTATAAAGTTCGCTGAACGAATTGAAACAAACATTAACTATTTTCAATTACTTACTGAAAATATTGTAAGATGAGATGACAAAGAAAATAAGTATATTGTGGTTAAATCGTTCGCTTATATTGTAACCGCATCGATAATGATGATAATCTTTATTACCTACTAAGTTGATAAACCGCGAGTACAAAACGAAGATGAACTAATTGATTGACGAAATGTTGACTTTTCTTTCTATTGTTGGTACAGAGTAATCAACGGAGCCGAATATTATCTCTATGGATCTAAATTGCAAAGAATATCAGAACATTGTTAAATAAATTTTGTACAATTTTTTCGAGATAGGTAATAAATATGATATCTCTGGATAGTTCATGGGTCATCACAAGATCGTTGAGGATTTATAACTTTTTAATTTTGCATTTTACAATGCTATTTTTATGTGATAATTTTTAATCAAGTAAATATACTAGAAAAAAGCAACTTGTCTCATGTCGCCCTGACGGGACTCGAACCCGCATCCTTGGGAATCCGGCCCAATGCACTGACCAATTATGCGAGGATATTTCTCTCATTGATGAAACGACGGTGGCCAACACTGTAGAAAAAGGTGAATATACTAAAGAATTTCAACGTGTTCTCGTAGGTCTCTGTAGCATAATTGGTCAGTGCATTGGGCCGGATTCCCAAGGATGCGGGTTCGAGTCCCGTCAGGGCGACATGAGACAAGTTGCTTTTTTCTAGTATATTTACTTGATTAAAAATTATCACATAAAAATAGCATTGTAAAATGCAAAATTAAAAAGTTATAAGTAGATGGCAGTTTCATCTTAATCGATAGTCAAACATCTGTAAAGATGTTTCTTTCGAATGCGAGGATATTTCTCTCATTGATGAAACGACGGTGGCCAACACCGTAGAAAATGGTGAATATACTAAAGAATTTCAACGTGTTCTCGTAGGTCTCTGTAGCATAATTGGTCAGTGCATTGGGCCGGATTCCCAAGGATGCGGGTTCGAGTCCCGTCAGGGCGACATGAGACAAGTTGCTTTTTTCATGTATATTTACTTGATTAAAAATTATCGTTGAGGATCTTAAATGTATGAGTTCCTATTATGAATCATTGTGTTAGTTTTGTATATAGTAATTTTCGTCGAGCCTAATAAAATAGTTGTGTCTATTAGCGCTCATGGCCGCGCTTGACAGACAGATCGTATTCGATCACGTTCTTTAAGCAAAGTTCGGCCTGGTCAGGTGTCGGATGGGTGACCGTAAAGTGGCATTACAACTGAGCGCTTCCGTGCTTCGGAGGGCACGTTAAACCGTCGGTCCCGGCTGTTGCCATATGATTACAGTCGTTAAGCCAAGTCCTAGGCCTATAGCCTTAATAAACTCTGACACCAGAGGTGGCCACTAACTCCTCATTCGATAAGAAGAAGAAGATTGCATTAAAAACTACTAGCTATTTAGACTATTTATTTTACGAAATTTTACTTTTCGTAAAATAGCTAGTCAAGTCAACACATCTTACAAAAAGACTCTCATAAATAGCAGTAAATACTACAAAACCACGGCTTTACGATATAAGGCCACAGACTGTCGCTAGGCCATGGACACATTGGATACATGCTTATAATCTGTCCAAAAATCGGCTGACCTAACTTTTGGCGATCGAGAGCAAGGCAAGGCAAGGCGAGAGGCGAGACGGGATCGTGAGATTAATTTGTATCGGTTAATTGATACCGATCGGTTAACGTTAAACGAATCGGCGCGGGCGCAAGGGCACCGGCCACCGCGCACCGCCATTGTAATTATCATCTCATTTCGAACATCGGCTATGGTCTTCAAGGTCCTCGAGACGTTCGAGTTAATTTTTGATTACTTACTCGAAATAAAAAAGCAAAATTGTTAATAAATATCAGAGAACATCACTCACATTGATCCGATGATGAAAATAGTACAGGAACAGGGAAATGAGAACATTCATAGTTGTGAGGACACCGGTGAACTTGAAGTTTTTCAAAGGTTCATATTTTTTTAATGATTCCATTATTGACCAGTCGAAGGTTTATACTCAGATTAGTGCACAGTTTCTGACCCTGAACAGCTCTAAAAACGTTAAGAATTGAAAAGTTCAGTTAGATCTTTTATTTGTGGTGTCTGAATTCAATCAATCTCCCGAACACGTCGATATTAATCCTCTTAGCTCGATCGCTTGTAATCCGCTTAGTTCGAGTGCAATTAACAACCTTAGATTTAACTACCGGTTGTTTAGATTTTACTACCGCTTGTGATTGTGAACAGAATACGGTGACTGGTCACTGTCCTTATATGACAGGACTGAAACTAATTTTGATGACGTTGAAAGTAGGTATGGCCGTCATGTCCTACGAGAAAAAGGTAAAAAGAGCTTAATTTGTAATCCGATCTGATGCTAAGCAAGTTGTTGTTTGAGTTCCATTCCATTTGAGTTCCTTGACTGGTAGTCTAACAAAAGTAATTGAACATTAGGATTAGATTTTTTGCAGTTACCTGCCTTGTACTTGTATTACGTGCCCCAAATTTTAGTATAGTTAACTTTGGCTTTCAGAGTCTAGGTTCGCGCCAAGTTTTCTTAAAATTAAAGAATTCTCTCAAACGAAACTTATTTATAGTTTTTACATGTATCTTGAAGATCTTGTTAACTTAAAAATACTTTTGTAGCATTAGCGCCCTTTTTATTTTAAATAACCGAAACTATTAAGAACAAATTAGTTCTTAATAGTTTATTAATGTAAGTAGAGTAGGATATTTGTTGATATTGTGCAAGTTGCCGCAGCAGACCCGGCAACTGCAAGAGTAGCCGCCAGATGCGCCGGCAAGCACAGGTGTTATAAACAACGCTTCGATGCGCTGCGCGCCTGGTGGTCCGCATCCTGTCACACCTGTGGATGTGGCACAACTTCTGGCGTTTTCTTATTGCCTGGTAGGGCGCAAGATACGTTAAGCAGGACCAAGGAAGTTTATAATACAGTCAAACTGTGAGTGAGGTTTCCGAAAATATACTAAGATATACTTTACCTACTTATCAACAAAAAAATGGTGAATGAGAGCAACATAGTACAGAAGAATAACATTTCCGCGTCCTATTCTTATCACACCTATGTGTGGCACCACAACTTATGGCGTTTACTTACTGGTACGGCGCAAGTGCAATATACGTCGAACCTGTAAATGCTCTTTCACTTACGTTAAAATATACGTTACGATTACTTATGACCAGTTCATGAAAATTGGTGAATGGGAATAACGTAGTACGGAAGAGTAACATTACTCGTACATTGAGAAAATTCTTAAGTTTGGCATAGTGACACACCGGATCGTGTAAAAGGCCATGAGTTACTTTCAGTCACATTATGGTGGCGAAAATTAAATTAAATTATGCCGACAAGGGCTTAGGCGGCAAACTAGAACTACATTGTTAGTTAATAATATTCGAGTAATCATTCATTCTCATACTAGCTAGTGTTGTAGCTAGCTATTTCCGAAATAAAAAGATAATCGTTCAATTGACATGCCGATTGTGTTTGTTTATTCGATTAACATAAAACGATTGTCGAATTCAAATTAGGACCCTAAAACCCGTTAACACCTTTTCTTGAAGACAGCCTTGCGTCATCGCAGGCACTCTTAACTTGTCTGCATAAGGTCCACATTGGTTCTAAAATACTTGGCTAGGTCTGGAAGAATAAAGCTATTTTGAATCAACGCACGTAAATGTCATCCTCTTGGTCAATAGGTGGACAGCACTTTTGGGTCAGTGGCACAGAGTTAGGTACAAGTAGTACAAGTTAATACCCTATGTATTAACTTGTACTACTTGTAAGTTTAAATGCAAACGTATTGACATCTACTAGAGGCTATATACTTTTGAAATATGTTCTCCTTCATCTTCATAGTTGTTCACTCATTACTGAGGATCGGGACTATTCGGGACCGGTTTCATCCGGTCAACCAACTGCCTCCATCGGTTCCGCTCGGTAGCTTGATAGTGTGGCGCTGTCAGGCATCCCCAGGTGCACGGAGATGTGCACATCCCATTGAGCTTTTTCGGCCTATGGGTCTATGTTTATGGTTTCCAAGACAACGTTGTGTACTTGTCCGATATGTAGATGGTAATGGGGGCCTACCGCCATCTCTCAGCGCAGTATTGTTTCAATCTTACAAAGCTATTTTGTATTACGAATCTTTCAAAGTAACTTGTTTTCTCACGGAAGTTTTGTGATGTCTTCGCTCAATCATCGCCTTCAAAGTGTGAAGTGTGTCAAAATGTGATAACTTCAATAAAAACAAAACGCTAACAAAACGTTTCTATGACATAGTGGTATCTAATTGATGATGGTAGTCCCGATGGTTTCCAAGACAACATTGTGTACTTATCCAAAACGTCCAGTCATTTTTATTATTTTTTGATCTTTCCATGTGAAATAATCTCGAATATCTGTCGAGCTTATCCTATAATTCTCTTTCCTCCACAGCCATTCTCATGTTTTCCTTATTTTTCATTGGTAGCGGAGGAAACAATGAGCCATAACATTGCGCCACAATGCGCGCACAGCGATCACTCGACCAGGACGGGGCAATAGGTTAGTTGATCGCGGTCCCGCAACCGACCACAGACCACATTTATTGAGATGAACCACTGCGTACCCGCTACGCTACTGACGATGATAAATCTCATTCCTGACAGAATCAAGTACAGACAAAGAGAAAAACCTTTCAGCCAAAAAGTATAGTCGGTTCTGTGTTGATTTTTTAGCATATTGGGGACAACATACTTAACAACCATCTTATCTGAAGTCCTGTCGCAATTTTCAATCGGTCGCATGGTGCGATGGGATTTCATCGTGCGATGAAACAAACAATGACTTTTAGCCTCAGTGGTTGAGGATTCCGGGAGAGACGCACTTCCACCTTCAGCTTTATAAATTGATGAAGAGCAAGAAACTCGCTACCTGTTGTTCATAAAACACAGTTAATATTTATTCAACCTTATCTATCCATGGTTTTCTAGTCTGTGCACTCTCGTTGTTGTCGCCACTGGACCATATCTGTGTAGCTGTGGGTCAGCGCAGGAGTCGACGGCATTTCACCATAACATCTACCTACTCTATATAAATCATTAAAAACTAAGAAATTGTTATGTTAAACTACGGGGTGACGCTTAGCCTTCGTCATAAGTACCTGATGTTAAGTATTGATGATGGTAAAGGTGGAAGCGCGCTTCTCCCGGAATTCCTCCCAACACTGAGGAATTGGGTATATCTTATTCTGCCGAAACACAACGATGTTCAAAATATGTTGTTGTGGCGTCAGACTGAGATTGGATATGGTAGTAGCTAGCCAGGCGGACTTACAACAAGCGCTACCACCACCAACCAAACGTTTTTACTTCAAAGAAAATATGAAGGAGAAATCATATCACATGATAGAAAATAAAAAGAAAAAATATACAATAATGAAGGGAAAACTTGAACACACCAAGACCTTCAGCTGTCAATTACCCGATAAGTCCCTTTGTAATAATTGTTTGTCTACTTAATGCTTTCCTAATTCCGTCGTAATCCACGGCGAACAGATGTTGTTGCTATAAGAAAGATCTTTTGTTATGTATTGACTAATTAATCGTGATCAGAAATAATTATTGTAACAAAAAGACCATAAACATTATATTTTTATGATGAATAAGGAATTTCCTTGAAGCGTGACTTTTGAAACAAAATTCGTGCTACATCTCCCAATTGAAACTTGCTTAGAATCTTAGACAATCATTATTATGCTAACGTGATGACTACACTTTTATCTGCATCCGTCATGTTTACAAATCACTCACAACATAATCATCTCCTTCATCTTTATAAAACGATTGTAGGTCTAATTGTATGAGAAGTGACAGATTCCACGACGTTACTGTCGGTTGTCGAACTGATTGTCCGATATGATTTATGATGGATTGTGATTTGTGATTGTGATGGGTAGCCGTGTGGACGCGGGTCAACTCATCCGTTATGTAAATTCGATTGGGCAAGAGTAACAACTTAATTTTGATGATTCGAAATAGCTGGAAGGTACTTTTAATATGAATGACATTGTTCGAATATTAATAACCGAAAAGCCACTCGTTAAAGATGAATTGTCACATTTTTTTACCATATTTTTCACTTGTTACAAGTAAAACTTTAATTTGTAACGATCTAACTCTTACCTACAATTAAAATTGATCGTTAAATTCAATGATTTTGAATTATGTACAGATGTATCTGGTTTCCCTACCGTTACATGACATTATAGAAACTCGATCAATATGATAAACGCATTAAACGGTCCTCAGTGGTTCATTTCCCCCGTTCTTGCGCGCGCGCACGTGGGACGACAAACAAACAATACAAACAAATAAACAATACAAACAATAAACAACTAATCGATTTGCCGTAGTAACTGTCGGCGAGTCGCGTTGCAATCAGCAGTGATCTGCATGCTTCACTGCGGACAATAACTGTAGTAATTATTACGATGGTCTAATGACCGGTTACGATTATTATTGTGAACGATCTAGGCCAGCAACGCACTATTTACTAACCAAAGTTGGTATTTTTTAACCGACTCCAAAAAAGGAGGAGGTTATCAATTCGTAGCATATAATGTATTTTTTATGTTAATCTTCATCGATTTACTTGGAATTGGCTGAACCGATTTCAAACGTTAAATTAAATCGGGATTGTTTCCAAGTTGTTCCATTTTGAAATTTTGAAATCTGTATAGTAGGTAGTTTTCAGGAAATCTTGAAAATACTGCCGTTTTTGTCCGTTAGACAGACATCTTCTTTATTTATGTACTATAGTAGATTTTCCCTTTTTTATTCATTTTATAATTGTCAGGATATTTTTACCCTCTTATTCATGTGTGCGATGATTATTAAAGCCCTTGTCTGTCTGTCAAAATGCAATAAAAGCAGTCTCAGACATCTCTTGTATGAGTTAAGAGGCTCGTGAGTTCCGCATACTGACTGAAGGGCTCTCAGCGCATGCAATGAACTGCATGCGAGTGCGACTTGCGGGTCCGGGCACAGAATAAAATAATAGTACAAAACTGTACACGGTTCTTGCCTCCTGATAGTGTGCGCACGCCCTTTGTTTCATTTGTGGAGCTTCAAATGAAAGGACTTCAAAAAGAATGGTTGATAAAAGCACGTTCATTTCTCGTTGTACATTTGTGAAAACTTATTCAGTTATTTATTAATTTCTATGAAAATAATTGAACAAAATTTGCTTTGACTTAAAACAGGAACAGAATGAACAGAAATATTACCTTTATGGAGAATATAATGTAGTAGGTACCTTTACTTTGTTACTCTGCACAGATTGAGGCAGTTAATATTTATAAGTTATACAAATGTTTCGAAAGTCTCTATCTACTGGCAAATTGAGTAATAAACGAAAATGAAATGAAATTCAACATGATGTGACTCCATCGAACTAATCAAACATCTAAAGCTACTTTAATGACACTCGTAGTAACATGACACCTCACAGCCGGTCACGGCAACCTAGTACACGTAGGTGGCATCAATGATATTGTCAATCTCATTGATGGACGGGGGGTGGGGATGCCGTCAATGAACCCGCGGGAGGGGGGAGGGGGCTTCCGGCACGCCTGGTGGAACAAGTCACTAGCGAAAACCTTTAAAGTCAACATGTTTTAAACAATTAACATTGTACTTTTGAATCGTCAAAGTGATGACCTTTTTTGTTTCGAGGGGGAAATGCACCTTATGCATACCCTAAGCTGGTGGGCGATAGGGTTATGTGTTACCCACCAAAACCCCCCCGGTTTCCGGCTACATATCGCCAGGATCGTATAAATGTGGGGCCGTTGTTGCAGTCTCCACCAGTCAAAGTTATGCCTCTTTTACCTCTTCAAATAAAAGTTTGGAAATTGATATTCTGATTTTCTAAAACTAAATAAGTTTGTTACTAAAAAAGTTACTCAGTTAACTAAGGTTAGTGGTCCACTAGCCGTCCAAAATCACTTGAGCGGCTGATCACCAGTGTGATCGGTGGACATGGTATGGTATGGTATGCTGTCCAAATCGAGTGGACGCGAATATCATCTATCACCTAAAGGACCGGGAACGTTTGCGACTGTTTACCAAATATTTTCCTTATAAGAGGAAACGTTGGAACTTTACATAAGAGGTGGAATAAACAAAAATATCTAATAACTCTCACTCGTGGCACAAACCCTGGCCCAATATTATTATTATTGGCCCAGCCCCAAGTGCATTCGTCCATGCGACGGGCGCGCGGCGGGCGTGCATTCATAACTCCACTGCACTGCGGCTGCATGGTGCAGGGCTGGCAACGGTGACTGGCAGACAAGGGCTGGGGGTCAATTCCGCAAAAAAAATGTAGTGAAGTACTTAGCAGTTATAAATAACTGTTTATTGTCCCAAATAATAAAAAATAAGTATGCATAATCCTAGCTCAATCAAACTGTGTTAAAGAGCACCATGATTGATATACGGTTATGATTAAAGTTAGCAAAATTAGTAATTAAGTTAGAACCAATAGTAAGAAGTAATAGTAACATGAGGGAAAGTGAAAAAATATAAGGTATAAAAACAGCATGATGAAAATCCGAATATTCATGGCGTTTAACTACAACTACCTACTGTCTATAACGAGTGCTCTACAGTGGAATTAGAAATCAAGTGTTGTGCCTTGTTTTTTAGTTTTTGAAGTCGGATTTTTAACGCAGTTTTTTCTTTTTTTCTTTTTAGTGCCTGTAATATGTTGTTTTGTAAATTACAGTAAGTTTTTTCTAGATTAGATTAGGTAAGTACATTATTAACAAACTTATTGTGAAAATTACATCGTTCAAGTTAACAGATATGCTCATAAAACAAAAAACTACTGGACCAAATCAAACTTTTTTGGGACCAAATGGCAATTAGACAAAAAAAAACACGTAAATCGGATTAGGAAAAAAAACGTACCGTCCGAATTCAGTACCTTTTTGGACCTCCTTTTTAACCGCCTCTGTGGTCTAGTGGTACAACCACCGGTATCAGACCGAGGGGTCCCGGGTTCGATTCCCAACGGGGGTACCTACATATTGTATTCGGTTTGGTTGGTGGTAGGACTTGTTGTAAGTCCGCCTGGCTAGCTACCACCATCTTATGTAAGTCTGACGCCATAACAACAATGTTTCCAGCATTGTTGTGATCCGGCAGTTAGAGATAAGATAACCGGTTCCTCAATGATTGAGGATTCCGGGAGAGGCTCGTTTCTATCTTCAGCCATATCAATACTTAACATCAGGTATGATGAAGGCTTAAAGACTCCGCGTCGTACTTAAAAAAACGTTGGTTAAAAATATATGATTTGTAGCAACCCTGGTCTAGCCCCGCCTGCGGTCGCCCTGTAACCAGAAACGTTGTTATTTTCGACTATTTTCGTCGCTACTGCAGCCGGTACAGGTAAGGGCACAAATAGACCACTCACTCCTCGCGGCCCTCTGTTCAATGCACTTTCACTGTTATCAGAACTAACGGCCGTTCTGGGTTGAATAATTCACGTATTGTACAGCTTTTTACGCTACTTCCGTTGTAACTTTCATCAAAAACGAAAACTTTTCTACTAAAGTCGGATTTTTAATTCAGTAAGTTGACTAATTTGACAGGTGCCAATGTCACTTTGTAAAAATGATCCTGCTTTAAACTGTTTTTCGTACCTATTGATTTGCTCCGATCAAGTTCCAGTTTTTAACCGACTTCAAAAAAGGAGGAGGTTCTCAATTCGGTTGGTATAATTTTTTTTATTTTTATTTTTTTTTATGTATGTACACCGATTACGCAGAGATTTCTGAATCGATTTCCATGATTCTTTTTTTGTTCGATGCAGAATAGTTGCCAATTGGTCCCATAAAAATTTGGTTTCGTTTGACCCAGTACTTTTTATGTTATGAGCATTTTTATATATTTCATTTCATTGTTGTCTTGGACGATGTAGTATTTACGATAATTTTGTTTATAATGTACATGAAACCTTATCTAATCTAGTAAAACCCTGCTGTAGTTTACAAAACAGCCTATTACAGACACTAAAAAGTAAAAAAAAAAAACTGCGTTAAAAAAAACCGACTTCAAAAACTAAAAAGCTAAAAATAAGCCTTTTGGAGTCGGTGCCAGACAAGGCAAGAAAAATAAAAGAATAGGAGCTTAAAGTAGAATGTCTTGGCTGCCACCGACTCCAAAAGGCTTATTTTTAGCCAAGACATTCTACTTTAAGCTCCTATTCTTTTATTTTTCTTGCCTTGTCTGGCACCGACTCCAAAAGGCTTATTTTTAGCTTTTTAGTTTTTGAAGTCGGTTTTTTTTAACGCAGTTTTTTTATAAGTATTGATTCCATTCACGTACACAAAATAAATATTAATTTATAGCAACATTAGAAGGCAGCATTATTTTCACAAAATGACATTGGAACCCTATCAAATTACTGAATAAAATATCCGACTATACTTAGTTAAAGGAGACTCGCCACGGCCCATAAAACATTTACAATGCTGTGGCGAAATCGAAAATAGTCTCAAAATTTTGCATTTAATAGGCAATTAAATTACTAATATTGGATATTCTCAAAAATCGTGGCTAACATATTAAGATTACCTTTCAAATATGCGAATTTTAGGGAAAGATAAAGCAGAGATTTACGTATATTTTAATTGAAATACTCCTTATTCTTACTACTACTTACTTCTACCACCTTCTACTTCTTTTCATCTTCGTTTTATTCACTGTTCATACTATTTAAAGGAACTTTGAAAGCCATTACGACACTTAAAAAGAAGTATACACCAATTTTACTCATATGTTTTAGTTCAATATTTTGCATGATAGCCATTGAAATGATTAATTCTCCACATTTTGTAATGAAGAACGTCACATACTTCTTTTTTGCGCCAGAGCTTGGCAATTTTATTGCAAATCAAACATACATTTAGATTTTAAAGAAACATTTCTTCGCATGGTTTTTTTTTCAATATTTCCATGATAGCCATTGAAATTTAATAAACTAACTATCTAACTATATACATAAATTCTAAACAATATAATGAACATTTTGGCATATTTTTTATCTGCGCCCTAACTTGTCGATTTCATTATAGATCAAAAATATATATGTCCGGTTGATTTCATAAAGAATCTGCTTGGTCACCAAGAATTTAGATGATGTTGATCCAAAAATTGACTACAAGGTGGTCTACTTCAATATTCGCGCAGACGCATAAAGCTTCCAAATGTGTGTGTGAACACCAGCAACTAGCTTTTAATAGTGCGGCCCGAGTGTTATGGTAATGATCGCAATAGCATATCCTAATCGTCGACGAGGCGCAAACTAAACCTTTTTGTTTAGCTTATTTTTAGAACCCCGTTCATACCCGCTTAGGGCTGTCCATTTTCAGAATCCATAAAAAAAAAACTTTTAACACCACATTCATTGTTGTTACTCTGCTCTGCAATAAGTAACACAATCGGTATCAGAGTGATGATTGTGTTTGCGAGATAGATTTTTTTTTAACTTATAATGGGTTTGCTCTTGATCCTCATCAAAAAGACAGGATCCACGATGGAGCGAGCTAACCCAGAAGGTGCCTTTCTCAGCCTTGCTCTGAAGATGGATGGGTTTAAGTACTCGGAAATACAGACGCAGGGAGGGAGTTCCACTCCTTTGCTGTGCGCAATATAAAGGACGTTGAGTAGCGCTTTGTTCGACATTTAGGAATATCAGCCAAAAAAGGGTGGTAGCCCGCAGTGTGTCTGGATGTCCGACGGAAGAAGGGGGATCGCGGTATGAGTTCATGCAGCTCCTGAGGACACTCACCGACACCGAAGTACAGTCTGCAAAAGACCAGAGCAACTTTGATTAATGACTAGGCAGACAGAATGTCGTATTGGAAGCGATTATAGTAGAGTTGAATGAGAGGCGGTAGACTAATTAATGTAGTATATCAAATTAAAAAGCCCTGAAACTATGTGTGAAACCCAAGCTTAAACAAAGCCTATTACAATTATTCACTTAAAGATAATGAAATGGTATAGATATTAAGTTTAGCACCAAAGGGCCTAGTAAGTACACAGCCTAATAAAAAAAAATGTAACTTTTCGGTGCGTGCACTTCAAAGATGTTCATGAGATAGAATTTGAAGATGATTATAATAGAACAGCACCAGCCCTGGACCACACAGCACTCCAGGTGAGACGCGGACCGAAATAGCGGCGCAGGCGCAGCCGACAGGCATCCTCGCGATGTGAACCCTCGCGTTTGTCAAACCGCCACTTTGTCGCCGACACTGATCGCCCGACTATAAACACTGACAATAAACCTGACATTATTGACATTGCATCGCAACGATAATCGAAATCCAAACAGTTACTGCTGTTTGAATTTATAAGTTAGTTCTGCTATTGGATTTGCAAACAATAAAGTGTTTAGTTAATGCAGTTACAGAGTGAATCGTGCTTTTAAAGTTTTGGTGTTTTTATGGACTAGGTATTTTTATGGATTACCGGTGGGACCACGGGTCAAGCCTGGATTAGACAGTGATTTAGATTACAGTGAAACTGTGCTCATTTTTGGCCTACGGTGTATACCTATTTAAAGCTCGAGTGAATAGGTTTTTTCTAGGCAAGCTCGCTTCATTTTCACTTCTTAATCTTTGATTAAGAATAAGGCCAAGAGTAAGCCTTTAAGAATAAGCTCAATGTTTTATATTAAACTAGCGACTGCTCGTGGTTTTACCCGCGTTGTTCCCGTTCCCGTGGGAATATCGGGACAAAAAGTATCCTATGTTCATAGCCAGGCTATCTTCTATCTGTGTACCAAATTTTTATCCAAATCCGTTCAATAATTTCGGAGCCTATTCAATGCAAACAAACAATCAAATCTGTCCTCTTTATAATATTAGTATAGATGAGGTATAGATAAATGTAAAAAAGTGAGCCAGTGAACCACAGACTCTTTGCTCAGTGCCCTGTCAAATGAAACATCGTCTTGATAACCATTCTCTTTGGGAACTTTAATTATGTAATTACTGCATACGCTGATGATTTTGTTCGTCACTTTGTCCTATTAATTTACCTTAGATTTCCATCAATATGACATTTCTTTGTATCAACTGCCAAATGCCATTAAAGTGTGTTACTAAGCATTTTATTGGAGACTAAATAATGTTGCCATCACCTCGCCAACATATGGTTTAAATTATTTTAAACTATTTAGCCATGCGAGTTGGAAGGCGCTTTCTTGTTATAGTTAGTTTAAGGTAGTGTAGTATGTTTATATTTAATTTTTTATTATTAATTTATTTGTCTGGATGATGTTCTGATTGTGCTTTTTGGTGAATTTCACTTTTTCCGAGACAAATTTACTGGAAACAAATATATTTGGTAGCCTATCCAAATTAATACGTTTTTTATGACAAGAAATAACGTCTAAGAGAGAGACTGAAATACATTAAGTTAATGCGAGTAGATGGCACTCAGACTTTTGATGGCGGCCTCCATGGGGTCGTAAAAATATTACTATCCATTTTTGTGCGATTCAGCTTAAGTAATGGAGGGGTGCATAATATCGTCATATTAAGAACATCACGAAACTGGAAATAAAAGGTTTTGTTTGAGTCACCAACAACATCCTAATCCTAACAAATATTATAAATGCGAAAGTTTGTTTGTTTGTCCTTTCTTGATGCACCACCTAAGCAACCAATAGACTTGATTTTTGATATAGAATTAGTTAAAAGAACGGAGAGTAACATAGGCTACTTTTTACCACGCGGTTGAAACCGCGGGCGGATGCTAGTATTTGTAATAAATCATGATGATAGAAATTGAAAACCAAGCTCTGATGGAACTGGATGGAACAGTATGTAAACGATTAAATAAAATTATGGCAGTGGAAAGGGCGATGGAGATGGAAGTCCTTATAAGCCTCATAGATACCATGTGTAATAATATGTGTATAGTCAGTTGGACGGTCAGTATGCCCAACAATTTCTGTAATGCCCCTAGGGAATTAGTGATGAATAGGGTAACAGCATACTGTACATTATTCTGTTCATTTAACTTGATTTGTCTTAAACCTGTTATAGCAAATTAAGGTCAGCTCAACGATCTTCTTAGGTCATGCTGCTCGACTGCTGTGGTTTCTAATAAACATGATTACCTACTTATTAACAGTATATAATACTTTGCTAATGTTTGTGTGTAACGGTAATAACAATCAACAATTAAGATGATATAATTTATCACTTAACATAGATTATAACGTTTCTGTAGTATTTAATGATGTTTGTTTTTGCCAATTAAGTATTGTGTAAGTAGGTACCAATTAAGAATTCCTATTATTTTGCTTGTTTGTCTTACTCTTAATCATCCATCTTGTTTTCTTGAAGTACATACTTTAAAGTCGCATCTTCTTTTGCATTGCAATTGTAAGTTCATTTTAATAAAAGTTTTTATGACTCATTAACCGTACTAATTGGTAAAAGGTCGGAAACATCGTATTAATCCTCATCACATCATAGCAAGGGCTGACTTAAAACCAATGAATTGAGAGCAACGTCTATTTCAAATGTTCCAGTTATCTTGTCTGAAGAGGAAGCAGCATAGTTTGGCCAAATTATACAATTTACGGGAGCGCCTGCGTCCTCAGCTCGCCATTATAGAGGAAGTTAGTCCTAAAGTTTAACTATACTGGTTTGTTTTGTGGGTCGTTTCGGCACTACGCGCAAAGTTAATGGACAGTTTCACTGCGCGGAAACATATGCTGAATGAAATGGATATTGCTCTTGATGTAATAGTGGATGATGTAAGAGACGTAACGCCAAATGAGAGTTTTTGAGATGAAAGTAAAATTTTTGGTATTGTTCTAGGTGATTCGACACTGAACAAACTGAATGAATGATTCTACGTTCAAAATGTTTTTGTTGTTGGAATAAGGCTTAATTCCTGTTTACAAATTCGCTTATAAAGTTGTTACAGTGTGATAGCGTATGAATTCATTCGTGCCTTCCCTATTAAGCATAGGTACAGTAGTTACGCTTCGGTAATAATGATCCTGTATCGATGGATTCAATAGAATTTATTCTAGTAGTATAAACAATATTCAAAACGAAATGTGGCAACCCTTCTCTTTCTGACAACGAGAACCTTGAATAAACTCGTAAATTGATTATGGAGGATCTATGTAATCCAATCTCAAGTTGCGTCCTGAGAACTACAAACAATAAATGCATAGTACTTAATCGTCATCATGATGCATGATTGCGAACATTTCCTCAGAGACAATCTTCCTGTTTATGCGCATAACTAGCCACTTCCCCTGGCGTCGCCCGATAGCATCTAAGCCGAGGCTCCTTCCCGGGTCGACGACTCCCGCGCAGACTAACGAAGGAGCTCTTCTATTGAAAGCTTGTCATCTTGATACATTACATAGCAAGTTTAATTGAATAATTTGAAGATCTTATCTTACTGTGAATGTCATGGAATGACATACAAGGTATCAAGATGAAAGAAAGGGTAGACTTTAGAGACATTATATACGTCGCAGGATAATTAGATAAATCGATTTTTTGCAAAAATCCTAGGGATATTGCGAAAACACGGATAATTAGACAATGGTGTTGTGATTTCTCAATCCTACTGAAGAAGGATAGGATTTTTGCGAAAAAACTGGTTGCCTTAGTAAGATTGCGAAAGAATCTCTGGCTATTATGAAATAAGAACACTGACTGGCTGGTCGGATCGTCCGAAACAACATCTTCTCTGATTGGTTGACGACTTGACGTTTCAAATGTCAATCCATTCTCTCATCTCTCCATCCAACCAATCAGAATAAGACTTAGCAAGCAAGCAAAAATTAAGCCAATCAGAGTAAACAATATCCAATGTTACTAAAGCAACCCGTATTTTTGCAAAAACCCTACATTTTTTCAGTAAGATAGAGAAATGTCTAATTATCCTTGTTTTTGCAATATCTCTAGGATTTTTGCGAAAATTCTATTTATCAAATCCTCCTAAGACCAAGCCTACGACATACATATATATGTCGCAGGATAATTAGATAAACCGATTTTTTGCGAAAATTCTAGGGATATTGCTAAAACACGGATAATTAGATAAAGGTGTTGTCATTTCTCAATCCTGCTGATAAAAGTTAGGATTTTTGCGAAAAAAGTGGTTGCCTTAGTAAGATTACAAAAAGAATCGCTGGCTAATAAGAAATAAGAACACTGATTGGCTGGAACACTGAATCTCTCACGTGTAGTAAACTTTCTGTGAACCAATCAGAATAAGAGTTAGCAAGCAAGCAAAAATGTAGCCAATCAGAGTAAAGAATATCCAATGTTGCTAAAGCAACCTGTATTTTTGCAAAAACCCTACAATATTTAATTAAGATTGAGAAATGTCAACACCATTGTCTAATTATTCGTGTTTTTGCAATATCTCTAGGGTTTTTGCGAAAATTCTATTTATCAAATCCTCCTACGACATATACATCATACACTCTGAAGAATATAAAAATGAGAAACTTTTGTCGAAGTATTTGATAGGTTGACATTTGTCCTATATCACTAACGAAAAAAAAAACGTTACAGTTTAACTGAAATTTTTTTCCGATTGTTTGTAAATATGTTTCAAAATTACAGAGTGGGCGGATAGTTATGCCTTTGATTGTATTTGAAAAATTCAAGTGCCTTATGTTAATTAGAAAATACAAGTTACTACATTCCACAAATTTTACGAGGGATCTAGGTATTAATAACAGACAACTTTCTTATTAATGAAGTACTCTATTCGTCGATGAAGTATCAGACAAACAGAAGCGGTCGCCGATTTCTATTTACCCGCAATCCCGTAGAATGATACGATCGCGTGCGCACGCCCGATACTCGTCAGTCCTCGGCGATTACACTAACGGTGCACGTGCAGCAGCGTTGCCAGACTATGTTGCCAGAATTACCGTAAAATGTACCCCTAAATTACCGTACAATTACCGTACACGATGGTTGTATGTAAAGTCGCAATTATTTATTCGAATTCTGTGCTTTGTCCTTGTCTATTCTATAGTGAGTGACAGAGACAGCGCATACATTCCGCTGTCGGGAGCCGAGCATTCCCGAGCCACGGGGGCAGTTGTTCTGTTCATTCATCCGTGATAAACAGAAAGGAAAGAGATGGCAAATTTAGGATATTATTAGTGTGATAGAGAGAAATTACGGTCCGAATGTCAGGTCCACCTCATTTATCTATGGGTCAATTCAGAGATTAGGCGCCAACTTAAAATTACCGTACGTTTTGTCGAATTTTCGCGCAGTTCTTAAAATTACCGTATGGTTTTGGCACCACGATAGATTACCGTACAAGGCTTGAAAATACCGTACAAATACGGTAATTACCGTACGTCTGGCATCGCTGACGTGCAGTGCCAGGAATTAGGTTGAGTTGCTATCATGGATCTAGGATGCTAGCGTAATGATGTAGCTAATGTAGCTATAGAAATATTGGGGCATTTTCACTGTGGGCATTTTCTACTGTCTATCAACACTGTAAATAGGCAAGCCATTGCATAACTTCATCATCTTTCATCAACGTAATTTTACCCGACTGCAAAGAATGGGTTATGTTTTTTTATTTGAATAAAATGTTTAGGATAACAGAAGTTTTGAACGTTTTAGAATTGAATTTTAGCTTCAATTTTATTTCTCATAGTGAAGATTCTTACATTGGATGATATTCTCGCAAATAAAGACATAATTTTATATTTCCACTCTTATAAGCATGAACATTGAATTTATTAGTATTTTTTTTTTATTATTTATTTCACAGTATATTGACAAAGGTGTCGAGACATTCAAATGCACAAAATGTATTTGTCTGACATGTGAATTTAATTGTATATTGACATTAATTAAGTCTATTTGTTTTTTGACATTTATTATCATACATTTTTTTTTATTAATTGATTGTTGACTTTCTCGATTTTATTTTATGACATTTCGATCAGTTTCATAATCTAATTTAAAATAATTGTTATAAATAATTGTTTGTATATTCGCATGCTATGTAAAATGGCTAAATAGGTTAAGCTCCATTTTGTTTTCACAATTGTACTTAACAACATTACTGTAACCCTATTTAGAGCAAATAAAAATATTTGTATTTGAAGATTGCCTAATACGGAATCTTAATAAAATTTAATTATAAATAAATCATTTATTCTTCAGAAAGCGGACTCCAATTTTTGTGAGTAGGTACCAATGAAACTTATAAGCTATATCAGTAAAGAATCCTATTATTATCTATGAGACCCACCGCTTTGAATTTCAAATCAGTCTGGAGAGCTCTTGCGCTGGAGTTGGGCGAATGCGATTATCCTATTAAGGAAAGTCAGTCGGCGCGGGAGCAACGCACCCTGCGCGAGCGCACCGATTGAATTTTATGCAATAAATTCATGATTTTTGTGATCGATGAACCATCGATTACAAAAATATACTGCATGCATAGCGTGCAATTGTTATCAGAAGCTACAATTGATTGTTAAAATACATTTTTTAAACCCTTTGCACGGCAATAGAGAAAATTACAAAATTACTCACTCAATCACGGGGATAAAAACAGACCCCGTAATACCTGCATAAATGTGCATCGTCCACTAAAGAAACAACCACATAATCACTCGACGCAAAAACTAAAAACGTGTTTGGATAAATCAAGTCGCACTTAACGTCAATTTTTTTTATTTGAAATCTTGAAATACCTTTTTTCGCCCATAGTGCTCTCGTAGAGTCAACGGCTTCATCCATCTCCGTCGACCTCGATACTTCAAGCCAGAACTTATGATTAGCATGTAAGCCGCCACTACTAATGAACCAGAAAGGAAATGAGTCGTCGCTGCGTGCGGAGTACATAGCTGCGTATGTTTCTGTGACGTCTAACCCGTAAAGGGCCCTCACAGCAGTGGATGCTAGCCATGATGTTTATGTTTTGTGCGCATGATTGGATTTGCTGGCAGACGGCGCTGCGCTGGCTCAACTTGACCTATTGTGGGCGCGTGGGCTCGTAGGGCTTTGGGAGTAGTTATTGACAGACGTGACACTTGATTGATGGACAAGTCGGTTCCTTTTTTGACTACTGGTCTGATGCTCATTGAAATAAAACAATTTTACGGATAATTAAGCAACGCGTTTGTTTGATTACTTTATGTGTATTGTTGTCTTATTTATTATGTGGTGGAGTTAAATCTTTAACTTATAAATCAATCAATCAATCAATTCATTTATTTACTAGAAACATGGTAAAATACAATACAGATCTTAGATATTTATAAAATGTCCATTCATGTCTCGCCAAATCGGCATGCAAATGTCAAGAATATAATTAAAAATATAAAATCGTAACAACGATGACTTCACGAGCGAGATTTCCACCCATATTCTAAGTCGTTCCTCCAAAACTTACTCGTCCTCGACCTAACGAAACCTCATTGAAAACCTCTTCAAAATATTCCTCGAAATCGGTATTCTAAGTCATAACTCCGTAAGGACCTGGAGGAGCCAAAGAGTTCGTAGCCACTCCGTGTTAGGCCTAGCGCACACTACCATTTTTACCCACGACGAGGTTGAGTGGAGTGTAAAAAGTTTTGGCGGAACGACTTAGAATATGGAGGTTAGTGATGTGGAAATGTGCTCTTGCAAGATAGCACTGCACAATTAACCATTTTCGTTTCTGAGTGACGCGTGTTTTCATGGCAATAGTCTCTAGCGACTGACTTATGGCGAAAAACTTTGACGTGGATCAAACTTTTGACACACACTCTTACCGTCTATCTCGATATAGGTCTGTGTTTCCAACGTCTCAGCATCTTCGCAAACTCATTGAGCTGTTTATTAGAATATTTTCAATTCTAACGACAACCTTATGTAAGATTTTCGTAACTTAAAAGAGAAAGAGAGAGAGCGAAAAGCACGGAAGTGTAATGCCAACTTGTTAATAATTATGAGGTATTTTCCAAATAAATTGCAAAAACTTTCAGTCAGTTAGGCAGTGAAAAAGAAATAGGATATTCTTAGACAATTAGTTTCTTGTATTCAATCTTAAGATAATAAGTTTATCTATTTCTATCCAAGACAACACTATTGATGTATCCAGTTTTCCAGTCACTGTGGGACCTAAATCAATGTTAACTAGTTTTGTTTCATTGATCTTTAACTCCTGATCAAAGAACAGAGTGTGAGTTACTGTGAGTTTTCTCACCTTCTCACCTTACGCCGATGTTTGCGAATAGAGTTTATTTTTTAACTTTATTCCTATTGTATTAAGGCCATCTGACAAAATTTTACTCTTACGCGATGGTAACGTTCGACCATTAGCAAACTCACGCCCTCTGCAATCTGCAGTTCTCAATATTTTGCGAATAAATTATCGACTGTTCATCTCCTCAAAAGCCACATTTAAATCAGAAATAGCTAATTATTCAAAAATGTCTTCCATGACACTGTCCTTCTTCCGAAGAAAGCGGAGCGATCGATAAATGCCAAACCGCAGAAGCCTAACGCAGCGCTGTCACACCACACCACGTCTTCCCTAGGAAACCGCCAATGCAGATCGCGTGCGGTCTCATGCCCTTCTTCATTCCGCATTCCGACTTTAAACTCCGTCATCGAAAAAACAAGGATCACATTCCCTTGCCTCCTCTTGAAGGTAATATGCAAAATGGTGTCCCAATTCTGTGGCATCGATTTTTGTATTGTTTCCGTGTTTGCCGTCTCGTCGTCCCGCGCGGGCTGCCGTGACGTCGCCACTGGTAATCAAATTAAAGTACTGTCAGAACTATGTTTTATGCTATCAAATCAATATAATGGGCTGTATATGGTATATGGTAATTGACGAAAAACACGATATTTACTAGTATCGTTGTCTAAATCGTTTATTTAAGATTAAAATTCGCCCCATTATTTTAACTAATCCATTAAGAAATGGTCGACGATGCCCGGGATTGGTGGTCAAGTTTGGCTTCAATCAAAGATTCAACAATCTCTGTCTAGTTTTTAAATATTTGTTGAGTCTTAAACAATTTTAAGTATCTCTCGGCAATATAAAATTACAATTGACTAATTGTCATTGTCTTGATCCTTATCCTGGTTCTTGAATTGAGCGCTGATGCTAAGCAGTGTTGTTCTGGTTTAACCTTAAGTAACCTGACCACGGGTTGGGTCCATAATACTCCATAGACGCTACACTGGATTTGTGCCAACATGTCGCCGCTCCGCTGCGCTTTGTGCGCTCACGGGCACAGCCTTTGAATTACTGTAGGTAGACCATGAAGCGAAATCTCTATGAGAATGTAAAAAAATGGAACATTTTTACCATTTAGTTTAGATGCAATTATTGACGTAAATTAAATAAATGATACAAGTTTGTCTTTACCTTCAACTAGAATTAGTAGAAACAGTACCTACAAGGTCCTGTTTCATAGGGGTGATTCTGGTTTTTGCTCAAAAATGTAGTTAACGAAAGACGTGAAACGGACAATAAAATATTGAACATTCTGAAGATGACGAGCGACGACTGGGATTTTTTTTCTTCTGAATGGCGTTTTTTACGTAACTTATTTATAAGTATGACCAACAATGCTACAGATACTTTGCATTTTCCAGCATCACGTTACGGCGGTACTTCTAAGCAGCCCATATGTCACATCCTAACAATTTCTTATATACAAAAGAGTATTACGTGAAACGGTGATGTAGTGTGACCACACACGAGCGTCTCGGGCCGTCGGGCGACGGAGCGCGTCGAATGCGGCATTTCAGCGAGTTCGTGCGGCACAATCGCGGTGGTTTACCGACGTTTCGGACATAATAAGTGCGGACACTATTTCCGAATTGACACTTATAATTTTATATTTTTCTACTGATAATTCAGACACAGACACCATTGTAAGTATTGGCACAGAATAAATTATTCTATTGTATTGCATTGTTTTGTACAGTCAGACAAGAATCACAAGCAATAAAATTAAAGTGCCAGTACCAGGCTAGCATAACCATCCAGGAGTTAGATGTTGGAGTAGTCAAACCTCTCGATTTTCGTCTGACTGTACAAACCGCTTTAACTTTAAATGTGTCTGAATCGTCGGTGAAAAAGTTGTAACATTAAAAAGTGACAATTCGGACAGAGTTCGAACTCATTCTGTCCGAATCCACGCAAGACTCAGCCGGATCTGCGCCCGCGCGTCACGTGCCGCCGAGTATGGGCATGCCTTGATCTAGCCGACTCGTGCGCAGCCATAAACTCAGGACACCCATGGTACCTGGAGATAACTCTGTCGTTCCCATGCCTGTTCTAGTTCACAAGTTTATGCGGTCATTGCTCTTGAGTTGTAATGTAATTTTACGATCACAGTATGTTTTCGCATTACTGTCAATATAACACTGCTATTAAGAGCCTTCTTCTTGTCTTTGATTTTTACCCTTGGATTTATAACTCCTCCATTTTGTCCAAACAAGTTTAATGAACACGTTTAAGAACCGTCCTGCCACCACAAAACACGCCCATGACACACAGCTGGCTTTGTGTCATAATTACCGGCCGTCAAACCTTCATCTTCTTCATTACTTTTGATGGCTTCAAAAAGGGGACGTTTAACAACAAAGCCCTTGTTTAGACATGCAAATTAGTTAAGATCCAACACGTCTGGAAGTCTCGAAGGTCGCCAACGAAATGAAACTGAACGACACTCATTAACGAGATCGTTAAGTGATGTCAGCGTCGTAAAAACAACATTAATAAAATTTTATAACGAGTCAAATTAATTGTGCAGTACTTAAGTAAGTACTTGTTGTTCGACGTGGTTGTCATTTTCGTTTAAATTGCTGCAGCGGTAAACTTGATTAATTTAGAATGATCTGTAAACGAACTAGCTATCAATTAGTAATTAATGAAATAAAACGTCTTTTTAAATATTTCATTATAAAAACAACCTCGGAAGGAATTAGGTTTATTATTCCAAATAACAGATAAATTCATTTAACTTTTATAGTCAACTGTTTTTACAGAGATTTTAAGTAACAAAAAGGTAGGCTCTATAATAAATCAACAATTTTATTTTGATCCTCAATGTGATGTTGCTTGGTTTCTTTCCAATAAAATTAATATCTGTTACGTCGACTAATAGACTAATATTTTACTTACACAAGTTTCGTCTAAAGAGCAATTAACTTACTTGTTTGACTTGATTTTCATAGAAATTCTATGTTATTTTTTATCCGTAGCTACACCAGACTGTGAAACAAGAACTTAAAAATTTCGATAACCGTTCATTCCTTTTTGTATACCATTAAATCATCTCATTGTTCTAGGGTGGTCGGCATGGCGTTCTACAGGTGCGGGCCCACGGCCATCGGCAGCCGCGCGTCGTGGGGCCCCGTGTCGTCGGGCCCCGCGGCGGGCCCCGGTCCCGGCTACGAGCGGCCCCTCAGCGGTAACTTCGACCGCATCTTCAACGCCTTTGAGAGGACTACAGCCTTCGAGTACGTGCGCAATAGCTTTGAAAAGGACGAGGAGAAGGAGGAGAGACATGTTGGACATCAAGATATCGTTGTTAACAGGTACCCGAGGGTTTATGGTAGGAAACACTTACAAAATTGGAAACGCTTTCTATCGCTCGCTATGTAAATACCATATTTTGTTAAAAGTACATTGCAATGGTTGTTATTATTAAACAAATTAGATTAAGTACCCATATTGAGCGTCTGTCTATTGTTATTCGTTAGTTTTGATTAAAAGTAAAAAGTAGCTTTATTCAAGTGAACTTATATTCATACTTACTTGAAATTGGTAACAGGAGCGCCTGGTCAGATTTTCTTGATTGCCATTGATATTCAGGAATTGGTCCACAGTTCCTTGACGACCTGTTTGGCGCAGGGGTACTAACCCTACCTTCTGCGCCAGAGGTCCCGGGTTCGATCCCCGGACAAGACAAATATTTGTGTGCATGAACAGTCTATTTGTCTTGGTCTGGGTGTTTAATATGTATATTATGTATGTATTTACAAAAAAAAAAGTATATAAGTATGTTTATCCGTTATCTAGTATCCATAACACAAGTTCTTCATGATACTTAACGTGGGCTAGATAATTGGTGTGATTGTATGGAAATATTTATTTATTTATTTATTTATTTATCAATGGCAATCAATAATATCACGATCATCGCCATAACTTCGACCACTATATATCCACAACCTTCCTGAGAAGGTAACATGCATCAGGAATCCATAGATTAGTGAGGACATTAAACAACATGGCTGATAATGAATCTCTGATCACCAGGAAGATGAGCAGTAGCTTCGAGCGCGCGGACTGCGCGCTGGCCGCGCAGACTCCGTGCGATGACGACGAGGAGTTCTATCGCGAGAAGATCCTGTACTCCCAGGCACGCCAGCTGTTCCCGCTGCAGGAGGACCTGGCGGACTGGATCAACAAGACCATCGGTGAGTTTACAAAACAGTAGAATATAACACGGCCTTTTCATCATAGCCGATGTTAAGTAATGATAAGGCTGAAGGTGGAAGTGGGCCTCTCCCGGAATCCGCAACCACTGAGGAACTTGCTATCTTATAACTTACTGCCGGAACTCATCAATGCTGAAAACATTGTTGTTGAACAGGTGTTGGATTGGCTGCAGTCAGCATGAAGATTATATCACCACACACACTTATTAGGTATCCTACTGTACGAAAGTCTTTTAGAGCGCTGGGTTATTATTCTCATTTAGGGCATGTGTCCGCGTTCGTTTATCTTATTTCTTTCTTCCGAGCTATTTGAACAGTAGCCTAAATGCCAGTAGTAAGTAGCCAGTAGCCTATCTGAAATCGGCGAGTAGAGAAAGCAAGATATATTTATGTGCTACGAGTATGTGGAAAGAGGCGATCTCTGTAGCTGTCGCTGCGGAAAAATACGTCATTAAGTATCATAAATGTGTTTTTCTCTCTGCCATTGTCCTGAGATTGTCTCAAAGATCCTAGTTTATATAACTGCGTGTGTTCGTGACTATACATACGACGGTATCCAATACGTAGTGTGAGAGGCGCAGGCGCAGGCGGGCGGCGCGAAATTGCGATTTTACGAGTTTCTCCGAGTCGGGCGCGAGTGGTTGGATTCACTCGATGCACTCGGGCAGGGTTGCCAATTTAGGTTTTTTTTTCGCAACGAGAAAAGTTAAATATTGTGTGGGGCAAATAAAAAAATCCGTGTTTTCATACTTTAAAAAAAATTATTGGTTATGCGTTTAAAAATCGCATTCATCACATCGCAGAGAAAAATTAAATGACATCTGGGTAAATTTTGAAATTCCCCAGATTTGAAAACCCTGCACTCGTGGGCTCACGCACAATAAGCCGCATATCTATCGCAAGTTGTGGTTGTCGTAAAATTAACTGGCTCTCGTGTCGTTATCCTCATTTATTACAGCAATAGGTGCTATAATTTCAATCTCGCTATCCCACATGGGTATGTCAAGATATTCACACCCAGTACTAAGCTAGTACAGGCAGCATACATTGTTTATCATCACAAATTCTAAATTACTTTGTAACAAAATTCTCATATTTTGAATTTTGCTGTTTATGTTATTTATATGTTTGTAATAACATGCCGCCTACGTTCTAGTTAAATAGTAACAGACATTCTATACCTTACGAGATATAAATGGGTTTTTTTCCAATTTGTCTCGTGGCATCATAATGCCGGGTGTCCATCCGAAAAATTATAACAATGGTGGTATGTTACGGCGAGATTGTGTCATCCGGCCTTATGGGGAGGTGCGTGGGAGGCTAATCAGAAGGCTGCGATCAACAAGTTTTTACTACGACAGCTAATTGATAAAAAACTTACAAATAACTTTGACAAGAGATACTAATTTGATTAATGAGGTCATTTGAATTCCGAGTTATCGTATCGAATATTTTTTATGGACATTAGTCAATACCTAGCAACGATAATAATAATTAATAAATTATCATAATTAACAGACGATCTTAACTTTCTATACAATTTCGTAATATCAACATTTCGGGATCATTAAGAAAACATTTAAAAAAAACCTAGGTATGCAAGCGTGAGCAAAAGAAAGTTTTTGTCGGAAAAGCTGTGAATATTTGTGTACCCAAAGTGATTGACTGCTTGCTTGACGATAAAAAAAATTGACATTCCTTATGCATTCCTACTATAATAAAACAAAAATAATGTGGATGAATTTCTAGTAAGTTCTACTTTGTATTTCAAGATCAACGCAAAGATTAACTTGCCAAATATGGCCAATATCGAGTACCATTAGCGCCCACGCACGTTTCTAATCGCTCAGACAAATGCACGCATGTCTAACTAAATTCCTAGCTATCTAGACTTGTCAAATTAAGCATGCAAACAATTGAATTAAGCAGTCAATTTACGAGGAGGAAGACCTTCAAATACTTAGTATATGATATTACAAATCCTATGCATCCTAGAATGTGGAGCCTGTAATACACTTAGCGAAATTTGGGATTGTTCAATTTCCTTCAACAAAACACACTCAGAATCAATAAAAGTGAGAATATTAATTTTGCAGTAAAAATCCATAAAATTAAAAATTTCACGGTAATACCAAACGTAAGTAACCACTTACAAAATATATATATTTTAAAAGTTTAGTGTCGATTTAAGAATACAGACAATGATGTGTCTAGTAATGGACACGTCTGTATGGATCTTTTTACACATGGGAATGCAAGATAATTCGCACCATAGGTTATGGGAATGGGAAACAAGATGTGGGGTAAGTGGTGTCGTGTCGACGTGTAATTGAGACTGCGCCCGCGCACGTCGCCGCCTATCTGCGCCATCAGCTGATGGTCGGGCAGATAATGATGAAGTAATTCGAGAAATGGTATTGTGATATAAACACCACAACGGATAGGCGATTTATTTCAGTTGCTTGGGTACTTATTAATCACATTAGTGTGCTTCGCGCTGTAGCTTGTTGAGCTCGAGAGATTTTCTGTATTTGGAAGTTCCAAAAAGACATGTCGATAAACTTTGTAAATTGATTCTCGAGTCAATGCTATTCCTGTATATGTCTCATTATAAGTCTAGGATAAATCCAAGAGAAGAGAACGAAAGAACAGCGTAATGGAAATATGTATTTTGTTTGACAATCAAAAGAAATTATGACGACCTGTTTGGCGCACGGGTACTAACCCCACCTTCTGCGCCAGAGGTCCCGGGTTCGATCCCCGGACAAGACAAATATTTGTGTGCATGAACATGTCTATTTGTCTTGGTCTGGGTGTTTAATATGTATATTATGTATGTTTTTACAACAAAAAAAAGTATATAAGTATGTTTATCCGTTATCTAGTATCCATAACACAAGTTCTTCGTGATACTTAACGTGGGCTAGATAATTGGTGTGATTGTATGGAAATATTTATTTATTTATTTATTTATTTTATTTATTCAAATCATCCCTTATCCAACCATGCCAGCGCCAGGCCAGGCGGTTTTCTTTCTTCTTTTCTATTTCTAGTTCCTCTTCCAATCTTCCTCTTTCATACTCGTATTTGATTTTATATATTCGCGTTATTCCACACATCCATCTCTGCTACATGCAATTTCATTTTACTGTCTTTTTCAATGCCCAACATTCTTCCATGCAAGGGCAACGCTAACTTTATGCGTAACGTTATTGTTACGTCGTCGTCGCAGCAACTATTCTCGACAGATTTTCGTTGTTGTCAATCATAACATAACTCACAAAGTATTCTGCACTACATTGGCTCGAGTTTATCTACTTATAGATGCAATTTCTATCTGATCACGAGATCCAGCGTCTCGTCTGCCGGTCGTGCATTTTCACGCGCCGTCGCATCGTCGTCACTATTCGTCGTGTCGCTTGCAAATCGCTTTGTTCCGCCCGAATGAGGACATATTTCAATCAAATGTATAATAATCAACATGATCGTGATGTGTTAACGTAGTTATTAGTAGATGGATCATTATCAGACAGGATTTTTTGTGTAACTGAAAAATTTATTTCACGTTAATGGTGCGTGCGGCTTGACCATTTAAGAGGTATCTAACTCCCAAGAAAGTTGGGCCAAGATGCAAAACGCATAATATTTGCCTGATAATGATAACAGGATACAGAGCAGATCAGCGTAGCTTTTTATTATGTTATAAACTTGGGTTTACTGTTGTAAATCGAAATATCTTGAAAAATTATTAGATCTTAACTGGCAGTTTTATATCCTAGAGATGTTAATCCCAACTTAATGGGCACTAAAAGTTATTGTTTACGTGATATTATGCAGAGCGAAAACTATTTTCTTTTGCTCAAGAACATTAGGTGTAAACTTTCATGGTCTATCGGTATATTTTGGATTTGTGTCGAGTCCCCGATATTTTGGCACACATACAAGAGCCATGTGAAACAAAACCTAAACATGGTGAAAATGACGTTTTCACCTCACACGCTCGGAAAAGGAGGTTTTCTCATTCAATTTCTGCGTCGAAAATAGCATTTCCCGTCCTAGACCGGTAAAGTAACTTTTTTAATTTAGAAAGAAAAATAAGTCACTATTTATTTAAACTTTATTGCACATATACAGCAAATTGCGGATTAATGCCCTAAGGCATTGCATTATGCGTTCCGAATCGCACTATTGACTTTTTATGATACATTACTCCGTTTTGGTTCATATAATTATTTTAGTTCCTTAAATCATAAAAACAATTCATTAAACATAAATTTAGATTTAACTATTTGTTATATGAATTTTCAATTTACGGTAGGTGAGATTTCACAACCTATGGTTGAATTTCGGAACGTGACATAAACCTTTATTTTTTTCATGTCTCATATTCTGAAAGTATCTCATAACTTGCCTAAAATGCGGGTTGAAAGTGATATGTGGCGGCCCTAGGGCTGTAATAAATTTTTCATGTCTCATATTCTGAAAGTAACTCATAACGTGCCTAAAATGCGGGTTGAAAGTGATATGTTGCGGCCCTAGGGCTGTAATAAATTTGTATAAAGAATAGGGGGTGTCATGTCAAATCGATATCTGTAATCTCTTTGGACTTTTATTTACCTAAGGTATGTAGGCAAAGGCACAGAAGCCTATACAGCTTATTTTGCTGCATTATAAAATAATTAAAATCGTAGAAACCTTACAAAATTTTTTTTTGAATATTCTGTTTGTTTTTACTTTCCTCATATTCAAAATGAAAAGTAGAGTGTTTACTTCGGGTGTATGGACCCATAACAGTCTCGAACTATCGGCGCCCTCACTTCGTTCAGGCGCCAAAACACTCGACTGTTATGGGTGTCATACAGCCCTTGGTACACAATCTACTATTTCATAAGAATAGGGGGTGTCATGTCAAATCGATATCTGTAATCTCTTTGGACTTTTATTTACCAAAGGTACCTATGTAGGCAAAGGCACAGATGCCTATACAGCTTATTTTGCTACATTATAAAATAATTAAAATCGTAGAAACCTTTTTGTTTGTTTTTACTTCCCTCATATTCAAAATGAAAAGTAGAGTGTTTACTTCGGGTGTATGGACCCATAACAGTCTCGAACTATCGGCGCCCTCACTTCGTTCGGGCGCCAACACACTCGACTGTTATGGGTGTCATACAGCCCTTGGTAAACAATCTACTATAAATTGTCTGTGTCTTGTCTTGTACCTCATTTTAATGTAACATTTACCGAATTGTTTCTATTGTTATTTTATCTAACAATTTATTCCTATTTGAGTTAACTTTGAATTAACTATAATAATCCCTTTTTTTTTTACATCATTAAAACAACAAGAATAAGGTATATTTAGATTAAACTACTTGTTAAAAGGTTTTTTAAAAATTTATTTTATTTTTTTATTTTTATTTTATTTTTTAAAAAAATTTAAGTTGTTTCCGCGGTCTAGACCGCGGAAACAACAAATTCCTCGCAGTGTGAGGTAAAAAAATTTTACGTTGCGCTCGGTAGAAAAGTTTTAGCGTTTGAAACCCTCGCTACTCTCAGGTTTCAATAGAGGTAACTCGTCGATTATTTCCATCTTTCCAGCCTTGCATAACAAATAACGATTTTGAGAAATGTACGGAAATAGTTTACCAAATGCCTTATCGTCATCTCATGTAACATGTATACATGAGGTATACTCATGTAACTAAATGTACATGTTCAAAAGTTGTCTTTCAAACGATTTATTGCTGTATAAACCTTCCCGTGCCGTCACGGGCCCATTCGGGACGAGCGGTTGCTGGACAACGGGACTTTGATAGCTGTGAAATTATTGCAGATTGCCCAGACGCAAAGCCGAAGAGGCAGCGACGTTTTAAAGACATTCTAATGCAATATCGCTGAAAGTTTTTGAAACAAAAAATCTCTCTCGTCGAACCATTATATCCGAAATAATTAGAGTTTTCCTGACAAAATACCTGACTTTTTGATATATTCCCAAGATTTGGAACGATTTAATTGTTTGTTCTATGTCCTGCTTGCCAGACAGAGTATTGAAATTCCGGACATATCAGGAATATTCCTGTGGTCGGTAACATTGGTCTCGTATCATGACTTTGCGGAGTTACCTTTTTTTTACATATCTTTTAGACATCATAAGTATGCTGAGCTACTGTTCCCTATTAGTAGTGAGACAAGAAGAATCTTCCAAACTAAGATGTTTAGCTTCGGCTCATGGATGTGTGGAAAGAGGACGACTGTAGAGTTGATGTAAAAATTTAAAAGTATGCGGGAGCTAGAGCATAGTTTAAAGGAACGAATTGGAACCACATAAACAAATCGAGATAAACTCAGACTAGATATTGATGACGACTATTACTGAGTCTTACTACTCGGTCAAGTTATCTTGGCAACGGGCTGGAATGATTTTTGCGCAAAATTATGTGCCTAGAAGATTTTGGCAGCGGCCAGGCCAGTATTTTTTTAGAGTAGTATTTTCTTTACAGTTTATTAACTATTGACAATGTTTTTCAAAGCGGTTAAATTGAAACTAGGCTAGCAGGGGGAGAAGCGAGTTATGCGCCCGCCAAATTAACTTGACCGAATAGTAATATTTTAAAATCGCTATTAAATGCGCATGCACCTGTACCACAAGCCACTTAAATATTCATGGCGAGGCGAAGTGGCCTACAGTAATGTTGACATAATATCCTGTGACATTGGACACCGTTATGCTCTGGGTCTAAGAATAGGCCTACGCCTAGTTGGTGTCCAGTCGATTGGACCTGCTGGAATGATTCACTCAAATATTTGGGACATCTATGAAGACAATAGTTTGCGAAGTTACCGTTAGCATAATTCATAGGCATGTTAACTACAATTTTAGAAGTTAGTATTTTCAAGGTAATCTCCCCGATGGATTTTGTTTTCCTTTCTCGGCTTTTCAGGAATAAGACTAAAAGTTCAAACAACGTCTACAACTTATACATTGAATTCAATTTATGAGAAAGCTCTTCAATATCCATTTTTTAAGCTAGATACTCAGTTGTCATATTCGATCATCAAAAGCCGGTGAAAACGTACCTTATTATGACTATGTGTGAGAGTAATTTATAAGATTAATTTGTAAAAGTATTATTTTTATTTTGACGACCTGTTTTTGCATTTGCAAAAGTATTATTTTATTTTGGCGCAGGGGTACTAACCCCACCTTCTGCGCCAGAGGTCCCGGGTTCGATCCCCGGACAAGACAAATATTTGTGTGCATGAACATGTCTATTTGTTCTGGTCTGGGTATTTAATGATGTCCTGAATGGCTGGTAGGGAGAAAAAATATTGGACTATTCGAAAGTACTTATCTATAAGTCTATTTGAATAAAAATCTTTGACTTTGACTTTAATATGTATATTATGTACCTATGTATTTACAAAAAAAAAGTATATAAGTATGTTTATCCGTTATCGAGTATCCATAACACAAGTTCTTCATGATACTTAACGTGGGCTAGATAATTGGTGTAATTGTATGGAAATATTTATTTACATCGACCTCAAGCCTAAATGGTATTACCGATTATTGGTGCGGTAGGTCGGCTATATCGGATGGATGAAAGTAAACATTTGTATAATTTCTTCGCGTCCTCGAGTCGGCTCGTAATTTATAGGCTTCGCTTCACAAGCCTGTTATTATGCAAAAAAAAATCGATTGTAATTCCATTCCGAGGCCGATCTCGGTGCAATGCAATGTGCAAGTACTTACAGATCATCCAATGCAAGCCTTAAGGCAAATGTACCTCTGAGGCACCAGTATTAAGAACCACTTATGAGGCCGTCGACTCTCCGAACGTAATACCAATGATTTGAAATTAGAGGAGGATTATGACCAATTATTTTTTCATACAAAACTACAAATCGCATTTATTTTAACTAGCTTCCGCGCGCGGTTTCAACCGCGTGGTTCCCGTTCCTGCAAAAATTTCGGGTAAAAGGAGCCTATGTTACTCTCCTTTCAACTAACTCTATGCCAAAAATCAACTCAATTCGTCGCTTAGTGAAGGAAGGACAAACAAACACACTTTCGCATTTATAATATTAGTTAGGATTGGGTAAGTATTTAGGATTTTTTTTAATGGAAACCTTGATAAATACTGTCTTAATCCTAATAACATCACAAGTACAGACAATCATGCTCAAAGGGGTGTGAACTTTTTTGTATGGAGGCTGGCCTCGTCCAAATCCGTAGTGTGAGACGCCATTTTGAAAAATTTTCAAAATGACGTCGCACGATAATACCTATATAAATGAACAGGGGACACATAGAGCAACAAAAAATGTATTGATATATAATGCCCTAAAGTGTCACGTTAGCCAGATAGAGTTAAAAATGAATAATGCTGACCCAAAGTATCGCCTTTGTATCTTTAACTCCAATGTCACCTTAGGGAATTATGTTTAGTTTTATCCTTATTTATACACGTACAAAAACTAAAATCATACATTTCACAAAATAGGATGTTACTTTTTCACCTCACACGCTCGGAATGACAAAACCCATCTTGGTTTTGTCATTCAATTTTGGAAAAATAAGACCTTTCTATTCGAAGGAAAACACACATTGTAAGTACGTTCCGAATCGTCATAATTGTCTTTTTATGTTTCTTTGATTATTGTTTTAAATAACTTTGAATTATTGAAATAAAACAACTTTTACGGATAACTGCGCACAGTTTATTTACACAAGTTTAGATCTAATATTTCGTGTGTTTTAAGGTTGTATGGTTTTCCCGACGCGACGATGTTTCGGACGTTTCTAATCTAATAATTCTAGCGGGTTGGTAGCCAGTCTAGGCATGGGCTCCAATAAATCTTTATTTATCTCTTACTGCTATAATAATGAATATGGTCCAACGAACAGTTGTGGCCGGCTACTCAGGCCTATGAACTGTCACGGTTGGCATCGAACCCGCGCCCTCGGCCTGACTTGATAGGATCTATCGATTATGCTTATCGTTCTTGTATCGACATCCAATTTAGTACTGAATCAGTGGCGTCACCCAAGCGTTTAAAGTTAAGGCTTTTTTGTTAAAATATTTTGAAATGTTATTTATTTCTGTTACATTAGGCAATTCAACCTGCAGAACTGCTTAAGAATCTGGGTATTACGTACGATGTGGACTGTATGTTAATGGGATGGGTGAATGGAAAGCAGATGTAGGTATTATCTAAGTTTTAATTGAATATTAAAGTAGAAAAACAGGACAACAACCGAATGGAAAACAAAACTTCACAACTTTTTTTCTTAAAGTCCTAATGACAAATTCATCAATCAAAACATTAAAAAGACTATAAAAAAACATAAAAGTGCAAGGAGTCTGCAACATCCCAGGCCCTTGTGCAGAAAAGCACAAAATTGACAAGGCTACCCAGGGTAAGAAGGCCCCTTGATGTCAAGCTTTACGAGCTTTCTAGAGGGACGTCGTAGCAAGCCCCCTGCAGTGGCTACATCCACCACTCTCACCACACCGTCTTTGCCAGGGTATAAAGTAGCAACGCGACCACGCGGCCATGTTCCTCGAGGTAAATTCTCGTCGACGATGATGACCACATCCCCAGTTTCCAGACTGCGCTCTCTATTGCTATTTTGGCGTGGCTGCATAGTAGGCAAAATTTCTCGGATCCACCGCTTCCAGAAATGGTCACTTAATCTGAGCGCCTTTTTCCAGCTAGCTCTGCGGACTAGATCTCCATCATCCAGGGGCGTCGATGGAAGCAGTTGATTCGACGAGCTTCCGAGTAAAAAATGGAACGGAGTCAACGTTTCATCGTCATCTGCCTCTATAGAAACGTGGCTGAGAGGCCGTGAGTTTACAATAGCCTCTGCTTCCAGTAACAGGGTTAACAAAACTTCCTCTTTAGGAGCTCTTTCATGGAGGGTGGAGCTCAGAGCAACTTTGATGCTTCTAATGAGTCGCTCCCAACAACCTCCAAAAAACGGTGCAGCAGCTGGGATGAAGCTCCACTTTATGCCTTTGTTAGCGGCAAAATCTTGGACTTCAGGTTTAAAAAACTCTTTAAGTAACCGATTGGCACCGACAAAACACGTGCCATTATCGGAATATATCGTGTCGGGGGTACCCCTTCTGGCCATAAAACGGCGTAGGCTCATTATGGCCGAATCTGCCGAGAGCGTGTGTACGACTTCTAGGTGGACTGCCCTTGAAGTCATACAGGTGTAAAGAGCCACCCACCTCTTTTCCTGTCTTCGTCCAATCATGGTTTTTTGTGGCCCAAAATAGTCCAAACCGGTAAAGGTGAATGGGCGTTTATGGTGGGCAAGTCGCTGAGGTGGTAGATCACCGGTCATAGGGTTCAGTGGTTTGGTTTTGCGTATGCGACAAATCAAGCAATCTTTGGCGACACTACGAACTGTGTTTCTTAATCGTAAAATCCAGTATTTTTGTCTGATCTCATTGATGACCATTTCATGGTTTGCGTGGCCTGCCTTTCGATGGAAAAATTGCACCAACATACGGACTATTGGGTAGCGACCATCTAAGAGAATCGGGAACTTGACATCTATGCCCACATCTTGGACAACTCTTATCCTGCCAGCCAAGCGCAACAAACCGTCTTTCCCCATCGTTGGTGATAATTTTAAGAGGCGGCTTGACCTTGGGATGGGCTTCGAATTCTTGACACAATCGATCTCTTCTTGAAAGCATTGTTCCTGGACGCTCTGCAGTACATGCCTTTCAGCGGCGTTAATCAGTTCCGCTGACAAGGGAGGGAGCGTGGTGGATGTAGAAGAGGTCGCAACTCGGCGGTCTCGAAAGGTAGTGTTAGAGTTAATGCTTCGAAAACGACTCAAAACCGAACAAAATTTATTAGCAAATTGCAAAACGCGGGCGGTTGCTCTAAGTAAACGCAACCAATCACTAAACCGATTGAAATCTGGGGTAACAACCAGATGGACAGGCACAGGTCGGGAAGACTGTTTGCGCTCTTCCGAAACCACAGCCGGACCAGCTGGTTCAACGGGCCAGTGCTTTGGAGAATCGAGCAGAAATGGAGGGCCCTTGAACCAACGGTGGTTAGTATTTAAGTTAAGAGAATTCGTGCGAGTTGCGTCATCGGCGACGTTCAAGCTAGTTGGGACCCACCTCCAACTATTTATACTTGTATTTTCGGTGATCTCACCGACTCTGTGGGCCACAAATGGCTTGAACGTCCGCGCGTCGCTTCTAAGCCAACCTAAAACGGTCCTTGAGTCCGTCCATAGGAAAGTGCGAACAGGTTTTTTCTTATGGTATTCTTTGACGCTTACAGCAAGGCGAGAGGCGATTAGAGCAGCTTGTAACTCTAAACGCGGAATAGAGGTCGGTTTTAAGGGTGACACTCTCGCCTTACTAGTGATGAGAGCGAGCTTGCTGATGCCATCAGGGTATAAAAAACGCCAATAGGCTACACAGGCATAAGCAAGCTCACTTGCATCCGCAAAAATATGCAATTCTCTATTTAGAGGCTCGCCATTTTGTTTGGCATACCATCGCGGAATCCTAATGTGGGACACATCTGTCAGCTCTTTATACCATTCAGTCCACTTGGTAACCTCGGACGGTGGAAAAGGTGTATCCCAATCAATTTTGGATCTCCATGTCTCTTGAAGCAAGATACGGCCTTTAATTACAATTGGTCCTAAGAAACCTAATGGGTCGTACACTTTCATAAGATGAGAAAGGACCTTGCGTTTGTTAAGATTCCCTTTAAAGAAAGCACTATCAAGACCCGTTCTAAAACCCAGTGTGTCTGAAGAAGGATCCCATGAGACACCTAGAACTCTGACATTTGAAGAGTTGTTACCAAGTTGCACTTCCGTGGATGGTATAGCACGCAACTCATCTGGTATCAGGCGTAGTGACTCATAATCGTTCGTTATCCAACCGCGCATTTCAAAGCAACCAGCAGCATGAACCTTTACTATGTCTGACGCCAGCTGAGCTGCGTCGTTGACGTCATCCAAGCTTCCTAAGTAGTCATCCATATAATGATCTCGGATAATCGCATTGGCTGCTTCTGGATGTGAATTATGATGGGCCTCAGCATTTTTATTCTTTATGTAAAGCGCCGTGCACGGACTAGATGAAGCACCAAAAATTACCGACGTCATTCTGTACTCTTTTATGGGCTCGGTAGTTTTTGATTGAATGTTTCGCCACAGAAACCGTAGGGCATCCCTGTCCTGCTCGCGGATGCAAACCTGAAGAAACATCTCTTTGATGTCCGCTGTCATGGCAATGCGACCTTCTCTAAACCTAAAGAGAATACCTAAGAGATTTTCTAATAGGTCAGGTCCCGGTAGAAGCAAAGAATTCAATGACACACCTTGGTTCTTTGCTGCCGCATCATGAACGACACGAATTTTTTTGTTTTTGGGGGTGGTAGACACCAAAATGAGGTAAATATAATCTTATTTTGTGTGTGTTTAATAAACATTCAGAAGTAGAAATGGAACTGTCAGATAATTTTGAACAACTGTAATATGTACTGGGATCACATTTTTCTGCATATCCCTTGTCGACCATGTTGTCTAAGAATTTCTTGTACGCATCAGCAAAAATAGAATCGCGAATCATTTGTCTCTCCAAGCTGTAAAAGCGGGATAAAGCTTGAGGGTAACTATCGGGCACAACCCCAATGTCGTCACGCCATGGAAGCCCTACCTCATACCTCCCTGACGGAAGTCGCCTAGTGGTAGAGTCTAAAATCTCTATAGCGCGTAAATCTTGCTTACTATGAAATGTGTCGCGTTTACAGATGCCTAGAGAGTCGAGTTTATACTGTTCTTTCACTAAATTCTCTAAACTTTCGTTTTCTGCCGATTTGCTTGAACCTACAAAACAGTGGTTGATAAACTCAGTGGGTTTAGTCTTACTTGAAACTTCCCCGTATAACGTCCAGCCCAATGACGTATAGCAGGCTACTGGCTCGTTAGTCGTGCCACTGCGAATTGCTCGTGTTATAGAAAGATGCCAATGTTGAGCACCAATGAGAATAGTGGGCGTGGCGCTAGTGTAACACAAAACTTCGCTCAATTCGCTTAAGTGGCTATATGAGACCAGTTTTTCTTTTGAAATTGTTTGCGCATGTAAGTTGAGCGACTTCATCGCCCTAGCATGCTTTACAGGATAGATTTCAGTTGAATGTTTGCCTTTTATATGAAAATCTACAAGTGTGACTTAAGTATGTTTTTGTAGGCCACCTACACCTTCAACTAAGATATGTTTTTCAGGCCCTGATAAACCAACACGAGTAGCCACATTTAAATCAATTATCGTTGCAGAACTGCCATCATCAAGTAGTGCGTAAGTATCATACGAACCTGCGGGACCATAAACAGTAACTGGCACCACCTTTAATAGCGTGCTGCTCTCGACGGATGACTCGAAAGTTGATTCGAGCTGAAGTCCTGTATTGGAGACGACGAGCTTCTCTTCAATAGGAGCGGCAGATGACGACGTGACAGGAACATCATTGTGAATAGCAGCAGCACACACTGTATTGTTAAAAAGATCGTGTGACTGCGTTGACGTTAACGTGTCCTGCCTACCATGCATAAGAGGGTGGTGGCGTAGTGAGCAGCCATCGATCCCACAAGGATTCACCTTGCATGTTTTCCATTGATGCGAGTATCGACGTAAACATTTGTAACATACTTTATTTTCCCGCAACCAGCGCCATCTGTCGTCAACAGATAAAGTTTTAAAATTGTCACACGACTTAATTCCGTGATCCTTTCTACAATACGCGCATTCCGAGGACTTATTATTTGGTTTATTTTTGGTAACAGTCACAGAATGTACGTTTTCGCGCTTAAAAGGTTTATAAAGATTATGTTGCACAGGCGGAGCGGTTTGTAAATATTGCGTAGTTTGTAAAAGTTCTGTTGACAAACCGTATTTTGCATGACGTTCATGTTCGCGAGTCAAAAATTTTGACATAACTTCCAGTTTAGAGCCTGGAAAACGTGTATAATCATAATCAGCGGCGAAGTCTGACCAACGTTGTCTCGTACTATAATTCAACTTTCCTAAAATGGTATAAAAGAGTGCCGGTGAGGTTACATACTCACCTTGGCTTAATAACTTCATGATAGAAAGAGAGTTGCGTACCTTGTTAGCTATTGTACCTATCTCTTTAAGATCGTTGCCCAGACGTGGCAATGAACGTATCTCTTGAACCTCGGCGAGGACGATCATCTCAGGGCACGCGAAGCTTCGCTCGAGAGCGTGCATGATTTCCTCGGGATCCTCCGCAGAGATTAGAAGCGACGCGACGGCCTCCCGCGCGTGTCCTCGAAGCGCGTTTTGTAAACGCGCAACGTTCTCTACAGGGGAAAATGCAGGTTTAGTACTATCAAACGACCTTTTAAAATGAAGCCATTGTGACGCACTACCAGAATAAGTAAGTAGATCGATCTTAGGTTTATCCATCCTTGGCTGTTTGCATTGGATAGCCAACGCTTTGGTTGCCGCTGCAGTATCAGCGATGGCTTGTAAGACCAATGAAGAGGACAATTCGTTGCGATCATTCGTTGGAACGCGTTGTGGTTTAAACCCCACGGGAGAGAAGTGCGACGCAGCGGCCGCCAACCCGGGCGTTTGAGAAGCGATGTGTGGCTTGGCTGGATACGAGAGGTGTGCTGCTGAATATGGAGCAGCAGCCTGAAGAGGCAGCAGTGGCGAGATCGCCGACTGGCCAGGCTGCGAGACCTCGAGTTCGTTATCCGCTTTGTGACAATGAAGTAAGTTAGAAGTAGAAACATTTTGTACCCACTGTTGTGTCCTGCTCATGCGTGTAGAGCTACGCCTACTTCGATGGCTACCTTCATCCTGTGAACCTCTTTCAATTTGTGCAAGCTCTGCACGATACTCTGCTTCATCGACCTCCGCGAGTTGCCGGGCGAGATGCTCGGAATGCTCGTACTGACGTCGCTTGAATGCGGCCTCTGCAGTGGCTTTTCGGGCTTTCACTGTTGCAGAAGTGTGTGAGGAGTACGTTCCGCCGTGAGTACTGCCGGCGTGGGCACCGTTATCACCATCGCCTGTACAGACTATAGCTGCTACTTCCGTTGGCACTACGTGAGCATCAGACGATGATTCGACATGAGGTGCGGTAGAGATGGGGATGTTTTTGGATGCCATGGTTTTGCTCTTACTACGCGTAATCATATGAGGCGAAAATTGAAATACAAATCTAAAATATTTGCAAATAAATACTACGTGAAAAACTACGATTACAAATGATGACAACTATAAACGTGCTGTGAAAATCTATTTACGGGAGAAGGACCAAAATATTACGTACGATGTGGACTGTATGTTAATGGGATGGGTGAATGGAAAGCAGATGTAGGTATTATCTAAGTTTTAATTGAATATTAAAGGAGAAAAACAGGACAACAACCGAATGGAAAACAAAACTTCACAACTTTTTTTCTTAAAGTCCTAATGACAAATTCATCAATCAAAACATTAAAAAGACTATAAAAAAACATAAAAGTGCAAGGAGTCTGCAACACTGGGCTCAATCAGTAATACACAAATACATAACATCTGCAATGCTATTTGGAGGTCCAGGAGATAGCCCGTCGAATGGATAGGATCTGTGTTCATACCTTGAAGGCTGGACTAAATGGTTTGTGACAGGCGGAAAGCGAATATCAAATCTCCGCTATGCCGATGATACGGTATTACTCACAACATCTATTGATGATATGAAGGACCTTCTCTATAGATTAGAAACAAAGAGAAACAAACCAAGCAGTGAACAAACAGAAAACTAAGCTAATGGTGGTAGACCGCGCTGGTAAATTAACAAGTGTCCATTAACGTATTAAGGGGATCGACAAGGTGGACAGTTTCATCTATCTGGGAGCAGTTTTTTACAAATTAACAGTTATGGCAGCAGTGTTTCAGAGATGCCAAAGACGCGATGCTTCAAGTCATCTAGAAAAAGCTTAACTTTTTGCACTAAAACACGACTACGTATACTACATTTACGTAGTAGAAACGTGTACCATTCTAGCCAGAGAGACAGAGAATAGATGCATTCGAGATGTGGTGTGGAGGCGAATGCTTAGGAAACCTTGGACAGCCACAGGCACAAATGTCTATTATGTGTATGTCTAATAATTTTTTTTACAACTTAACATCAAGACTCGTCTGTCCACTATTTGCTTACATCGCGTACTCTCATACTATGGCCACATAAAGTGAAGAGGAGGTATGAGAGTCTCGAAAAGCTGTCGTGGTTGGTGAAATAAAAGGCAAGAGAGCCAGAGGTCATTCGCCAACTGGATGGTCTGACAAAGTTAGAGCAGCATCCTCCTCGAGCAAAATTCCACCAAGCGGTAAGAGCTACCATGCACCGAGACCGAATGGAAACAAATTGTAAAAGAGGGCAGTGATCACGATCCTCAGTTATGAGGGGGCGATCAAGAAGACAATTCTAATACTAGGTAACATTCGTAAGAAAAAAGCTAAAGCTACTCGTCGTTACACTACTACAAAAAAACTAGTTATTTGTAACAAAAAAGTATCAATACTTACTTTAGATTAGAGTATCAAACCAACCTGAGTTTATTTCACTGGAGTTCATCTATCTATTGAAAAAATTTAAGTACCTAAATGCAATTCGCGAACTTTCTGAAAGTCAGCTGCTCATAGTTATGTTTCTAATTCCAACTATGGTTTCTCCAATACTTTTGAAAAGAATTGCGTTCAGCTACCCTGAATTTGTAAACAACTTAAATAAAAACATTTTATAAAAAAAATTCAAACCGACTTCAAAAAGTAAAAAATAAAACTTTTGGAGTCGGTGCCAGCCAGGGCATTCTACATTGCACTTCTATTAACTATATATTTTTTTGGCCTTAGCTAGCTAGCACCGACTCCAAAAGTTTTATTTTTTACTTTTTGAAGTCGGTTTGAATTTTTTTTATAAAATGTTTTTATTTCAGATTTTTTTAGTTACATCATGTGCCGTTACTTACATTAAAAATCAGCCCATACACAACAATGTCATCTAGGTAAACGACTACTTGCCAAAAGGTGATTGATATTTTTCAAGATTATGAAAAAACTACTAGCCAGATCTTCGTAAAAATTATATGGGACCACACATAAACCATCTTCTTTCAGATAAAAAAAGAATTATAAAAATCTGTTAACAACTGGCGAAGTTATGGTGGAACATACATAAAAAAACCTCCTCCTTTTTTGAAGTCGGTTAAAAATATATAAGTATTATGAGTAAGTAAAGCAAACTGAAACAAAAATGCCCACATTAATTTTATAGGTCTAACTAAGCGGTCCATTAACGCCATAACAAGCAACGCAACAAGGTTTTTCTCCGCACTTTCTTTGTTTAAGTAAAAAGTAGGCATTGTAATTGTTCATAATTAAAACAAGCAAACATCGCAATACGGTGTTAAAAAATGATGGCAAAAACGACTTTAACATAAGCGAATTATATTCGCGATTACCTAACGGATGGCTGGCACCCTGCCGTTATGGCATGCACAGTGCTGCACTTAGGGATATTAAGTACTTGTAGCTTGATAAATATTATACAAGGAAATGCACTAGAAAAAAGAAACAAGTCTCATGTCGCCCTGACGGGATTCGATCCCGCATCCTTGGGAATCCGGCCCAATGCACTCACCAATTTTGCTACAGAGACCTGTGAGAACACGTCGAATTTTTCTAGTCTTTCTACGGTGTTGGGCACCGTCGTTTCATCAATAGTTGTCGCTTCTTTACAACATTGCTAACTTAAGAAAGAGACATTGGTGAGGTAGATTTGCTACATAATTGTTTTATCCTCAATGAATTAGTATTACCATCATCAGCTATTTTAATGTCTTCTTCACTGTTGAAAGTTAGGATTTCCTTGTGGATGGATAGAAAGAGACCTCGTGGATTGATGAACACCACGGGGCTTTGTGGTGAGTATTAACGACTGCAAATGCGCTTGCCTATGTGGTTCCCCCCCAGACAATGGCACATCTTTCGTCCAGCCCTGCGTGGCCCAACACCTGTACTTACACGCGAAGATCTTTACAACAAAGCTACTAATAGTGTTATGTCGGTAGCCAAGTTCTGGTCCTCACACATTAATAGACTGAATCGACACGATAAGAAAAAGTATGCAATGCAGCCGAATTAAACCGCCTATCGTGTCTTCCGATTTCCGATGCACATATCAACATTGTGTTTAAAATAAGTCTCTCCTAAAGTAACTAGTAGATTAATAGTAAGCCGTGTTGACGTCCATCTTAAGCCCGTCCCTGTGATACCGCGTAGTCGTGCATATAAACAGTTGGTCGCAGGCCACGCACGCGATCAGTCAGGCCGTCGATCATGAACACCCAGCTTTACGGTGCTTCAACCAACCTGCACCCCGACCGCCTAACGGTATAGCTTGTCCTATCGCTATAGCTATCGATATTTCAAACCCCCTACAAGGATTCCTGCTGAAACTATCACTTTCATACTAAAAATGCAATAGTGAATCCAATAGATGAATATAAATATGTAGGAGTTAGACAAAAACCATATCGTTGAAGAGTTTTGTGAGAGTTTGAAGTTTGATAGCCATAGCGATAGTAAAAGCTATACCGTTAGGCGGTCGGGGTGCTGATAGGTTCTCTACAAATCGCGGCGCTGTTGGCAAAACGTTTGATCGTAACTATGACGATAGGCATGAGGTTCTTAGAATCGTTTTTATGGCAATTTGGCATACTGGTGTTTACTGTTCGGTTTGATCTTTATCACTGTAATGCTATTGAGTGAACATCTCTCCTTGTCTGCTTAAATAGTTTATCTGTTATTTATGTATATTTAAGTATGTCCCATAGTAGAAATATTCCGACAGGGTAATCCAAATTTTAAGGGTAGGTAGTATAAGTACAACATTAGGCGTAACGTTCCTTAATCTTGATGTGGATTCGTGATGTGGAATTGTAGAGCAATAAGACTTACCTATCTTATTCTTTGTCCCCAGGTATATCATACTTGACCGGAGAAAACTTCTTGGACGTGCTGGACAACGGCGCTGAACTGTGCCAGCTGGCCGCGGTGATCCATGACCGCGCGCGGGAGGCCCTCGACCAGGGGCTCATCGTGGGGGTGAGTCCGACACCTCTTTGTTTATGAACAACGGGGAGACGTATATCCTTCATCATACCTGATATTAAGTTACGATATAAGACTGAAGGTGCCGCGCCGCAACCACTGAGGTACTGGCTATCTTATCTCTAACTGCAGGTACACGACAATGCTGAAAACATTGTCGTTATGGCGACAGACTTAAATGAGATGGTGGAAGCTAAGCCAGCCAGTAGGCCAAGCATGGGCGACTTTTATCGACTCAATAATTCGATAACATGTCACTGTCCCGCTCACATCGGAGCGGAGTAAGCAAGACATCATGATGCGCTATATCATATCGCGTGATATAGCGGTGTCCATGCTAGGGCAGTAGGTGAATTTACAAAAAGTCCATCACCAACCAAACCGTAAAAGTCGTGCGATGCGATTAAAATTTTGTGGACTGTATTGCGGACAAACAAATTATGGTAAAAGAACGCGAGGTCAACAAATATACAAGGAAGGGCACGATACCCTTGACCGCCTCGTGGTGCTGCTTAGTGCTGGAGATAGCCTATGGGACGTGCTTGGAGTTGGCTGTTGCAGTTTCTTGAGGTATTCGGCGGGATGACCTTTCACATCGTCGTCGCTAGGCCACCAAATCTTGGTAAATCGGTGCCGAGTGCGAGCGTCCATTCCATTAGAAACATTACGACCTAGTAATGGCGTAGCCTTGGGCGAAGCGCAGGAACACGAACAGGACTGCAGACGCATAAGGAAAATTCGGAATAGGTAGGTCTTTCAAACGGAAACTGCATGAATGGCCAGACGGTCATATTGTTAACGGTTTTTAGATTTATTCAAGTACTCGGAAATAGGCATTCGGAATCCACCATTTCTGTGAGCTTCATGATTGTGTTGCGTTACAGCCGGTGCCGGCCATCCGCGGTCGCTGCTGGCAGCGTGCGGCGCGCCGCAGCTTCTTCTCGCGCGACAACGCCGACAACTTCCTGTCCTTCTGCCGCGAGCTGGGCGTGCACGAAAACCTGCTGTTCGAGAGCGATGACCTCGGTATGTTTACGCAGTTTTATCATTATGTATTTTGTCATATACCAAGTGAAGTAAAAACTGTCAAACGGAAACTGCATGTATCATGATTTCATGATGTCTCTTAATGCTAAGCACTGTCCTTTCATCATCATTTTAATGTCCCCACTGCTGGGGCAATGGCCTTCCTTGTGGTGGGTTTTAACTAATGCAATTACAGCCGGGACCATTGGCTTAACGGGCCTTCTAAATCACGGAGGAGCTTGTGATAGTAAACGTTTGGTCACCCATCCAGTGACCGACCATTGCAAAAGCAGCTTATCGGCCACAATCCCAGGCCGGGCGCGCGAACTACTGGGCCACCGAACTTCTCCGAGTGTCACCGATTGTCATTTACTGGCTTTACCAAAATTCCAAAGCATTTGATACGTACAATCGGGGAACTTACCGGTTGATCAGTAGAGTTCTTTTGAAGAAAGTTATCTCAAAAAGTAATAGTTTTATAGAAAACGTTAAAATCACAAATAATAGAGCTTTTATAGGTATTACATTACATTTAATAAATAAATTATTTCTTTAACCATATTATTTTCCGAATATCGATTCTCATAAAATTCGGGAAGTTTCCCGACTGTACCTACGGCAATACCCAATCTTTCAAGTTCAGGATTCATGCTGGGATAGGCCCATATATCAGTATAATAATAACTGGCTTATTTATTACGAGCAGTTCTGCACAACCAGCCGCGGCAGGTGATCCTGTGCCTGCTGGAGGTGGCTCGCCTGGCGACGCGCTTCGGGCTAGAGCCTCCAGGCCTGGTGCAGCTCGAGAAGGAGATCGCGATGGAAGAGCGGGACTCGGCCCTAGACGGCTTGCACCAGCCATCCGCCTGGCAGTTCCGGGACTCATCCCCTCCTAGAGAGAAGTAAGTCACTCATCTTCGAGCTGGAGCTTATATACCTGGTGTAGCTGAAGAAGGAGATCGCTGGAGGAGCGGGGCTCAGCCCTGGACGGTTTGCACTAGTCCACTGCTTGGCAACTCTCGGACGCTTCGCCTCCCAGACAAAAGAAAGTCACTCGCCTTATAGCTGGTGCAGCTGGACTAGGAGATCACACTAGAGGAGCAAGACTCCGTCTTGGACGGCTCGCACTAGCACGCCACCTGGCAGTTCCGGAACGCGTCACCTCCTGACACAAGTAGGTCACTTACTTTCGGCAGAAGCCTCCAACCAGCTGAAGAACTAGATGGTATAAAATACTGGCTGTGTAGGTTGTCCTGTTTGTGTCCCAATTTGTGGAAGAACATTGACCAGAAGTCTCGATTTAAAAAAAACATCGAATACTCCCTATGTGCCACTTGAAAGTCGTTTTATTTTACAGGTTGGAAGATACAGTGCCGCCGTCAACTCCAGATGCCAATGAAAGTGAGTAATAATAACTATGCAGTATTGTGATAAAATAGAAGAATATTTTTTTAAATCCTATCTCTAAAAACTTTTCTAACGTGTTAACAAAACGTAGTGATTACTTACTCTATGGTGTTAACCGTGAAATTACAGCGCAACTGTCAGTCCCCGACAACGCAGATGCAGAGAGCACCAAGTCTGAAGAAACCGTTGGCAGCACAGACTCCGATGTTCCTCTCAAACCCACCAATGAACTAGACAAGAGGGTTAGTGCCTACCTAGAAACCCTTATTCCAAATTGTTACGCAATTATGTCTTTTCTAATTACACAGAAATAACAATCAATTAGGTATTCTGCTACGACAGCCGGCATACCGGCTTTCCGTTGCTGAGGAGCAACAAGCATACGCTGTTGAATGATTAGGTTTAGTTTTCGTTCTAGCAATAGTAAATCATGTGAGGGAAAGATGAAAGATACAATCTCATTTCATGTATACTTACCGCAAAATCTGAGAACTATGAGCATCTTACTACCAATATTTGTTTATTAGGTAGAAAAGGTATATCAAGTATTTTGATTTTTGACATGATTCCAATACTTAAACCAATTAACAGTTAGGGTAATATTTGTTTATTAGGTAGAAAAGGTATATCAAGTATTTTGATTTTTGACATGATTCCAATACTTAAACCAATTAACAGTTAGGGTTACGTTGCTGGTGGCGCCATTTTAGTGGTATGGTCCCTAATTAGGTAGCTTTGAACTACCATATTGCGACCAACGGCTAACTGGCACGGTTCCATTGCAGGTGCAGCTGGTGACCCGCCTGATGGAGCGCGGCTGCAACTGCGGCGCGGGGCGCTGCTCCAAGCTGCTCAAGGTCAAGAAGGTCGGCGAGGGCCGCTACAACATCGCCGGACGGAACGTGTTCATACGGGTTGGTGCCTCGGCTTCTGAAATACAGCTCCTCGTCATCGTCATCAGCCATTTTTAATGTCCCCACTGCTTGGGCACTGGCGTTACTTATGGATTGATAAGGACAACGGGCCATGACCCACCACGCGGGCCCAATGCGGATTGGTGGGTTTTAACGATTGCAAATGCAGCCGGGACCATCGGCTTAACGTGCCTTCCTAAGCACAGAGGAGCTCGAGATAGTAAATTTTTGGTCACCCATCCCGTGACCGACCATCGCGAACGTTGCTTAACCTCAACAATCGCAGGCCGAGCGCGCGAACCACTGCGCCATGGGCTCCTCGAATCGCGCTCGTTGCTCGTCGCGCTCTTCAGCACCTCATTAGGATTATTTTCGACTAAGGTCCACTTTCGCCAAGCTAGGTTAAGAAATTTGACCTAGAGTTAGTGCTATATTTGTATAGACTAACTCTGGGTTAAATGTAAACCAAGCTCGGCGCAAGTGGGCCTTACTAACATTCCGATCGCGACTCGTCTGCGTTAAATTAGGGTTATGCGTGGAGGGACCATTTATCGGAATGAAAAGTAAAATATGCCCATCTTCAGGGTTCAAATTATCTTCGTAGCAAATTTCATCAAATACGATTCAGTGGTTTACGCATGAAAAGGTTACAGACAAAGTTACCTTCCCATTTGTAATATTAGTATGTATGTATGGCTATTGCAGGCTAGTTACTGTTACAAACCCTACGCTTTTTTGTTACTGGTGCTATAACAACATTTAAAAATAAAATTATACGAGACGAACTGATAACCTCCTTCTTTTTTAAAGTCGGTTAAAAAGTGGCGTCATTAATTTTTCAGCTCTAATTAGATAAAACAACAAGGCTGGTTTCACCACCGATTTATACGTTTTGGATAGCTTACTTGGAAGATAACTTTTCTTATTTCAAAAGTGATCTATCATGCCTATAAGCTATCCAAAACTTATCTGTTGGCGGCTAAACCGGCTTTAAATGCTATAATTTTACTTACTGTTCGTTTCCTTTTAGTTGCTGAAGGGCCGCCACATGATGGTCCGCGTGGGCGGCGGGTGGGACACGCTGGAGCACTTCCTGTCGCGCCACGAGCCCTGCCAGGTGCGCCTCGTCACGCCCGGCCGCCGCGCACGGACCTTACCCACCCCTACTCCTGTCTCGCCAGCGCCTTCTATCTCCCCGGTCCCGTCCAGCTCCCCCGCCCGGAAAAACCTGAATCTTTCCCCTGCCAGCAGTAAAAATTCCCTTCGATCCGGCACTGTCTCCCCGATCGATAGCAAAGCGTCTTCCATCAGCGGGAAGTCTTCCCCCTTCGACAAGCAGGCTCGCCCGGCCCCCTCCTCGCCCCGCGAGCCGCGCCGCACTTCCACCCCCACGAAACCCCTGCGCACCCTTCGATCATCGCTCACTCTGCCCTTGAAAACAGCGGAAACAAAGACCACCCCGCGGCCTCGAAAGCAATCGGCACCGAGCTTGAGCACCCCGAACACGCCCACCGGTAGGCCCGCGCGCACGCCCCCCGTAGAATTCAAAAAGTCGCTCACCTCCGCTTCCCTAGTCGAGACCCCGAAGAAGACGAGGAGCATGAGTCTCGCGGTCGACAAGAAATCGTTCTGCGGGACCGATCGGCTGAACCAGGCGAAGAAGAAGAGCGCGAGCGCCGCGTCGACGCCGACGGAACCGACCGCGAGGAAAACGCGCTCGCTAAGCCTCGCTTCGACGCCCGTCAACGAGCCTAAAAAGACTTTCAACGGATACTCCAAGAAGACCCGTAGCATGAGCTTGGCGTCGACTCCGGAGCCGATGCGTGTTCTGCACAAGAGCGGGTCGCTCGCGGGCGTAGCTCTCACGCAGGCGGCCATCGAGGAAAGCATCCGCCTGTCACTCGAAGCCACCATCGCCGACGACACCTCCAAGAAGCCCTTCCTCCACATAAAGGCCAAATACAGGAGTCCCCCGCCGCGCGAGGTGCCCCCGAGATAATTTCCGCTTCCATTCCACTAATTATTTTAATCACATAATTTATTTAATTAATACAATTTTTGACGTAAAATATATCGCTCCCGGATGTAGATCTCCCGTTGAGCGATCTCGTTACACGTAGCGTAGGCGCTTCGGTATAATTCCTCCCCTCTCGGGGGAGCCTAGTCAGTAATGAATTGTTTTGTAATGATAATTATGTTCTAATGATAATCCTTTAGATTTAAGCAATTATTGATACTACGATATGGCAATATTGAAGAATACTTTTTATTTTACTTACTTTTCTACTTAAATTCGAGTAATTTTATTTTCACGTAGGTAATTATTGTATTTGATTTCATTATCTCATTAATTTAATAATTTCATTCGTTATTTTGTATTTGACATTATTTTTATTTCTTTTATTGCTTACTTGAAGTTTCATTGAAATCACTGGTAACTAGTACCTCATCGAAATACAAAGTTGATTGTGAACTAAGTGGCCTGTATACTCTAGGTATGACAACGGTACAAATCTCATTATATCAACACATCCTATATTTTTATAAGAGGCGTATGCGAATATTTTTGCACTGACAGTAGATAGAATATAGTCGCACTGCAATACCTACATAAAGATTCACCAATTGTTGGTCCGATTTATCTGAATGACTGAATTATAGAAAATAGATATTGAAGTATCTGAACAAGATGTAAAGTTACCGTACAGAGTCTGGGCTCCACATACTGTTCTGATTAACACAAGAGCGGTAGTTGCATTTATTTGCGGATAAATCTGATGTAAATAGTGCCTAAATAGTAATAGCTACAGATAGACAGGCGAGTTGTTGGAACCTAGTTTTAAATGTTTCATAGTTCTATGGATCTTACAAACATTCTTGAAATCTCAGTTACCGCCACCACTCCACTCCTGCCTACTTACATTCTGAGACTAAAACAGATTGTTCTGTAGGCGACTTCGAGCACAGTCCTAAGCTTGAATTTTCCTCATCGATTTATTTATTTCAGCGACTCGAAATCCGAAATACTTCTAAGAAATCTGAAAGCCTAAGCTTTCACTATTTATCTGTAACTAGATCTTCCAATCATTGTATTCACTTAGTTGTAAGCGTATTATGGGTACACGTTTTAACGTTTTTCACCAAATTATACTTTTAATTTAAGTTTGTTTTCGTTCTATAAGTACGTGATATAAACAAATTACCCAGGCAACATGTTTACCTGTGCACGTATGAAATTAGAATCTTACCTTGTCGGAGAATCTTAATGAGATCTTAATGCCGTATTTTATCAGACTGTTATCTTAAACTAAGAAATGATGTTGAATTCTGGAATCCATGTCTGGTTATAAAGTATCCGTGGCATTTTTATGCCTGCCATGGATATGTTTCGAGTTTAATCGACTGCGGTGCCGAAATCCGCTGCCAATCCCCAAAACACTGCAATATTGTGCCAACAGTTTTAATTATGTAATGGATGATAATAAAGTTTTTAATATTCGGTATAAATTGTTGTTTTAATTTCAGGATTTTGAGCATATCCCTTTTAGACTTGACTCGGCTTAAGATCTTTTTAATTATCACTTTTATTTTGAAAGTTAGTAAAATTGGTGAAGCAATAGTATTAAATTGGTGTAAGACACATTCACATCATCAATATCACCATACAAAGTTACTCGGCATGAGTAAATGATGACATCGTCACTCATCCTAGATATTTGAGCTATTATAGAACACCAATCACAGCACTGAAGCACCAGCATTACCACCCACCAACGATTTTTTATGAAGTGCATTCACAATTCTAAGGTATGTAAAAAACTTATTTTCTATACTCATATTATAAAGAGGTAAGATTTGATTGTTGAATAGGCCCGAAACTACTGATCGGATTTGGATGAAATTTGATACACAGATAACAGAAAGCCTGGTTATGAACATAGAATACTTTTTGTCCCGATATTCCCACGGGAACGGGAACCACGCGGGTGAAAGCGCGAGCGGCCGCTAGTGTTTTAATAACTTGATTGGCCTGGTGATGAAGTAGACTACTAAACTAATAGTTTTTTGTTATAAAACAAAAGTCAGGATTTATCTCAAGGTCAAATTGTTAAAAAGCCTGGCCTCCTATGTGTACTACCACAGTTGAACAACCATTGGGAAACAAACGTACTCTTGCGTAGAGCAACAGCGTGAGCCTCGCGGAGGTAGGCGGAACGGCACACGGCACTGCCCTCGGCGTTGGAGCTGCCCACCTCCCCGCGAACGCGACCGTGAGGTTAATTCGTCCAAGCCGTGAGGCCACCACCGCCGTTGCTCTACGCACACATACCTCTATCGAGATCTAAAGACGAAAAGAGCGAGCGCTTCAAACTGTATGAGAACCTAGCACATCGAATTTTTCGTACCTACGATGACTTCACGGGCGAGATTTAGTGATGTGGAAATATTATTGACGAGCTCTTTCAAGAAAACACTGCACAATTAAGCATTTTCGTTTGTGAGTATAGCGTGTTTTCATGGCAATGGTCCGACTTAGGTCGGAAAACTTTGACCGTGGAAACTTTTGACACGCAAGGTAGATACACTTTTAACGTCTATCTCGATATATGTCTGTGTCTACGAAAGCAAGCACATTAGTTTTCCAACTGTATGATTGTTTAAATTATGGTACTACAAATGTATATTTATTGATCTATCGGTGGCGCAGTGTCGTCGAGCGGCGTCGGCGTCGGCGTCGGCGCGGGCGGTGGCGGTGCCGGTGCGGCTGTCGGTGACGCCGCACCGCCGCCGCTACACCTACTACAACAAGATGTACAAGCCGATCTGCTACGACCTGCCGCAGCCGCTGAAGGTGTCCCTCGTTTGAACCACTTCAATCGCTCACTTTGACCTCACAGACCCCGTGTTAGAGCCTGCACAGACGACTGACATTGGAGGACTTTTTGTCCGCGACACGACCTTATTAATAAGAACAATATATAACGAAGACTCTCGCGTACTTTTCATGGATATACGCGATATAAGTTCAATTTTATTTGGTTAACAATAAAGACGTGTCGCGGACAAAAAGTCCTCCGTTATCCGTCGTCTGCGCTAGCTCTTATGAGAAACAATAGATATGGATAGACGTTCAATAATTATGTGAAGTGATTCACAGCAATTTGGTTAATCCATCCACTGCGCTAAGTTACTTCTACTGACAAGCGGAAACAGTGTAACGCGGGGTGGTACGGTCGAGACCCGAGGGATATGTCTATTGTGTAAGTGACCACAGACATAGATCTAAAAGTGACCTAGACCCACAACCAAACTTAAAATCCGTCCATGTCATATTTGGTGCCATTTTTGTCCATGACTAAAGTAGTAATATATGTCATAATATAAATATTAGTCATTTATGGTTGCTCAATTTAATTGCTATTATTTTAGTATATTTCGAAATAAAATATTTGACACTTTTAAATTTTGGTTACCAGTTGTTGTTATAAGAATATACCTAGTAGATATAATGATATAAATATTATAGGGTTTCTTTCTATAACACCTGAAAAAACTTGTATCTAACCCTTGGGTGCAAAGAAATCGCACAGTGGCGTTATTTTGGTTTGTGGTAGGACTTGTTGTAAGTCCGCCTGGCTAGCTACCACCATCTTATCTTAGGCTGAAGCCATAACAACAATCTTTTCAGGATTGTTGTTTCCGGCAGTTAAGAGATAAGATAGCCAGCACCCCGACCGCCTAACGGTATAGCTTGTGCTATTGCTATAGTTATCGATTTTTCAAACCTCCTACAAGGGCTCTCGCTGACGCTATCACTTTCATACTAAAAATGCAATAGTGAATCCAATAGATGAATAGAAATATGTAGGAATTAGCCAAAAATACTATCTTTGAAGGGTTTTATGAGAGTTTGAAGTTTGATAGCCATAGCAATACCACACGCTATACCGTTAGGCGGTCGGGCCTCAGTTCCTCGGTGGAGAGGATTCCGGGAGAGGCTCGCTACCATCTGCAGCCTTATCAATACTTAACCGATTCATTGCGGTTGACGCCATGGAGTATCATTGATATTTTTTGCGTATGGCGTTTGACGCCAAATAGCGTCATAAATAATTCCTCTGAAATTCTGTACAATGACTATTTAGAGAGTTCTAATTAGCAGAACTTCCATTATTTGCCACGTAGGTCCAATGCCTTATTTTCATACAAAAGTACTCACTTTAGGGTCTCATTATTCAAAACGTATAAACAGTGATGTATGAGTCGAATACTCGACTTGCGAATAATAATCCCAAAAATTCAAGAAACCTTTAAAATTTGTGCAATGTAAGCAAAACAAATATTTAATTTTCATTTCATATAAAGTTGTATGAAACCGGATTGAGTGAATTTGTTTTTGTTACTTTGCACAAAACTGAAAGTTTCTTGAATTTTTGGGATTATTATTCCAAGGCGAGTATTCGACTCATACATCGTCATACAAATGTTTACATAACTGTTTATACGTTTTGAATAAGACTGTAAAGTGAGCATGTTTGTATTAAAATAACGCCACTGTGCGATTTGTTTGTACCCGAGTGTATTTAGAACGTAACTAAATAAGAAACAATGTTATGATTTCATGATTTTATTAAATACCTCAGTCAGGTAAATTCATTAATAGAAAATTAAGTATAAAATTACGTTAAAACTAGGAATGAATGAGTAAATGCAACTGGAACGTACGATTCGAGATATTGCATTGATAAACAAATAGCCGAGTACAGAGAGCGTAATACTAATCATAAAGTCAATAGTCGGTTCCTCGATTGAGAATTTCAAGTTGAAAATGTCTCAAAGTCAACTCAAAACTAAATATTCATACAATATCATGCATGAGAGAGGATCAGAGTTCTTAAAATGAAATTCTCAAATCAAAGGACCTCCCCGCGTGTCTATAACTTACTAACGGGTTGTTTTGGCTCTGGACAGTTTATGACATATTTTCCATAGAGGAAATGTGAAAATTTAACTATCCGTTGCCAAAACAATTTGTTAGTAAGTTAAATAATAAGCCGTTTCACGAAGTTTCGGTCTACTTTCGGATTGTTTATTATTAATTATAATCATTATAGTTACTTTGTTATAATCATTATTTAACTTAGGTTCTTATGTCGCATCAAATGCAATGCACTTACTACTAATGCGCAAGTAACTAGTTAGTTATCAATTTTAACTTGTGAACGATATGAATGTAACCCGAAACTTCGCAAGCGGCTTACCCCGGGTTTCTATAACTTACTAACGGGTTGTTTTGGCTACGGAAAGTTATATTTTCATATATTTTTTTGTAAAAATTTAACTGTCCATAGCTAAAACAAGCCTTTAATAAGTTACAGAAACCCGGTTTTAGAGAGTAGGCCTCCTGAAACCGACCATATTTCGTGAATAACTAAGCATAAATCACGTTACTCGACGACTCCGGCGTACAAAAGCAATAATACTATCACTTACAATACTTTGGTTAAATCTAATCATTTGATAGGCGATTTTATTATAAGCGATATTTGATCAGTTCACAATAAACTATTTAAACACAACTATGTTTATTTTTTCCAATATACTAAACTTTAATGCCTGAGTATGTCACATTTGTAACGTTGCCTCGTTATACTAGTGTAGTCATAATAATATAACATGCTCATGTATTAAATTCTTAAACCTATCGATAAAATAATATTTGTAAATAAATATCAATACATTTGGTACATGCATCAAGGTTTCACTCGCTTGATAATTGAGGTTATTATTAAATTAATATAAAACGAAAAAAGAATTTATTGATCTAGTAATCATTAATATGAAATTCTTAAAAAATCTCGTCGGTAAAATTTCTATACCAATATTGAAAACTATTTCCAATAGCAATAATATTGGCATTTTACTAGTAGAATGTTAAAGATTACTGATCTATCAGTATTTCTTGATCACCACACTACACCGAAAATTACTGTATAAAGGCTACTAATGCAAGTCAGTAAAAAATAGTAATATATACACTCGTCGGCAAATAAATCGAGCCACTGCGTTATTTCATACAAACATACTCATTTTACAGTCTCATTATTCAAAACTTATAAACAGATATGTAAACATTTGTACGTCGATGTATGAGTCGAATACTCGACTTGCGAATAATAATCCCAAAAATTCAAGAAAACTTTCAGTTTTGTGCAAAGTAAGAAAAACAAATTCACTCAATCCGGTTTCTTACCGACGATTACCGCTGTGTTGGGGTGATGAAGGCGAGGGAGGCGGGTGGAGTGAAGGTAGGGGTGCGGATACGTGAGCGCGCCCGCACGAGCCCCCGAAGGGGACGGGCGAGGAGGCGGCCACGGGGGAGAAGAAGGGCTCATTGGGAGGGACCGGGGAGCCTGAGGGGGGGGGAGGCACCGCCGCCGAGAGCGCCGGCAGGGGAGCGCCAGAGGTCGCAAGGGGAGAATGGAGCGGGAGGGGGTGGTGCGACGTGGTTGGGGATGGGTGTTAATGGGGCGAAGGGGGTTTTCGAGCCCAACCCCCCCACCCCCAACCCGAGGGCCGGGGCGGGGGGCCGCCCACTGAAGGTCCTGAGGTCAATGGGGCCGCCCGCTTCCAGGCCTGAACCGGCCCAGGTCGGGGATGAGGGGGGCAGAAGGGGGAAGTGGAGGCATCCCTAGTGTAAGTCCGTGGCCTTGACGGGAGGGGGGCTGGGGTAGCGGATGTTGTAGTGGGTCTTCCATGCGCACTGGTCAGACGCAGCGCGGGCATAAGATTGTGCCCCCCATGGATCGCTCCGAGCCCACGGAGGGCGCGGAGGTGGCGGTGGCCGTCTCCTCCAGGGACGCCCCGAACGGGAAGGAGTCGTCCGGAATGACCGCAGCCCCCCTCCGGCACGCAGGGCGACACAAGAGAACGCCTCCAGGCCGCTGAGCCGGCAGATGGTGGTCAATTAGTGGTCCAACTGCCGGACCAGGTATCTTTGTTTGGACCTAAATTCCTTGATGACTTTCTTCGTTAGGTCATCGCACCGCTTTTTTTTTACTTTATATCTATGTACCTCCAACATGATCGGAGTCTTTGTAATATTTGTTTTGCTTACATTGCAAAAAATTGAAAGGTTTCTTGAATTTTTGGGATTATTATTCGCAAGTCGAGTATTCGACTCATACATCGACATACAAATGTTTACATAACTGTTTATACGTTTTGAATAATGAGACCCTAAAGCGAGTACTTTTGTATGAAAATAAGGCATTGGTTCCATTTATTTGCAAGTGTATAACAAATGATTTCCATGAAATATTGAAAATGAGACACCTCTATCGAAAAAATCCAGAAAACCCATGAGTTCATTCGAAAAGCTTTAAGTTTGAAATGAATATATTTTTCCGATCATTTGGTTTAATTATGCATAAACTTATTCAATGATGTAGCTCACAACACTATTACCTTACACCTACCTAAGTATTTCCAATCAGACAGAAATCATAAGACCAAACAGCTAGAAGCATTCTATCACATTTTACATAACTTTAGGCGATATTGAATGGAATAATTTCAATCGTATCGTTCATCAAATAACTTACACTTTTCATACAAAACTTACTGAAAAAGAAAATTCTTCACAGTGGGATACACCCACTCATATGAGGGCGAATGATGAAGACTACCCTCAAAGATTATACAAAGTAAAAGTGGCAAATAATCTTCGGTTTGTTATTATTCTTATAGATCCTTTAGGTTCAGCGCAGACACGCCACATTGCGAAGAAGAGACTACAAATGATACCCAATCAATTTAATTAATATACAGTATGCGGTTGACATTTTGTTGGCACTCGTCGGCTGAAATAGCCGGGCTTTTGTCGCTGGCACGTAAATCAAAATATGTAGCTTCTTTCCGCAATAATAAAAGCATACAAGATGCATTAAAATGCACATGCTTCTTAGCGACACCCACAGACAAGAAAGAGGACAATTCTACACATTTTCCTCCTCTCACGCGGGGATTGTTAGAAAAATGTTGAAAAACCTTTTTTTTCTAATAATACGGCTTGTCTGTCTGTCCTGTCGGTCTGCACTGACCGTTAGGGTGCGGCTCCATTAAGGTGGAGGACCTGCGTTTTCATATATAGACAAATATCTACACGGTTCCACCCCAGCAGAGACGAACCCAGACTTTTTAAGCCTGAAATTAATAACCTATCTCTAGATATGGATAGGGATATCTGAGATAGTTGCTAATATAGTTTTGTTAATATGACCAAAATAACTACGGTTTCTAGTTAACGAAACCAGTATCCTAGGCAACTATCTTAGATAGCCCTATCAATATTTAGAGATAGGTTATTAATTTCGGCCGTTAATGTAGCGGGATCTAGAAGGTGTTCATTGGTTACTGAACTTCACTTGGCGTCACCTACAGCGCTGCTGATTGGTTGTTTATCGGAAAGGCGCGGCTTAGGAGTCAATCATGATAAAAAAATATCACTTGTTGAATTCTAATTGATATACAACTTCTAAGAGTTTTGTTTTACCTTGAAGTTGGATTTTTTCAATAAAAAACACTAAAATAAACAAAAAAAAGTAGCGACACTTGAACTTGTGTTGTATAATCCAACATCATAGCAAGAAGTTGGGAAAGCTTTTTAATTCCTATCCAAATGTTATTTTTTTATCGCGATTGGCCCTGATTGGCTTTTTATTGCATTAGGCGCGCCCCGATTGGCGGTTTAGGCAGTAGCCTTGCCCCGATTGGCCAGTTACTTCTTCTTGGACTTGCCGAGCGTCAGCGTGTGGTGGTGCGTGGCGGCGGCGGCCTTGCGGCGGTTGAACTCGATGGCTTCATCCTCTATCTTCTTGCGAAGCTCTTCGAGGCGCTTCTTCTCTTCTGTGTGATCTTTCTTGAGACGGTCGAATTTAGCGTGCAGCTGAAACAAAGGAATATGGGAAATCAGATTTTTGTCCGTCTTGTTTTCCGCTTTGTATACTACACACCTGTATGTGACACATACAGAAGGTCTGTCCGCGTCCTTCAGCTCGGCCTCCTTCTCCTTGACGCGCTGCACGAACATCTGCCGCATCTCGCTGTCCTATATACTACACACCGGTATGTGGCACATACAGACCTCCTTCTCCGCGTCCTTCAGCTCGGCCTCCTTCTCCTTGACGCGCTGCACGAACATCTGCCGCATCTCGCTGTCCTATATACTACACACCGGTATGTGGCACATACAGACCTCCTTCTCCGCGTCCTTCAGCTCGGCCTCCTTCTCCTTGACGCGCTGCACGAACATCTGCCGCATCTCGCTGTCCTATATACTACACACCGGTATGTGGCACATACAGACCTCCTTCTCCGCGTCCTTCAGCTCGGCCTCCTTCTCCTTGACGCGCTGCACGAACATCTGCCGCATCTCGCTGTCCTATATACTACACACCGGTATGTGGCACATACAGACCTCCTTCTCCGCGTCCTTCAGCTCGGCCTCCTTCTCCTTGACGCGCTGCACGAACATCTGCCGCATCTCGCTGTCCTTCTGCTGCAGCTCGGCCACGTGCGCCGCGCGCTTCTGCTCGAACGTCTGCTGGAACGACACCTGCAACACGACACATGAGTTACTTTACCACACGCTACTGTGTCACCTGACATTGGCTACCAGGGAGTCTTTTTTTTAATGAGCGATGGGGAGAGAGGCTCTTAGCCTTCATCATACCTTTATCTATTTTTTATACAAGGAAAAATGCTTTTAGGCATCCCTCGCCCTCAGGTGCGGGGGCGATTCGAAATGTTGGGACTCACCTGGAGTACACGGCCTATACAAACATATAGGCCACGCACTCCATCCCCACGCTAACTAACTAACTAGGGAGACTGATCACCCGTACGGCCTTGCTGGTGTCCCCTCTCCAAAAAATAAACTTGGTGGTAGCTCGGAAGGGGTATCTATCCCCTTGCCACCCGCATCCCAACCGAAACCGAAGGGCGGGTAAGGTTCACAATCACCCCTAAAACCTTCATCATACCTGATGATAAGTATTGATAATGCTGAAGACGGGAGCGAACCTCTCCCGGAATCCTCGATCACTGAGGAACTGGCTATTTTATCTTCAACTGCCGGAACACAACAATGCTCATAACATTGTTGTTATGGCGCCAGACTTAGATAAGATGGTAGTAGCTAGTCAGGCGAACTTACAACAAGTCCTACCATTAACCAAACCGAATACAATATGTACCCCTGTATAGTGTCGTGTATAGTACCGGCTTGTTATCCGCGTCCACATCCGTGAACCCCATCTGCTGCAGGCGGCGGCGGCGGTACAGCTCGTAGTGTCGTGTATAGTGTCGTGTATAGTACCGGCTTGTTATCCGCGTCCACATCCGTGAACCCCATCTGCTGCAGGCGGCGGCGGCGGTACAGCTCGTAGTGTCGTGTATAGTGTCGTGTATAGTACCGGCTTGTTATCCGCGTCCACATCCGTGAACCCCATCTGCTGCAGGCGGCGGCGGCGGTACAGCTCGTAGTGTCGCGTATAGTGTCGTGTATAGTACCGGCTTGTTATCCGCGTCCACATCCGTGAACCCCATCTGCTGCAGGCGGCGGCGGCGGTACAGCTCGTAGTGTCGCGTATAGTGTCGTGTATAGTACCGGCTTGTTATCCGCGTCCACATCCGTGAACCCCATCTGCTGCAGGCGGCGGCGGCGGTACAGCTCGTAGTGTCGTGTATAGTGTCGTGTATAGTACCGGCTTGTTATCCGCGTCCACATCCGTGAACCCCATCTGCTGCAGGCGGCGGCGGCGGTACAGCTCGTAGTGTCGTGTATAGTGTCGTGTATAGTACCGGCTTGTTATCCGCGTCCACATCCGTGAACCCCATCTGCTGCAGGCGGCGGCGGCGGTACAGCTCGTAGTGTCGCGTATAGTGTCGTGTATAGTACCGGCTTGTTATCCGCGTCCACATCCGTGAACCCCATCTGCTGCAGGCGGCGGCGGCGGTACAGCTCGTAGTGTCGCGTATAGTGTCGTGTATAGTACCGGCTTGTTATCCGCGTCCACATCCGTGAACCCCATCTGCTGCAGGCGGCGGCGGCGGTACAGCTCGTAGTGTCGTGTATAGTGTCGCGTATAGTGTCGTGTATAGTACCGGCTTGTTATCCGCGTCCACATCCGTGAACCCCATCTGCTGCAGGCGGCGGCGGCGGTACAGCTCGTAGTGTCGCGTATAGTGTCGTGTATAGTACCGGCTTGTTATCCGCGTCCACATCCGTGAACCCCATCTGCTGCAGGCGGCGGCGGCGGTACAGCTCGTAGTGTCGTGTATAGTGTCGCGTATAGTGTCGTGTATAGTACCGGCTTGTTATCCGCGTCCACATCCGTGAACCCCATCTGCTGCAGGCGGCGGCGGCGGTACAGCTCGTAGTGTCGTGTATAGTGTCGCGTATAGTGTCGTGTATAGTACCGGCTTGTTATCCGCGTCCACATCCGTGAACCCCATCTGCTGCTGGCGGCGGCGGCGGTACAGCTCGTAGTGTCGTGTATAGTGTCGCGTATAGTGTCGTGTATAGTACCGGCTTGTTATCCGCGTCCACATCCGTGAACCCCATCTGCTGCAGGCGGCGGCGGCGGTACAGCTCGTAGTGGCGCGCGTGCGTCTTCTCGCGCATGTCCTCCATGTTGGTGCGGATCAACATCTCGCGCAGCTTCACGAAGTCGCAGTGCGATTCGTTCTCCACTGGAATGATAAAAACAATAATATTGGTGTCAGTTACTCTCGATGAATTTTTATTTACTGAAAAATCACGGATTACAAGTATCCTGAATCTCCCGGGCCCGAAAAAACGGCCCTGGTCAAGGAATCGAGGAAAACCCGGATTCAATCCGTCCTCGTACATTGTTTCTTTATCGGATATAAAGGATCCGGGACTACCGACTGGAAATTTCTCTCGGACGCAATGACTGCATACCGATGTAGTCGGTTGTTTCTCGGACCGGACCGGATGGATTCCGGATGCTTATAATCAGATTAGGAAACCCCGGTTTGAATTCTTTTCATCGCATACAATTTATCATGATCAGATTCTAAGAAAATTAGATTAAAAATATGTAATTCTATCAAACATTAATAACGTTATCTTTTACATTGATTTGATTCCAAGATACTTGTAACTTGATAAAAACATAAACAAATATCATAAACACCAGTGACAAAGGGTCCATACAAACCGATTTCCATATCGGCTTCCCTTTCAGAAATTCGACCCAAAGAATCCACCATACAGTAAAGACTTTTTTAAGAAATGTCTGGTCCGGATTACCTTCGGCCCCTTCGACCACTCGCCACTGACATACACTAATCAGAGCCCCTACCGCGCAAGTGTCGTGACATATTGCTCTTAGTCCTTGGTAAGTTTTTATTTGTGTCAAAAAGAAGCAGCAATGTGTCACATCCATCTGTCAAATGAAGCCGATTTCGATGCCGACGCCACTTGCGCAGTACGGCCCCAGATTTGGTGATGGACAGATTAAAGCACACACATTTTCTGGTGAGTTTTGTTGAGTCTCTCATGCCATTCTGCCCCCTAATTGTCTAATTTCAAATCTATCACAATCCCTTTTAAAGGTATTGTGATAGTGATTTATGGGATTGTGTAACTTATAGTCGCAAACCCTTTCGGAATGAATGATGGTTTTTTAAATGACACTTCATTTGTCACTTTTACATAAATTTAAAGATATTTTCATGTGTGACTTTGCTTAGACGGTTCAATTTCATTCATTCAATACCTTTCAAAACGCGTCCCGATCACAATCCCTATCAAATGTCAAATAGTGACAGCCTAAAGTATGTAAATATCTTTCAAACGACGAATTGAAAAGGATTGCGATAGATGTTGAAATTAGACAATTAGCCCACTGGACTGGGACCAAAAGAAAAACAGAATGTGCCAGCTACTAGGTTTCCAGTGTAGATTGTCTGACGGGGCAAATTCGTGAACTGTACTATTGTTTCCAGAAAACATCACAAACCCAACCAAATGTAGCGTTTTACTTATACAGGGTGTTAAAAGACCCACTATAGAGTACGAGTATGTGACCGGGGCTGAGGCCAAAAAATAATTGAGTTGTTTTGATATTCATTGCGGTTTTTGTTACTTTAAACGATAATCTTTAGAAAATATAATGACTTTAATCCTCAATAACTCCTTAACTACCAGTTTCCCAGGATTATGGCGATATACTAAGATGATGCATATCTCCAATATAGTATCTGACCTTGCATAGTGCCCCAAGGATACTGCCTTGGTCTTGTTCCCGATCTTAGCAAAGTCGGTACTGCCGACGACCGTGAACGGAATGAGAGAGTTCATCATCCCGTTCACCTCCGACACCGACTCGTCATCCATCGGGAACATTGGTGAAATTCCTGCCTCAACATTTTAATGAAGCGAGAGACATTATGTCAGGAACACTACACGTGGACGTCCATAATCTCTGCAATACCTACCCCTAAGCGACACTAGAATGATAATAGAGGTATAATAATAATGATAATAATCTAACCTTGCACGGTTCCCCATGGGTACTGCCTTGCCCGAACAGTCTTGTTTCCGATCTTAGCAAAGTCAGTACTGCCGACGACCGCGAACGGAATGTGCGAGTTCATAGTCCCGTTCACCTCCGACACCGACTCGTCGTCAATAGGGAACTGGTATATCTCCACGCCATTCGCTTGGAGCTCTTGCATGATCTTCGACTGGGGAATAAAAATAAAAATTATATAATAAATACCTAATAAGATCATTAGATGATCACACACATTGTTCAGACTCCGAAATATATAGTAACTTTAACACACGTATTACGGACATCAGGGGGGGGTATCATGACGTCTTATTCCAGGCAGTTTTCTGAATTGTTATAATACAATTGCATTATCTTTTATAACAAGGCAATCGAGGCAATGATAACTATGGGAATTATCAACATAGTTCTTTGAAAATTTGTTACAGTATAGCTTAAACACAAAAACTGAATTCTGTTTGTTTTATTCAAATACGATAAATAGTTACGGATTTACAAGTGTTCAAACTTTAAGTTTCGCGCGCTTTTTGCGTGACGTCATTGTATACCGTTTCATACAAAGAAGGCGACTTTCTGACCAAATCGGTCAAGCGTGAGCCGCAAACTGAGTAAAACGCCGACCCGAAGTTAGAAACTTAAATATCTCTAGAAATGTACCACATATGGAAAAAATTGAAACACAATTTTTATTATGTTCCATGTACTACACTCGAGGAGCCCGTGGCGCAGTGGTTCGCGCGCTCGGTCTGCGATTGTTGAGGTTAAGCAACTTTCGCAATAGTCGGTCACGGGATGGGTGACCAAAAAATTACTATCTCGAGCTTCTCCGTGCTTTGGAAGGCACGTTAAGCCGTTGGTCCCGGCTGCGTTTGCAGTCGTTAAAACCCACCAGTCCGCATAGGGCCCGCATGGTGGGTCATGGCCCGTTCTCCTTATCCATCCATAAGGAAGGCCAGTGCTCCAGCAGTGGGGACATTAAAAATGGCTGATGACGTACTACATGATGTACTACATATAAATCTCTAAAAATGCTGTTAAAAAAAACTGCCTGAAATGAAGATGTCATAATACCCCCCCCCAGTCCCCATAGCATGAGCATCGCTATATCACGCGATATGACATGGCGCATGATGCCGTCTTTCTTACCCCGCTGAGATGTGAGAGGACAGTGAAACGTTATCGCGCCACGAGTGTCGATAAAGTCGCTCATCATAGGTCTACAGAACCAACAGAACTGTGACAAATTGTGTCAGTGAGCTGTGAGTCTGTGACAATAAAAAGTGTCATATTGCCAGTCTAAAGAGTAAAGGTCGCGCCACGTAACTTAGCGCAAGACAAAAGATGTGCAGCAATACAAATATCATTCACTGCACATTTTTTAAGTCGCTGCGGTATGTCAAATTACGTTGCGGGACCTATGAGAAATATTATCTTTTAAGCCCAGTGTTCCAATAAAAACCTATGAAAACCCTTACCTTGAACTTCTGCAGCTCAGTCTTGGAGATGGTGTCGGCCTTCGCGATGATGGGAATAATGTTAACCTTCGTGTCCAGCTTCTTCATGCACACCAGGTCGATCGACTTCAGCCCGTGACCTAGGAATTGTCAAGGTACTTGTTGTTACAGTCTTTTTCAACTAGGATGATTCCGGTGACGCTTCAAGTTTGACAGTTTTAACGATGTCCCATAATGAAATGCTATCGACTTATCTATCGATTTTTTCTAAGAGTCAATATACTTACTTTTGGAAAAATGGAATATATTTTACTACTTTCGGGCCACGTGGAATCCTGTAATATATATAGCGTAACTTACATCATCCCACGTAAACATAACATAGGTAGTTATGGTTCCCCCTCACCCCTCCGTCTTAGATTAAGAAGGCTTACTTTGCAACAAAAGGGGCTTACAAAGTAAATGCTTGCGTCGCTCCTCGAGTTCCTAGTAGCGTTTTGTTTAGTCTAGCTTTTAAGACATATTAAAAATAAGGAATATTGCGAGTAGATTTGTTCAGACCTCCGAATCGGTCGGACGTACTCTCACCCTAGTTTTAGTGCCTCAAATTCGGCAATAGTATTAGTGCCTCAATATCGGCAACCTTGTATTAATAAAGTAGTTTTTAAAAAAGCCTTGTTTCGCTCTCAAAACTTGACTGGCGCAGCCGGTAGGATTTACTCAAGGCTGCACGTATCGCTAATAACGGGTGTCCAAATTCGCCTGAAGTGATCGCGTCGCGAAATAGCTAAAACGGGTAAATCCGCGAACCAAACAAATTTGTCAAGAAGAGTTTCAACAAGTTCCTGAGCATGGGGTTGATCGGTTGGTGAGTAAAACTTTTCGCCTTCCTTTCCATAATCCCTGTGTTTTTCTTGTGTTCTGTAAAAGCGTTTATCTGATCATATTACATGCAATTCTGTAAATGATTATTTATTAAGTTTAAATTAGAATACGGTAACTTACATACAACTCTGAAAGTGCCAATTAGTTAAGTGAAAATCTTATAGTGAATTTATAAAAAAAAAAAAAAAAATATTTTAAATAATTTCAAACGCAGCTAATTTTAGTTCTAAGCTTAACGTGTTATACAATTGTGTTAGTTATAAGTATATATATTAAGAATAGCGTTGTGTTACTTTTCGTTCCATTCTACATCACAGATATTTACAATTTTACAACTTTTACAATATTAATCCTTTTACTTAACATCAACCACTTTACAAGAATACTAAATTTTAATAAATCACCATGGATGAAATAATCGCGATTCCAAATGAAATTCTGAGACTTATTCCTTTATACGGTGGCGATAAGAGGCAACTCAACTTGTTCCTTCGGAAATCCGAATACGTAATTAGTAAATATAGAGGATCTGAAGTACAGAACCTCTATGTTTATCACGCCGTGACCAGCAGACTTACGGATAACGCTGCCGCTCTTTTATCTGAACGCGAGGATGTTTTATCGTGGTCCGAGTTGCGCACGTTGTTAGAACAGCATTTTGGAGATCCTCGAAGTGAACAGTGCATTAGCCTAGAATTAGAAGGACTGAAGCTTAAATCTGGTGAAACGTATTTAGATTTTTGTAACCGAATACAAAGCGTTAGGTCCCTTCTTATATCTAAAGTAAATTTAATCTCAGATGCCAGTATGAAAACAGCAAAGATAACAATTTACAATGACATTTCTTTAAAAGTATTTTTATATAACCTTCCTGAGGAAATGGTCCGTATTGTTAGATTACGTTCGCCAAATACCTTGGAAGACGCCTTAAAGATTGTTCTGGAAGAAGTTAACTTCCATGAACAGTATAAAATTAGAAATAAAATCAGTGCTAATACTAATACAAATACCAAACCGATTTTTACAGCAGAAAATCAGGGATTTAAATTCGGGCATTTTACACCCAACAAAAATTTAAATCCTGGATTCTCACAGAAATTTAATTTTGGTATTCCACAAACATCTAATAAATTTCAATCTACACCACAGCAGTTAGGGTACCGTCCACCTTTTAATAAATTTCAATCGGCACCGCAACAATTTGGGTTCCGTCCTAATGTAACAAACCAACAATTTGGTTATAAACCGATATTGCCGCAGCAACAGTTCGGTTATCGCCCTAATATGTTGCCGCAACAATTTGGATATAAACCAAATTTTAGCAACCAGCAGTTTGGTTACAGACCAAATTTTAATAGTCAACAGTTCGGTTATAGGCCGCCACAAATACAGGACCCGAGACATCAAACTACTGACATTTCTATGAGAACCGTTCCACCTAGAATACCTAATCAACTTAAGTTAAATGAATTAGATATCAGTGAATTACATGATCCTGATAACATGTTCCCGACAGGCGACGAATATTACAATGAAAACTTCGTCGACTATGATGAGCAATATTGTTACGAAATAGAACCTGAAAATTCAGAAAACACTACGTCTGAAAATTTTCACACAGAAGCCTCTACCACAGAACCGAAATCATAGAGTTAAATTGTAACCCTAATTTAAAATTACCGTACATATATTTACCAGAAATAAACGCAAAAATGATGATCGATACCGGTAGTGCTCGATCATTTCTCAGTCCACATATAGCTTATGAAGTATACTATGATTTTATTGAACATGAACCATTTGAAGTTGTCAGCACGCACGCTTCAAGTAAACATAACGAAGTTATTAATATTCCACTTTTACCCACTTTCCAAAGTAATGAATTTCACAAGTTTTACCTTTATGACGTAGACACCCAGTACGATGGTCTTATTGGTAATGATTTATTACAAAGTCTAGATGCAGTAATCGACTTAAAAAATCTTGTTCTAAAAACTAAAACTACTTGCATACCAATAGTAAATAATCTAAAGTATTCTATTCACTTACCTTCCCGATGCGAAAAACGCGTAAAAATACCGACAGACCAATATTCCGGTGAAGCTATTTTAAATTTCACTCAATTTAATTCCCACATTAGAATGCCAAGTGCGTTAGTAACATGTGAAAAGGGCTATGCATCTACAGTTATACAAAATATATCTGATAAGGCAATCAAACTAGTTTTGACTAAACCTTTGACCGCAACTAAGTATGAAAGTACTAACTGTGATACAAATTTCCTTCAAAATACGACAGACAGAATAGACACTGACCAACTATTAGAAACTAACTTACAGAAACTCCGACTCGACCATACTAATGACGAAGAAAGAAATAAGATATATAACCTATGTAAAGACTATAAGGACATTTTTTATTGTGATCAGCTACCATTAACATTCACGAATCAAGTAAAGCACCAAATTAGAACAAAAAACGAAGACCCTATTTATGTAAAGCAATATAGACAGTCACCCGCACAAGCGGAAGAAATCAATAGACAGGTTAACAAATTATTATCCGAAGATATAATACAAGAATCACATTCACCGTGGAGCGCTCCTGTACATTTAGTGCCAAAAAAATGGACGCTTCCGGGGAAGTTAAATACAGAATGGTAATTGATTACAGACGATTAAATGACATAACAATTGACGACAAATATCCTTTACCGAACATCAACGACCTTCTGGACAAATTAGGGAAAAGTACTTACTTTAGCACAATAGACTTAGCCAGTGGCTATCACCAAATTGAAGTTGAGAAGGCAGATAGGCAAAAAACCGCGTTTACTGCGAACGGACATTACGAGTTTAAAAGAATGCCGTTCGGACTAAAGACAGCACCTGCTACCTTCCAACGTACAATGGACAACGTACTGCGAGGTCTTCAAGGCTTACATTGTATGGTGTATCTTGATGACGTCATAGTATTTTCGACCAGTTTGGAAGAACACATCCGAAAGTTAAGACTAATATTTGACAGATTACGACTTAATAACCTCAAAATTCAACTGGACAAAACTGAGTTCTTACGGAAAGAAGTGCTTTACCTTGGACATGTTATAACTGAGCATGGATTAAAACCCAACAACGATAAAATTGAAGCAGTGTTAAAATTCCCTTTACCCAAAACCACAACAGAAATTAAAAGTTTCCTAGGTCTTGTAGGATATTACAGACGATTTATTCCAGATTTTGCAAAAGTCACTAAGCCATTAACATCATGCTTAAAGAAACGGAATAAAATTATCGCAGATAAAAATTACATAGACGCCTTTAATAAATGTAAAGAACTTTTAACACATGCTCCGTTACTTCAATACCCTGATCATGATAAACCATTTATACTTACTACGGATGCCTCTAACGTAGCTCTAGGTGCCGTACTATCGCAAGGTACGATTGGAAACGACAAGCCAATTGCTTACGCTAGTCGAACCCTGAGTGAAACTGAATCACGATATAGTACAATAGAACGTGAACTCCTTGCCATAATTTGGGCTATAAAACATTTCCGACCATATTTATATGGAAAGAAATTTTACATCTATACTGATCACCGTCCCTTAGCTTGGTTAAATTCACTTAAAGATCCGAACAGTAAGTTAACACGATGGAGATTGAGATTGCAAGATTATAACTTTGAAATTATATATAAATCCGGGAAACAAAATACCAATGCCGACGCCTTATCACGTATTAAAGTTAACGCATTAGATTCAGATGATGATGGCGAATCAATGCAAGTAAATGTAGATGAAGATGAAATAAGTTTACAAGACCATATTAAAGATGTAGTTAAAAATATAAAACAATTATCAAAAGCACAAAAACGTAATTCTTCTTCAACCTTATCAATTTCAGATATCAGTAAAACTACCTCAGCTAGTCCAATTACAATATCAGATGATAACGAGTTAGAATATCCAATTAAAACACCATCCACGGAAAGTAATAAATCACAAACAATACATTCAGCCATAGATCTAGAGTCAACAGGTATCCCAATCCTGCACGAAGCAATTGACACTAAACCTAATCAAATTTTAATTTTCTCTTGGTTTAAAAACGAGCTAAATGTTAAGGATGTTTCCAGACAAAAACAAAAGATCTTAGAAGTATTTATGCCTATCAACAATCCAGAATTAGTAAAAACATTTTTAAAAGAATATATTCGACCAAAAATTAAATATTTCATTTACTTTGAAGAAGAAAAACATCGCTCATTATTTAGCAAAATTATAATAGAATTGTTTAAAAAAGACACGGTAAAATTTTATGAATGTACGGAAAGAGTAGTTTACGTTGATGATGAAGGAGAACAAAAGGCTATAGTACTGAAACATCACGATGGAAAAACCTGCCATAGAGGAATAAAGGAAACGTTAGTCAGAATTAGGAGAAATTATTACTGGGAAAACATGCCTGAAACAGTAGCTGCAATTATAAACGGTTGTGATTCTTGCCGTAAAATGAAGTATGACAGAAAACCAATTAAACCATTTTTACAACTTACCCAAACACAAAATGCTCCATTCCAAGAAGTTTTTATAGATACCTTTTCTATAGAAGGAAAATACTACTTAACACTTATCGATGCATTTAGCAAGATTGGTCAAGCCATAGAAATTTCAAACAAATCAACACCTGAAATAGTAAGAGCGTTAATGAAGTATTTTTCATTTTATGGGATTCCTAATAAAATCAGTTCCGATCCTGGTACAGAATTTAACAATGAACTTTTGAAAGAATTCCTTAATTTACATAAAATTACACTGCACATTGGTACACCTAATAACCCAAATTCAATGGGTTTGATAGAGAGACTACACTCTACAATAATAGAAATATACAGAATAGCCAAGTATGAAAGGAAATGCACTGATGCGTCATCAGTCATGACTTATTCTATTATGGCGTATAATCACACCATACACTCAGTTACGGGCTTAACCCCATTCGAAGTTGTTTTCGGACATACTGATTCTAATAATCCATTTAACATAGAGTTTGAAAAATCTTATACCCAACAATTAGTCAAAGATCATTTAAAAAGAACTAAATTTCTATATCAACATTTGTCCGATAAAATGCTTATTAATAAAGAGAAAATTAGAAATAAACAAGGAGGAGAAGAATTGGTATTTTCCGAAAATGATCCCGTTTATGTAAAAGACGTTAACAAACGTAAAAGTAAAGACAAGCCGAGATATTCCAAAGCAAAGGTTACAGGACAAACAAGTAGAAATATAGTTCCACTCAAGATAGGTGATAGGGAAACTAAAGCACCAATTAAAAATATAAAACGCCCTCCACAGGTGGTGTTTACTGACCGTAGCGATGCCGGTGCGGGCCCTTCAACTTCAAAACCTTGACGGGAATCCAGGAATACTACCTGTAAAAGAAGGTCAAGCATATTTAGAAATAGATAAATGGACAATTATTAAAAACATAAATTTAAGTAATGTTTACAATGATTTAGAATATACAGTAAATAAATTTAATGAATTAAAAATATTAGTTACCTCAAATGGATCATTTCCTCACGATTTTATCAGCATCCTAGAACACGCAGAATATCTTCGCGATATTACAATAGATAAGTATCATCAATTAATTCCACAGCAACGATTTAAAAGAGGTCTTATTAACCCATTGGGTTCCATAATTAAGATAATTTCTGGAAACCTAGACCATGAAGATGCACTTAAATACGATAAGTTGATTTCCGAATTAGGTGAAAATCAAATGGTAGTTTCCAAGAAATTAACTTACATTTCTTCAATGTTTGATAGCATCATAAATACAACTGAAATTATTAACAATAACGTAGTCAATTTAGATGGCCGCTTAAAATTAGTAGAAACAAGTATAAAAGATTTATTAGATAAAGAAAATGATTGGTTATTGTCATTATATTTAATGGGAGTTTATAACATATTTGTTAGTAGTTTCAGAACTATTTTCATTAGACTAAGTGAAATTGAAACTGCACTAGCATTAAGTAAAGCCTCAATTTTACATCAATCTATTATAAATTCTACTGAACTTTTGGAACATTTAAAATTAATTTCAAATAATGGAAACTTAGTGTATACCCCTAATGAAAATAACCTTGTTAAATTAGAACAGACTATTTGTGTAAAGTCATATATTAAGAAAGATCAGATAACGTTTATCATGGAAATTCCTTTAATAGACAACATTACCTATAACTATTATAAATTGTATTCCCTACCTGTTTTCCATAAATCTGAAAATGTAACCCTTACCATATTTCCCAAATTTCCCTACCTTTTGGCGAAAGGTGTAAACTACTTACCGATCATGAAACAATGTCGCGGCCTTGCTACGAGAGATAACTTCCTATGCACCAACGATGATCAAGCGCTGTATCAAGATGTCACATGTATAGAGCAACTTATGAAATTTGAGAGTAACCTCAGCAGCTGTATCCAACACCCCATACAAATAGAAGATATAAAACTACAACGCATAAAGCCAGGAAATTGGATAATACATACCAAACTTCAGGAAACTCTGACAGAAAAGTGTAATGGCGAAATACATAAGTATTCAATCTCCGGGACATACATACTTACTATGGAAAAACTCTGCGAAGTGGAGATATCTGGATTGCGAATTAGACAACATCAAGTTTTCACTGAAAAGGATCATATACCTGCAGTACCTGTAATAAATCTACCTAAAATACCACAGAAGGCAACGCTATCCGGTGCAAGTGCACTCAACATGAAAGAAATCAATTTGGATGAAGTAAAGTACATGTTACACCATGTAAGAAATAGTGAAGTGTTAACCAGTGGTTTGAATAAGAAGGAAACTGATTTTCATGTGCTATTTTATATAATTTTAAGTTTGTTTACCTTAATTTTTATTATAATCATTTTTCAAGTTTTATATAAATTTAAAATCATAAAAGTGACTTTTATGAAAAATTATCGGAAATCCAAAAATGAACATTCCGATAATTTTCCATCTGGGGATGGAGGAGTTATGGTTCCCCCTCACCCCTCCGTCTTAGATTAAGAAGGCTTACTTTGCAACAAAAGGGGCTTACAAAGTAAATGCTTGCGTCGCTCCTCGAGTTCCTAGTAGCGTTTTGTTTAGTCTAGCTTTTAAGACATATTAAAAATAAGGAATATTGCGAGTAGATTTGTTCAGACCTCCGAATCGGTCGGACGTACTCTCACCCTAGTTTTAGTGCCTCAAATTCGGCAATAGTATTAGTGCCTCAATATCGGCAACCTTGTATTAATAAAGTAGTTTTTAAAAAAGCCTTGTTTCGCTCTCAAAACTTGACTAGGTATTGTATGTGTTTATTTATGTGGTAAAATAAAACATAACGCTTTCAATGTTAATGGCAGCAGAAACATTTAATTTGTAGCATTAAAAACTCGCTGAATTTTGCTTTGTTTAAAATTTTAAGTTTGTTATTTTTCATTACTAATGCACATCGGCAGTTGTCGATTCTGTTGTGTCTTATTTCCACCCTGTTCCGAATCGCACTACAAAAAAATAAAATGTATTGTATTCAATAAAACGTAATTATTAGACGCAGATTTTACTTTATATTTCAAGAGGTGTGGTTTTCAATTATTTTTTGACTAAATTGCTACAGTAAATACATACATAGTACGGGCGATTCGAAAAGTTTTGAAGTGTCACAGGAATCATCTTAGCTGAAAAAGACTATAGTTATAATATTTTTATTTTTGTGAACAACGGGGAACTGCTATGCCTGCATAATATCTGATTTTAAGTAATGAAAGCGCGCCTCTCCCACTGAGTAACAATCTATCTTAACTTAACACAACAACACTAAAAACATTGTTGTAATGGCGTCAGACTTGGATAAGGTGGTGGTAGTGGTGGTGACTACAGCAGCTGGCCAGGCAGACAACAAATCTTACCACCAACCAAATACAATATTATGTACCGCAATGAGAATCGAACTCGGTACCTCTGTGTTGCCGCAGAGATGGTTATTGTTCTTCTTATATTATATTACCCAAGCTTAGTCGTGAAAGTGAAATTATGTTATGCAACTAAGTAATAAATAAAGTTCCCACGCTTTAGTTTGTCGTCATATTTAGAGCACATTGTAAAGGTGTTGGCATGTGCTGGCTATTCACAGGTCAGTTAATAACTGTATATTATCTTTACTTATCGAGCCGTAAATTAGGAAATATTTGACAAGACTGACCTAGCACAACACAAGCCTTACAGTGCTTACTTTGGGGCAGGGTTAATCGGTGTGAATGTAAGAAATGTTTATATTATTTATTTATCCCTGCGAAGAGAAAGGGCTACATGTCCAGCGCAGTCCCGTTAGCCGGTCTCCAGGGAACCGTGTCACTGAGCTACGGGGGCAAGCGCCGCGCGCCCTGAATACGGCGCCGGCGCCGCGACAACCTAATGCCAAGGACGACACGACACTGACATACGGTGTTTTACAATTCCGTATATGAGCTAAACTGCTTAAAGGCTTTATGATTTTTTATTTTTTGCATTTTTCAATGCTATTTTTATACTTATGATAATTTTTTTAAATAGAAAAATATTGGAAAAAAACAACTCGGCCACAAGTGAATCCCATCTGAGAATTCACTTGTGGCCGAGTTGTTTTTTCCAATATTTTTCTATTTAAATAAATTATCATATGCTTAAAGGCTTATTGCCCTAAGATCAAGTTACCTAAATAATTATGTTACTGAATTTAGTCAAGAGTATCTTTAAGACACACTGTTTTGAGGCTCTTGGTAGCGCAGTAGATCGCGCGCTCAGCCTGCGATTGTCGCCTTTAAGCAACTTTTGCAATGGTCGATCACAGAATGGGTGACCAAAAATGTATTATGTTGAGATAATCCTCCGTGTTTCGGAAGGCACGTCAATCATTTTAAATGCTAAAATTAAATGCTTTCTTATTGTAACTGTAAAGTCTATCTAATTAATTCAGTAATGATAAGTGTTTTAACAGAGTCAGAGTAAAAATGGTCCTTCGAGCAACAAATGGACGCGAGTTATTTCGTTTGCTTTATTTATAGACAGGAAAAGACGTTTCCGATCTTGAAGGATGTACACAAAGATGACCGAATTTCAAGTAGTATAGTCAAATAGTTTGTATTGCGAACACGTTTGGAATATACATGCGCGTGAGTGCGCACGGCAAGGACACCTAATCACAAGAATTGGCGATAGAGAAAGTTACCAGTACCACAGATCAAAAACTAGAAATGAAATATGCAATAATATTTTATGTTTGCTAAAAAAATCAAAACTAATTGTATTGCTGTTTCATGCAAAATGTTATTTGGACTCTGGTATGAAAAGGACTTTTTTATGTTGTTGGAAATGTCTTCTCCAAATGATTCAGGTTTGTCTGTACTAATATTATAAAGAGGAAAGATTCGATTGTTTGTTAGTTTGCAATGTTTAAACTCAAAAACTACTGGACGGATTTGATTGAAATTTGATACACAGATAGTAGATAGCCTGGTTATGAACATAGGATACTTTTTATCCCGACATTCCCACGGGAACAGGAACCAAGGAAGCGAGCGGTCGCTAGTAGTAAATAAACATGCAATTATATTATATAAGTTTGTTAAAATACAGAGCCAATCCCAATAGGATACATTTGAAATATTGCACATCGACCTTTGGAAAGAGACAAACGGCTAATTTCGGCTTCGTAGAGCGTTATCTTTGTCGCACGAAATACAAACAGTCCGGTATCTATTAGGAGCTGGAGCTTAAAACAATTATGATTTGCTTCTTTTGATAATTCTTTTTATTCTTTGTATAAAATACAAAATCCAAAGGTCGATGAGCAATATTTATCGCCGGGTACTGTACTTCATTCATACACTTATCATTGAGTTGTAGACATTAGACAGTATTTCAATCATGCATTATCAACGTTACACTATCTGTGCAGAGCGGTGCACTTGTGGCAGCAGCATTTGGGTCAAACATATTATGCTAATTGCTGCACAAGGACAGTCCACGTGGCAATGATGTTACGTGTCAAGTGTTTTGATGAATTGTTTACATGTTTGCTTAAGGTGAACACAATACTTTAAATACGATTTTAGATTTAGCTGTTTTCTGTTAATACCCTCATATAAGATAGATAGACACTTTAATGCACACACAGTTTATAAATAACCTAATATTAATATGTATTTAAACAAAGTTGGTTGACAGACACACATTAAAATATCTTATTCATATTAATTTGTTTATAAAAATATTCTATTTCGTTCTAGTATATTAATGAATATGAACTATTTGCATTCAAAAGCATGAGCTCTGTCAGAAACTGTATCAAGTCAAAAATCTATGTTAAATGACCCTCTATCAATCAATCAACAACAATCTAACCGCTGAGCTACCGAGACTTGCGAACCACCGTCGAAATCGGTAGCTCAGCGGTTAGAGCATTGGACCAGATTTCCAAAGGTCGTGGGTTCGATTCCCATCTGAGAATTCCTTGTGAAAATATTTTTCTATTTAAAATTTATCCATCATCCATCATCAGCCTGTGGACGTCCACTGCTGGACATAGGTCTCTCCTAGCTCACGCCTATTGTGGCTCATATAGGCTATTAGCCTACTGCAACCACGATGGCCAGACAGGTTGATAGAGGGTTTGTGTCAAGTTTTCCTTCTCTCGCACAGGTGTTTAATGCGTCGAGCCTCTTACTCGAGTCTTACGTCATCCCAGGCATGTCAGGGAGTGGTGGGTGACACTTGTATTCTTAAGCAGTCACCACACGGCACCATAATAAAATAAGGGAATGAAAAAGGAATGATTATCCCAAAAAAAAATTAAACCTCTTAATGAATAAATGTTATCTCTGGAATTCATGGGCCTATGTGTGTAGAACCTATTTGTATGTAAGTTATGTTTCCATAGATGAAGTTTTTAAACATAAAAGAGAAATTAAATATACTTTACCAGTAGGGCAAATGAAGTACAGACAGACATGTAGCCTGCTATCGTGGTACGTCGGCAGGGCTCGTTTGATCTTCAGCTCCTCCTGAAGGTATGCTTCAAACTGAGCATCGATGTAGTCTACCACAGCTTTGAAGCTGTCTTCCTTGTTCACCTGGTCCCCATACCCAACGGTATCGCAGATAGTAAGCTAGAAGATTTTTAAGTAAGTAAGATATTACCTTAATAAAATGATTGAATAGAAACTTGTAGTTGACATTGTGATCTAAATGATTATATCAATATGATTCTAAAGATTATAAATAGTATTAAGCCTTTATTCTAACACATATGGATATAATTTATCTGAAATAGAATTGGTATAATTCACAGAGCTATATCGAGATAGACAGTAAATGTGTACCTACCTTGCGTGTCAAAAGTTTGATCCACGGTCTAAGTTTTCCAACCTAAGTCAGTCCACTTGAGATCATTATTGCCATGTAATAGGCATCACTCAGAAACGAAAATGGTTAATTGTGCATTGCTTTCTCACAAGAGCTCGTCAATAACATTTCCACATTATTAAATCTCGCTTGTGACGTCATCGTAAGTACGAAAAGTTTGACATGCTAGGTTCTCATACAGTTTGAAGCGCTCATTTCCTACATCTCGATATAGGTCTGCGATATAATTTATTTTACAATACTTCCTTCCTCATTTAAAAGTTAAGTAGGTATGTAAAATATTTTTAACGAGTCAACTTTATGAAAAAAGACTTAAAAATACCAGAAATGCTTCATAATACAGGTACCTAGTATATACACCCAGTCGCTCAAGTATTGAAGTCCTTTGGAAAATATAAAATAATATATCTAGTTAATAGCTGTTTTTTTTATTAAGACAATCAGTTACCTTCAGTCGAACATTGCTTTCCTGTAGCTCATACGTATGGGCCTTTAGTTTTACAGTGGGCAAGTTGTGCGGACTCGGTGAGGACTCAAAGTTGGTGTTGAACAGCGAGTCCATGAGCGTAGACTTGCCCAAGCCCGTCTCACCTAAGAAAAGAAATGCATTGTAAGGAAATTATTTTTGTCAACCTCCAGGATGGCATTTAAACTATTTTATATCAAAATCTTTCCTGGACCGATTTACTTTTAACACATTCACTGACAGTAAATGACTAAATAAGCGTTATTTATCAATATCTAACACATCTACTGTGTCTCGTTCACTGTCAGCAAGTGTTAAGTTAAAAAGTTTTACTCAATAGAGGATACCTATTCATTTCATTTTGGTTTTAGTGTATAGTTTAAAATAATATATGAAATGGTAAGCTATTATTTTCTATTTCAACTAGAATGATTCCGGTGACACTTCAGTTTGTACGAGTCACATATACTATATCGGCATTTTTTTTTTTTAAAGTCATTTATTTACCGTAGCAATATGATAAAAAAAAACAAACTACACCTCTGGAAATATATAGTAAATCTGTGTCTATTAATAACAATTTAATTGAATACAATACAAAAATATTTAATTTTTAGGGTTTCGTAGCCTAAATGCAAAAAACGAAACCCTTATAGATTCGGCCAAACCGATGTATGTCACACCCTTTTTATTCCAAAACTATGAGGGTTACACAGTTGAAACTTGGTAGGTAGATGTATTCTGTAAACCGCTTTACGGTTTTTACACAAAAATAAAGAAATATATGAATTAAGGGGGGGCTCCCCATACATGGAACTGACACTGAAAAAAATTTTTTCATCAAACCTATACGTGTAGGGTATCTATAGATAGGTCTTTAAAAATTACATTGAGGTTTCTAAAACAATTTTTTCTCAAAGTCAACCGTTTGAAAGTTATACACTTCCAAAGTGGAAAAATGTGTGCCCCTCTAACTTTTAAAATAAGAAAGTGAAAAATAATAAAATAAAATATGATGTAGATTTTTATAAAAACTTTTAACGAAATTTGGTTTGAACGAAATTTATTTAGTAGTTTCAGAGCTATAGCACATTTTCCAAAACCGCAAATATAACTATGTCATTCATACATACACTATGAAAAACAAACTTATTTTTGCAGACGAAAAATTATAATGACATTTTGGCAATAATAATAATAGAAACTTTATTGCACACGATACAAAAACAAACACATACAGAGAAAATGTCAAAAAAGAGGAACACACAATAGGCGGCCTTATAGCTACGTAGCAGTCACTTCCAGGCAACCTTGGGTGAGAGGCAAAACCCTTCATGTGCGAGTTCGACTCGCACTTAGCCGATTTTTTAAATAGTGCACTGTGCGTTTTTGCTGGCATTAACATTGACAGCTAAATGTTTTATTTTACCACATACATTAGCACATACAATACTTCTTATTCTTTATTATGTTTAATTTGGATGATAAACTATAAACTCGTTAGCAAATAAATTAAACTACTGCATTATTTCATACAAACATACTCACTTTACAGTCTCATTATCCGAATAATTTAAATAGTTATGCAAACATTAAGCACGAGTAAAACAAACTTAAAAACTATCCAAACACTTCAAAAACTAAATAATTAAAATATTGTATCACTACGACTATCTAACATCTACTAAAACTTTGTACAAGGAAACCAAAGTAATTAATTTAAAAACTTTATAAATATTTTATATATGTACTTATTTACAAAATAATTAGAAAACAAATTCATTCAAACATTACATTCAAAACTAAAACAGATAAATACTCAACTCTTCAAAAAAATCTGTTAGCATTACCTTGTGTACGTACTAACTATGCATAATATCACAATCTCTCCAAAAGTAGGTACATTGTCTCTTAGAAAAAATTTATAGATATGTCGATATGATTTCTATATGGGACATCTCTAGAACTGACAAACTTGAAAAGTCACAGGAATCATTCTAGTTGAAAAGACTGTAGTTGAGTATGTATCATCATTCTTATCATCAGCCTGTAGATGTCCACTGCTGGACATAGGCCTCTTCTAGCTCACACCATTGAGCCTTGCCCTCAGCTCTTTGCAACCAGTTCTTGCCTGCCATTTTTCGTAGGTCATCATGCGTATGTATGTCAATACATTAACAACTCATAAAGGTAATTATATACAATAAGAAATTAGATAATGAATACCTAATTATAACCTTGTTCATATTGAGATAGAGCCCTTAAAATGCATACTCATCTGTTACATGAACAATTAATCAACAAGTCCCACACTGTAATTAGTGGCACAGTAGTGTTGAAACATTAGCCAGGCTAAGATAAGCAACGGTGGGCGACTACCATCGTATAGGATAACATTAAAATGATTCATCAAACACTCACCAATGCAAAGGATGTTGAACACAAATCCATTTTGAACACTTTTGTTCACCAACTGATCAGGGAGGCTGTCGAAACCGACGTGCCCTGACAGCTTTAGAGTACGGAGAGTCGGTTCCATCTAAAATCACAAAAAATAAACAGTTGTTTCTAGCTAATTAATGATGGAAACGCAGCGATTACTTCCACACAAAGTAATGACAGTCATTGGAAACAATCATGTTTATTGTTATCATTCTTCTGTCGGCGTGAAAGGCATGTTGTCATTTGGATTTGGTTGCAATTATGTACTAAATAAAACTACTTTCCCGACACAAATTCTGTTATTAGAGTAATGGGTGCAACGCCCTCTAGTTTTACTAAGAATACATTGAAAAACAATCGATTTAACCAAACGTACTTATCGGGATATATTTATCACTAAAATTATAAGAATAAACAAGACACACACAGTTAATTTCACTGTAAAATAAATTATTACTCACTTTAGGAAGCTCAACGTTTATCGCCGCCATGATCGAATTTCGACTGATTTTGACTGACTGATTGAAGTGAAGTTGTTTTCGTTTTGATTTGCAATGCAACGTCAGTTGCAACAACTTCAGCTTGATAAGCTACCAACTTTACAAATAAAATTGCAGTCAACGCAGTAACTATTAATAAAATAACTACATAATAATGTTATAATGAGATATTGTAGAATATTCCACAAGAAATTTAAACGAAAAGAATCTGTTATCTTTTGAAATTATTTATACTACCGAAAGAATATAAAAAAGATTTTATGTTGACTTTACCTACAATATCTTTAAGTTGGTGCTTCTGAACTGACGCTAAAGCCAATGTTGCCAAGTTAAATTATGATTTACCCATTATACTTGGTTTTAATAGTAAACGAGAATTACCTAAAAACTAAAAACCTCTTTCTTTTTTGTTCCTTTACTAGCTCTAGCTATTTTTCACTCGGTCTTAAATCAGAACAAATGCAATTTTCAAGGTACTTCAGGTGCAAAACATGACATAGTGTATTAAATAGGGATTGCAATCCAGCTTCATTTTCAATCCTGCGGGATTTTTGCTTGATTGACATCAATCCAGCAGATTCCGCATAGGTACTCTGCACTCTGCAGACCGTCCTGGTCATTTCATCAGGTTGAGGCTACCATATTTTGATCGTGACATCAGATTTACTTAAAGTATCTACCAAATTTGATCAGACAAGTGGAAGTACTTAAGAGTAAATTCCATGTCCAGTGAAAATTGAGAAACCTTTGACTTTTTCGGTTTGAGACAACGTAACTGCTAAACGAATGAACCAATTTGAACCAATGAACCAAACGAATTGCTAAGAAACAACTCGATTTGTCAGCTTTCAAATAAAAAACCGCACCAAATCAGTTTTTTAGGGAATGAAAATTAAAGTAGGTAATTAGCTTATGCTCTTCAAACAGCTGAACAGATCTAAATTACAGGTAAGAAGAAACATCAGCTTTCAAATAAAAAAACCGCATCAAAATCAGGCCATTCGTTTAGGAGTTACGTTGTCTCAGACAGATAGATCTGTCAGTAAATAATTTCACAGTTTGGTTGCTTTATAACTTGTGATTAAACCTCTTAGGAATTATGAGTTTCCCCGAATTATGAGACACATTAGATATTGCATTGTTCCCAGGACCCCTGTGTCCTGCTAGCAAGTTTCCAAAAACAATACAACAACATATCATATCAATATCTGGTAGTACTTTAAGATTATTCTAGTTTTAGTACTTTAATGAACTAAACTATAAAAATCCTAATCTTTATTTGAACCAGTTAACTTATCAGTACTCTTTATTCACAAATGAATATGAATTTATTAAAGTTTACTAATAGTATTTCATTTTTTCTTACTCACATCAATCATAACTAATATCACTTTAGAATTATCAAATATTAAGTCACTTTACTACCTTTTTTGGAATGAAAATTTAAATGAATTTTCACGAATCAGTAATTGCGGATTCGACATTGATGCGGGATCCCGCAGGACCTTTAATGGTGCTGGATCTCGCTGGATTGAAGGATCCCACCTTGCTGCACTGCAATCCCTAGTATTATACATATTATAACTCTTTTTACTGCTCAGTTTAACTAAACTGACGACCTGCCATTTACCCAAAGGTACTGTGCTTGATTCCCGGTTAAGACAAATATTTATGTGCATGAATATGTCTTTTTGTCTGAGCGTTTTATACGTGTATTATGTGTGTATTTACAAAAAGTATATAACAATTATATTTATCCGTTATTAGTATCCATAACACAAATTCCTTAACCTGAAACTCACCTTGGGCTAGATAATGGGTGTGAATAAAATCTTTACTATTAGTATAGAGTTAATAAGATACACATTCTGTGCAATTTATAAATATTTATTATACGTACCTCCTATAACATACATTAAAATTCATACCATAATTTTATTTCATAACCATCAGTCAAGTCTGTTCAATAAACAGAAAAGTGGTAGGTAAATATGATCATGGTAAACAATAAAACTTAATTATTAAAATCTAGGAATAATACTGTTGCAAAAATCTTAAAGACGAGTAAGAGTTATGGCAATATTTTGTTTCATAATTCATAGAAAGCATCATAGAATTGCAAACATTATTACATTATTTTATTTTCGTCAATAGCAGTACTTATTTATTTGATTATAAGGAATCATTTAGAATAAAATTATTCTGTCTTATAAACCGGTGTAATAATAATAAAAAAAAATATCACGCCTGTTAAAAAAGGAAGAGGATTCTATGGATTTTTTTTTGTTCTATTTGTGTTTGCTCACAGTTCACGCATACTTATTTAGATACCTTCACCGTCATTTTTTAAGTTTGTTTTGCAATAAAATTCAGATCTCATAATCATCACAATAAATAATATGCAAGTTATTGACTAATAACTTTTTGACACACCATTATTTATTTTATTACTTTAAAGTAAAATATTATCGAAATTAAAAGAGTACCGCAATATGTGCGCAATATAATCCTTCTGAACTCCTTGAAATGGGAAGTTTACATTAATTTTATAGTGGCAACACTGTCTAATTCCAAAATGGCAGAATGCGACTTTGGTGTGTTATCATGTGAGCCGAGGAAATAATGTTTTCTTGAATCATATTATCGCGAGTGGAATAAAAATTGTGTGTTAGTGAATTGTGACAAAACCAATCATGGCGGACCTAAAATCACCGCCTTTTAGTGATATCAAGAGACCTGAAGAAGTGGTGAGGATGACGACGAACGATAGCCTGAAATTTGCAGTTCTTATCGGGCTGATTGAAGTCGGACAGGTGACCAACAGGGAGGTGGTGAACACCGTGCTTCATCTGGTGAGCTACTAGAACTATTTTACGGTCTATTGCAACATAATTATCTCGTGACACTGTCGTGGGTTTCTTATTGGAATCGTCTTGGAAAGGTTATTGCACATTTCGACCATTTGATCGGATTTATTGTTTTATTTATTTTACGACACGTCAGATTTACAGGTACAGTATTTAGTTCTAGATTTAAAGATGTAATCGCGTTGTTTGAGTAGTGGCGCGTCTATTTTCAATGTTTTTATCGATCGCGTTTAGTGATGAATCGCGGATCGTGCGGCGGGCGAGTTTGCGGCGACCGGTCGTGTTTGTTTTGATATTATTGTGTACGGCGGGCGGAGGCAATCGGCTCGGTTCTGTCAGATTACACCTTGAGAACGTCCGTCCGTCCGACCGCTGCCTGCTACATCCCGATCTCACATTGCACGATCGATAATAATAAAAATATTGTTACTACGGCATTCCAAAACAAATCTTGGTTCTAATTCCTACGAATTAAAAAATTTAATCTTTATTTCGGCTTCACTTCTCGTTCTAACTAGACAGTTCTGCTGCACTTGCTGAATATATATATCGTACCTACAGAATATGAAGAAGATAACTTTCTACTATCCACTCTGATAATTACGTTAGTTATAGTTAGTATTATTTGCTGATTATGAAAACAATGGTCATGGAAAATAGAAGTGATACATACCTATTTACTACAACTACTTAACGTGCTCATAAATCACAGTTTACCTAGTAATTGAATGAGACATAAACAGCCTATAAAAAATAAGATATGATAACAAATGCGCAGTCCAGTCATGTCAATAAAAGTCTTTATTATTTCGCACTAACATTAAATCTAAGTGAATTTACCTGAGCAGAGAGATAGCTGGATGGATGGGTAGGTGCTATAAAAATATAGCACAGTTTCCTGCTGTGGCAGAATACTAATATTTGCGAGTTACCAGAACGTTTGAGAATTAGCTGACATTCCTAAAAGTAGGTTATTTAACTTACGTTTGATTATCTTTAAACTTTAAAGTTACGTTTTTTACGGCCCCTTGAAGTCCAACATCTCCCACTGTTGCTTTCAGTTTGACATACATTGTAAATACATTACTGCAGGCAGTGCAGCCATTACAAATCACTCTATCAAAACAACAGTCTGTAGAATCTACACAAATCGTCAAATTCACTGTCTTGCCTCTTAATAATGTGTGGATTCGATATATTGGACAGCAGTAGCAGTAGACGAAAGTAGAGAAGATTGTTGTTGTCGGTTAGCTACAGATAAGCTAAAGCCAAGATGTTTTATCCACTTCTTCCAATACGGGCGGATTCCGCAACTCGACGAATTTTTGCGCCTATTTTGCGTCCGGAGGATGTCAGGCCGGATCACTCCTGCCATCCCAGTTCCACCAGGAATGCTCCTAGCGCCTTCACATTGGAGACGGCACCAGGCAGTCTCCGCTGCCTGGGGAACCGAGGTACTTCGCCCGGTAAGAGGCTACTCCGTCACATCACAATCCAACAGGACGTGAGCAGCTCTTTCTTCTATCTCCATGCAGCGTCTGCATAGTGGGCTATTAGTGGCACCTAATCTATCGTCTTTTCCAGTATGATACGAGACATTGATTACTAGTTCCTGATAAGAATGGTGTGAGAAATCCATTCTATGCTATACCCCTCAGTAGCCCTAGCGTAATCGGCTTTTAACGACACTCGTAGCTCGATGATGTGTCACTGTCCGGCACATCACATAGCCGGGTAAGAAAGACAGTATAATCCGCCATATCATTTATCGCGTGATATAGTTGTGTTCATGCTGGAGGGCCTCTATCTTTGATTCACTCGTCTCGCGAGTGGCGAGGCGATCAGGCAAATGGCGACCTTGCTTGTCTAGATGTCGCAGCCAACTGGTTAAATCAGCCGTTGGATTGGAATGCTAGTCTGTTAATTAAACGCCGGCATTTTTGTATGTTTTTTCGTTGGAAATTAGCATTTTTTTTTGTTGAGTAGATCTACTGACAATAATTCAAGTATTTTTGTACTCTTGCTGCCTTAGCCCTATGGGCCTACCATGAGTTTTTGTTTACTGTACAGTAATCGGGAGACATTTTGTATGAGAATCTGTAGTTCTGCTACTGCCCACTAGAGGGTCTGTACAGATGCGCATACTAAATGTCTCCCGTTTACTGTACAGTAAACGGAACGGAAAACTCATGGTAGGCCCACTGTAGGGTCACGTGATAGGTTAGAAATTATGTGGTTATATTTTTTTTCAAACCATAGAACTAAGTCTCTTTGCTAATACTCCCAAAACTACCAAAATAGTGGGTTCATAAAGCAGTTTTACCCTAGTCCATTTAACGAAACGGCTTAATATGACGTTTAGCCAAGTCGTTAAACGTTTCATTTAACATTTTGGTTAAAAAATAAAATAGCATGTAGAAAGATAGTCCACCTTTTATCGCAAATTTTAATTCATTCGTCAATAATCTGACGCGATTAGGAGATACAGTGTAAAATTTGGACAACGAAATGATAAAAATACCCTTTTCACTAGTCAAATACTTGTAGAAATTGAATAGTTACAAGACTGATTACAAAAAGTATTTACCAACAACTGGACCGTGCGATGAGTAATCTTTTATAATGATTAAATTAGAAACTTTTCGTTATACTTACAACTTACACAATCACTCGTATAAGCGCCTGTCCCTTTTATGAGATTTTTGACAAATTCGAAAACTTTTATTCTTGTCTCTATCTGCATTTTATTTTGCTCAAAATTTGATTATTTATCCAACCGTTTTTCGTAGGCCGTGTAATATTCTAGTTTTGAATACTTGTTAATTGTACCAATTCCTACAATTTACAATTTTATACCTATCTATCTATTATCTATAGCTATACAATTCACCGTATTGGGTACTTCTCAAGTTCACATTGAGACATTAAATAAATCATTTTAAAAAATATTGTAAGTACCAGTATTCAATTATAATAATGTTTATATTGGATGTAGATATCGATATCGAGTCGTCGCTTACCAAATAGGCTTTAGGTTAAAACAAATGCCTGCCCAGTTACTGGTAAAAAAAGATATCACACTTCGTTGAATGTCTCTCATAAATAGTCGCAATCCCTTTCGGAACGAATTATGTTTTAAATTACACTTCATTTGACACTTCTCTATACATTTGAAAGATATTTTCGTGTGTTTTGAACTGACTAAGCAAAGTCAGTTCAATTTCGTTCATTCAATATCTTTCAAAACGCGTCCCGATCACAATCCGTATCAAATGTCAAATAGTGACAGCTCTTTGTAACAACTCGCTATATTGTAGCACGGGAAACTAACAATAACCTAACAACTCTTCTAACCCAAATTGGAAATCATAAAAATACAATTAGCTAGTCGGATTTTGTATGAATTTATAACCTGCCTAGGGATTTAGTAAAACAGCTAATTCTAAAATTTGATAGATACGACGAAATGAAATAGGAATGGAAAAGCCGAAATGGAACGCATTTCATCCAAATAGCTATCCACTTTCCAAAGTAATCAAACTGGATATTATTGCAAGCAATGAGAAACCGTTAAGTATTACTTCTCTTTGTCAATTATTACTCCCCGATTGTTCGGGTTACAACCTTGAAACTTTGGTATTAGAGTTCTGAAATCCGATCCCAATCGTTGTACTAATTCGAGGGCTTCTTAATTGTGATCTGGGGACCCGCAATGGATCTTGCTGGCAATTAATTGGCGCTTAAACGCGAGTCGTCTGTCGCCGTCGAGCGCTCGTGCTCGAATGGTGGTGCATTGGCATTGGAAAGATTAATCGAATCGGTATCCCCACTAAGCCTGCTGTGTTGGTGCGGTTGAGCTCGTCAAAACAGCGTTCAACATTCACTCCAAAATGTATGTATTGTTAAGTTCCCCATTATTAATCTACCCTTCATTCAAGGCATGTTTTACAATGAAGACTTCCACGAAAGATAATTTTTTTAGAATATCAATAGTTAGTTATCTTTTGATGGAGATAGACCGTATATTGATCGGAAATTTTTCATGTATGAATGCATTTTCTTAAACTCTTATTTGTTTTCTTTGCCATCCTCGTGCTATTTTTGAAAGTTGTTTTACAAACTTCCCACAAATATTACTTAAACAGATCGGCAGAATGACATAACGCCTGGAATATTCTGTTCCACTTTTTCTTCCAGTTTATGTTCAATTGTATTGGAACTACAATAGTTAAACTTTCGATCGCAGCAAGAGACCTGCAAAAGTTTTATGTTTATTAAAACCAAAGATCGCACCAAACTTCTAGTTCGCTCTGAAGTTGGTTCGGGATACAGTGAGACACTTAATACGTAAGTCTACTAAATTTATGTCTATTACTGCGACGCAAATCGTGCTATGTTCAGAGCGGACTAGAAGTTTGGCGCGTTCTATACCATACCATCACTCACTGACATATTGACAGGACAGATAAAAAAATTTCAGTAACCTTTTGAATTTTTCCGTGTCCGATATCCAGATTTCCATCAAGCACAAAAACAGGGTATCATGAAAACGTATGGTTTTTTTTATGAAGTACGGGGAGACTCTTAACCTTTATCATACCTGATGTTAAGTATTGATAAGGCTGAAGATGGAAGCGATCCTCTCGTGGAATCCCCAATCACTGAGGGTTCCTCAGTGCTATCTTATCTTTAACTGCCGGAACACAACAATGCTGAAAACATTGTTGTTATGGCGTCAGACTTAGATAAGATGGTGGTAGCTAGCCAGGCGGACTTACAACAAGTCCTACCACCAACCAAACCGAATATAACCGGTTATTATCTGTCCACAGTTCAGTGTAGCTATAATTAATAGATGTTGCTGTTCAATCAGCAGTGACGGAAGTACTGCCCGCAGATTACCACAACATGATGATCCGGCGCCGGATGCGCGCCAATCGTGGCCACACGGTTGGCTTGATTCGTACTGATTGTGAATGATCAAAGTTATACACACACGAGATTGCTTCAACCACGGATTTTTAGAGATAGAGACGTCAGATTATTGAAATCATTTCAATGTGGTTGAATTTGTATTATTAAGTAGCCATATTAGCACATGTTACCTATAATTATACATTAATTTGACTTGATTTTTATATGGTATACTTTTTTCAGAGTTTTTTTTCTTTCAAGTTTGCGAAGATATTTTAGGTTAACTAAAAAATCAAGAGATTTACTTAATACTATCCATGTAGATAGCGGCCGTGCAATGGTTCTCCAAAAAAATCAAGCCTACAATTTGTACATACTTACCTACTGTTATGTATATTTTATTATTATAAGCGTTCTCTCAATTGATGCAAACTTGAAATAACTGAATCTCCCCTATATTCAGGAAACTAACATCGACAAGGAAATGAAATTTCTATTCACTCGACTGGAGACAAACTGACTCGCTCAGAGAAATTCCTGCCTTAGTAATGATTTAACTTGAATTTTCCTTATGCTTGGAAATGCCTTTATCATTACTTGGTTCAGGATTACTTCAGATTCAAATATTTGAGCCGGAATAATGTTAAGCATGTAATGACTTGGGAGTTAGCTATGGGTATGTTTGTATTAAGAAGGACTCGGAGATAGTGTTTTGTGCGTTCGATTACTGCGGTGAAGCAACATTCGCTGTGGACTGTTAATATCCCATAAATAACTTGGGACACCAGCATATGTCGTGGAGACCTCATGTGGAAGGAGTCCGAAAAAAGGTTTTTGCTGCGTACAGTTCGCTAAATCGGCTACGTAATTTTTACCGACCAGTTCCAAGATCACTGGCACCATCTCTTTTATTGTCTATTAAAGACTACGTTGCACTAAGCGATGTCATGTCTGCTACACTGATCTGTCGGAGCAATTTCTTGATAAATTAGATCGTCTGCAAAACCTTTGCATAAGGTTCATTTTCAATCTCCGTAAATATGACCACGTTTCGTAGCAAACTTAATTGGCTGCCTATTCGCCTGCGCAGGGACTTACACAGTCTTAAGCTCCTCTACACTATTTTTTTCCTACCCACTTCACCACCTTATCTCAAAAAGTGTTTTGCCTTTCTTTCTTCATCCTCACATTGCACTCTGCGTTCTTCCTCTAACCTTTCCCTAGAATGTCCTCGCCACTGTTCCGACTTTGCTACCTATTCCTTCTCTGTACATGCAGTTCGGCTATGGAATTGACTGCCCGAGGGGATCAGAAAGGCTCAAACTGTGAAATTATATCCTATCACTCCCTCCTGACTTATATGGTCTTATTTTCACCCCATCACTATTTATGTATGAATAGATACTTACTATTTATCTTATTTCACTTTCTTTTTGCACCCATTCCCCTACTATCCTTTATCTTTACTCTCTTTCACCCAAGGTTGCCTGGAAGAGATTGCTATGTAGCAATTAGGCCGCCTATTGTGTGTTAACTGACTTGTTTTGTGTCTCCTTTGTATTGTATTTCTTTTTAACTATGTGCAATAAAGTTTATTATGATTATTGGGATAGTCCAGCCGCTTTTGTAGTCGTTGCCTTATTGTCAATTATTGGTGCGATGGTTCTAATTAAACTATTCACATCAAAAGGGTCTAGGGATCAAGTACTTTTTTAACGATATACAAATATCCAATTAAAATTACCAAATGTTGACTTTCAGACCTTTCTTTACTTTAATTCTTTCTTTATTCAAACTGAAGTTTATTAAAAAGAATCTTTAACTATCCAAAAAAGTCAAAATAATTATCCTCTATAGCCGCGATACCTATTCTAAAACATACTTGGCCGTTTCTAGGGATCAAGTCTGTTTTAGTTTTAGAATAGGTATCGCGTATTCTTTTGATGTGTGTATTTAGCAATAACAGTGTGATACCAAGCGATATTAAAGGCTGTCAAATCCTATACACATTTTCCCACTTTTAATACCGTTAAAATTGATTGGTGCTATACTACCTTAATGTGTAAAGAAGTTAACTTTGTGCAGCCCTGCAACCGGACCTTGTCAACCTAAATCATAATAGCGCAGCAACTTGTAGCTATCTTAACAGCCGCAAAATTTGCTTCGCACCTTGCAAGGCCGTCCTTACCTTACATACTAGCTGTGTATTTCTCATCCTGTCACGGCAGAAAATTGAATATGTATGTGGTTTATCGGCAATCTGCGCATAATCAATCTTGCGATAAAATTACACTTGGAGCCGCCGCCTGTGGGAATACAAAAATGTTGCTTCAATTTCGAACAATATCTAAAAAATATTACTAAAAAATATACAACACACTCACACACAAACATCCTTCCGTGTAAATAGACAATGCATCCATCGTACATACCTATATATAATCTAACTTGTATTATACCCACTACATACTTACTTACCTATTTTTGTTATTATTTCTACTTATTGAGTAGAAATAATAACAGAAATAGGTACGTACATTTTTGATATTAAAAACAAACATGTTAATGTGATTAAAGTGCCAGTGGTTCAGAGGGGAGAGTACTGGTTCTCTGAGATACAGGCCAAGGCTTAGTTCAGATACCAGTCTCTCAACGATCTTGTGCTATGTGACTTAATTTTCATGTTATTTTTGTAAATTTATTTTGTAAACAATGAAATTGTGTAGAGAAAAATAAACAGTAATTTATTTATTTATTATCAGACATCATCAGATCATTAATATGAAGATAAGTAGCTAAAGCATATGTTATGGATATTAGAAGCATCAGATTCAGAACTAACGAAGTTATTGCAAAATTATTAATGTACAGATGTAGGACCCAGACGCTGAACAAAACAAACGTAAATATTTATGGTAAATTTTTAATTGAAAAATATTGGAAAAAGCAGAGCATTGGTCCGGATTTCCAAAGGTCGCGGGTTCGATTCCCGTCTGAGAATTCGCTTGTGGCCGAGTTAATTTTTTCCAATATTTTTCTAAATCCATAAGTATAAAAATAGCATTGAAAAATGCAAAAAATAAAAAAACAAAAAAAACGTAAATATGTTCAAATCTTTGCCCCGGATATAAATCTATTACCCCTACCATGAGGTATGATCAGTATCACCGCGTGGCTCTTCAACTACGTAAAGTGATTATAGACAGACTACACACATCCTTCCTAACTAATATTATTAATGCGAAGTGTGTTTGTTTGTCCTTCCTTTCCTTCACGCCCTGACTAAGCAACCAATTCCAAAGGTCGCGGGTTCGATTCCCGTCTGAGAATTCACTTGTGGCAGAGTTAATTTTTTCCAATAAATTTCTATTTAAAATTTACCATAAATATTTACGTTTGTTTTGTTCAGCGTCTGGGTCCTACATCTGTACATTAATAATTTTGCATTAACTTCGTTAGTTCTGAATCTGGATGCTTCTAATATCCATAATATAAGAGTAACATAGGCTACTTTTTATCCCGTTCCCACGGGAACGGGAACCACGCGGGTGGAACCGCGGGCAGACGCTAGTGCTAGATAACTTCTCAAATGTACGGTGAACTTTCCTTGCGATTAAGTTTTCCATTCGTTTTTCGGTTCAGTTCGTCGGTTTACGGTTTACGAGGCAAGTCTAAGGGTCTTTATGGACGTGGCCTGCCTCAGATAGAGCCGGCAGTTAACCGTGCCCGATATAGTTACGGATAGTTGTGTGAACACGGATTTACTATCGCGTCAGGGAATTAGATGGAATGGTTTTTGTTGGTGTTCTGAAGTCTTTATTTAAGTCTTCTTAGTACAACTTTCGACTTGGTATGAAACGTGATGATATAGCCGACTATGAATCAAATATTAATAAGCTTTAAAGACCAACCCTTTTTCTATGAATTCATTGCTACTCGTAGGAGTAAAAAAAATTAATTTAATTTCGCAAAATAAAGGTGAAAAAATGTGAAAACGAATTTGTACATAGTAATCGCAAGGATTAAAAATAATACTTTTTATGTTTACAAAGTTTCTTCAACGTTGCAGTCAACGATCGGATCGTTTAAGTGGTGTTTAGCAACATGGTTAATCATCAGGTGTTATAGTGATCACGCGAGGTAATGGCGCGTGCGCGGCATGGGCCGGTTATTATCCTGTCGAGGGTTATTAACTCATCGGCCATGCTCAAGTGTATCGGTTTCACTGGCAACACTTCACATGAGTAACTCGTTTGATATGTGCGCAAACACACATATGCTGAAAAGGCTATTTGACAATGCGAAAAATAAAGTGTCAATTACTGTTATCGGTATAAATTATGAGTTTAAAAATAGTTTTTTATTAACGTAAGTTGAAAATTAATTATACATTTATTTAAAAATTCGTAAATAAAAATGCATTTTTTAAACGTTCTCCTGATTCGTCGAGTTTATAATGACGTCACCTGCTTGTAAACCTCGTTTGCCTACGTATGTGGATGATATGCAGAATACAGGCAAGTGACGTCACCGAACCCATTGCAGCGCCATATTGTCAAAGTAGCGTTTTGGCGCGCTATTTAAATATTGAATTTTTAATTTGATATTTTTCAGCAAATATGTACCAGAATTAAAAAAAAACATCTTTTACTGGGTTCCTTATACTCCACTACATAATATAAAATGGATTTTCAAAACCTGTCAAATAGCCTATTGCCGACTGCCTGAATTAATTTATTTTGATAAAGTTCAAAACATCTAAATAACTCCTGGTTGTTTATGCTAGCCTAGTACTTTCATTTTACTGTACTTGTAAGTAATTTGTGATTTTCGATTGTACAGAACCGCTTTAGCTATAATGGTGTTTGAAACATCACTGAAAGAATAATAAAATTAGTGTCCAAACAATATCCAAACTTATTTTTCTTGATAGGTAAGTATATTATGTATGGAGGTTTACTTGAGATTATTTCTCGAACTCGTTTCTACTTTCAGTAGTAAACTTTAAGGATCTGATTCTTATATTGATGTTTTTTTAATAATTAAAATAATAATGGCCCCTAATCTTCGTTATTCGTCGTGAAATTTCAATCATAGGGTATAATAGGTAATTTTAAATGACTTAGTTCTCCCACAAAGAATTATACCTACACTTCCTTTATCAACAATTTTTAACACCGTTTTTGCGAATTACCTAAAAGGAACGTTATCCAATCTAATTACTGATTTTAGAAACATTATTTATTTGTTTACTTTTTGTTCGCCTTATTTTAAACTTAATAATGTTGTATGTTTTATACGCAATCGCATTATAAATATGCTATTGTCCTTTTCAAGATTCAGATTCCAGAATATCTTTTCAGGTGAACATGACAGTCGACTTTTGAATGCGTGCGGGCCGTTGTAGAGGCACCCGGTAGATACAAGTTTGAAAATCAGAAAATATTTATGAAGACGAACAGAAGCCAGAAATATGTAATAAATTTACGAGTCAATGTCGCCATTACTCTTTTTTCAAAATTCTAAACGATTTTGCTTTTCAATTCAATTCAATTCAATTCATTTTATTTTGCTTGAAAAGTGGTACATATGACCTTACAGAAAATTTCATTAGATTCACACTAATCACCAGACTCTGGCATGCAAAATTAATTACATAGCATACTAACACATAATTCAATTATAAATTCAATAATAAAATATACAGCCGGTCAGTCAATTATTAAATAAAACACAATTATCATAAAATGTCAAATATGTCAGTCTAGTCTGTTCCCGACCGGACACCGGTGTCCTCTCCGAATTTCAGCCAAAAACCATAATTTTCTAATAGTTAGAGTTTAGTCTTGTATGAACATCTTGATTTCAGAATCCAATATCCAAAATATACTCCAATCTGTGATAAAGATTATAATCTACTCTTTGGTTTGAAGTGACATTTGAAATTTTTGAAAATCGTGTTTTTTTTGGGGTTGTTTTTTTTTTGTTTATGTGTTTTTTGCTATTTCTAACCACATAAAACAAATATACTGTTGATGTTATAGTTTTTTTAGTTTAGTATCTGAACATGGTTAAAATATTCATCAATCTAATACAGTTTACAGATTGAAAAAATATGGTATGTACGGTAACTTATAAAATTTTATAGAAAAGTATAATTTTAGGTAAATGGTTTTTTTGGCATGTCATTAGTATGGCCCAGGGTCTGAATTATTTAAAATATGTTTTACTTTGTGTGTTTGAAGTTGAAGAATAATTAGAAATTTGCATTCATTACTATGTCTAATTCGTAATTATCGTTTAATACTACTACAGTTATTCTGAATATTTTTTCCCAGAGATATAATAATTTTCACTTTTCAGAAATTTTACAGCAATGTCAATGTAAAATGTTACATTGTTAAAATCTGATACTAGTCATATAATAATTGTAACTGACACAATGCAAGAGAAACAGTTAAGTAATTTACATAAGCCGATAACACTCGACTTCTGTCGCCGAGTAATTAATCGTAATGTAAGTAAATTATCAGTTCGGGTAATACTTGCAAATTAACGCAAGAAATGTTGGGCCAATGACCTCGTCAGAAAGGGGAGCTACCCTCAAAATGAAAATTTGGCCGCTTTCGCTAATATAGCTTCATTAAGGCATTGTGTAACACATTGACGAATATGATTCTTATCCCTTAATCTTTAAGTAGAAAATCCATTGGCTTAACAGCCCAGCTAAGGGATTACAGTTTTAAATCAAGATGTTACACTTTTTACCACAACGATCGTTAGTGAAGGTTAATGACTCTCCAACGATAATAATGAATTCCGATAGAATTTAAATATTACAGGGTTTGAATAAAAATATACTTTGCTAAGTTTAAATAGCTTCCTCTCTTTACTTTGTATTCCATCCTTATCACCGGAAATTGCATCTTGACTCGCGCACAAAATAAACTCGATAAAAAATGAAATTTTTTATCAACCCGGCATGAATGAGGAAAAATACCTACCCAAAACTTCATGCTTATTTTTTTTTACTATGATTGTGTAATTCGCATTTTTACTTGAGATATATTAATATAATAGTGTCCATTCAACACGATCAGTAAATAAAAAACCATAATTAAGTAGAAAAACCGTAATTTTCATTGAATAACAAAGTCTCAAAATTTTCATAAAAAAATGTTTAAGTAGTTTAGCTTCTTTTCGCATAAAAATGTATCAAAATTTAGAACTTCTTGGGCAAATCAACATAACAATAGTATCTAACCGCTAAAACAAAAATAAACTAAAAGTCTTAAAAGATCAGGTAACAGCACTAAAATAATTCCAAATAAAATTTTAATACATCTTGAACAGCAGTTTGTTGTTTTTCTGATCCCTCACACCTCTCCCTCCAGCTACTGCAAAGACGAGACTCGGAAGGCAACAGTAAAATTAAATAATCTGGGTTTAAAAACTTCTCGGGTATGACATACCCGACCTCACTCACGCCGGGTTAAAAAGAGCTACATCATAGCTTAAGAAAATGTTATTTCTCGATATTTACTTGTTTTTCACAGACCTATGGTAAAAAAAAAATAAGAAGTTACAGTGAATAGTCATAAACTGTACGTCAGGGTTTCTTAAACTACGAAAACTGCCGCTATTACCAGCGACATAAGGGCGCTCTCGACGCCCTCGAGGTCTAAGTGTAAGTCCTGACGGCGACTGTACATTCAGACAGAAACAAACCGATTAAAACGATAGTTCGGTTTCATAAAACATCACCTTGAGTTGAAAAATTATTTAACATACTGAATTAATTAATAACACTCGTTCGAATCTATAATGAATTCGTTTTCAAAATCAAGACAAAAAATGTTGACAACAAAGCGGTTGTTCACTAATTGACGGATTATCCGGCCGGGTAAGGCAAACGAAAAAAATTTAAGCATTTTAAATGGCTCGCGAAAATTAGCAGTCGGTCATTAGAATATCACTGCGGTGGCTTTGTGCCGCGCATAATAACCACACTTTCACCACGAAAATCAAAAAGAGAGGAGAATCTCCCTAAAATTTCAACACACTGCTGTATTCGTTACTACTGTTTACAAAGTGTTTCTAGAGGACACGCTTTGTACACCGAATTTGGGTCTGTTCCGAGTTTCACGTCACTCGGAGTTAATGGAAAGGCCGCCGGTTAATTTAGGGACGAAGTTAGTGACCTGTAACTTATTTATATTGTAATAAACACTCCCAGAGCTATACGCAATCAATATATTGACAGTCATGCTACAATACAAACTAAATGTTTCATTCAAATTATAGCGAATTTCTAATGTACGGGTCATGTGTGAGATATCAATTAGTCTGTCCCTGTCGTGAAAATCCTCGGGTAAAGCATATGGCCCACAGAACACAATTACTTGATATGACCAGTCGACGTCTTATAAGCTTGCATTTTGTTAATAAACTCACGGACCTAATAAAAAAACACACATACACACAAAATTATACCGCATATACTAGAATTATGAAATCAAACTATCATTCTGTATGAGGTTACTACACAAGACGTGTCATATCAGTAAGATAATCATGAATCGAGCAATACAGCAAATATAATATTCATTTGAGTGATTATACGTCGGACTAGCAACCTCGCACAAAGTTAATAGTTTATGCGGTAATAACACCGAACGTGCTAATTGTACTCCACCACAAAGTACCTACGTAAGTACGTGGAGCAGAGAGAATACTCGGAATCAAGTGCCATTTCTCGCACGCTCAGATTATGTCTGGTTGACATGATGCGAGACCATACGAGAGATACTTCTCGTGCGTGAACTTGCATCGTGTTACATTGAAAACGAACGCTAATTTTCTCGTTCGAGAATGCGGCATGCACCACGTGCGTGAAATCTCACATCGTGTCAACCAAATACGCTACGTTTACAGGAATTATCAAGCAGTACTTATTCAGTTGCGATTGCCAAAATGAAAAAAAGTCAAGTTTGTTTTAGAAAACTAGCAAAGAGTTTAGACTCAATATCATTTATTCAGGTATAGGCTACGGCTGATACAAGCACTTGTAAAGTTCAACCACTGGTGTCATCAAATTTCTATAATGCCACAAATAAAACCAACAGAATTAAAACAATAGCATTGGCAACCTTCGTCAGGCAAGCTTTCGTCCTTCTGGTAACTTTTGAATTTTGTGGCTCTACCCTCTGTGGTCGGGGATTCCTTCAATGTGTACTGACCTATATATACGTCTGTTTGACCGGGGAGCAGTTAAAAGAAATGTTTGTAGTCACCCCTAAAATGGCACACCAGAACAAACAAAAATAAAGCACTGGAAATTAGAGCGTGCTTCATGTAATCACATTGCTGTAGTTATATTTAAAATTGTCTTTAACCGACTTTAAAAAAAGGCGGAGGTTCTCATCCTTTTTTTTATGTATGTTACTTGATTACTCGAAGACGGCTGGACCGCTTTGAGTAGTTCTTTTGTTTTTGTAAGGTGTGCAATAAAGTTTCTATTATTATTATTGCCAAAATGCCATTATAATTTTTCTTCTGCAAAAATACGTTTGTTTTTCATAGTGTTTGTATGAATGACAAAATTATATTTGCGGTTTTGGAAAATGTGCTATAGCTCTGAAACTACTAAATAAACATCGTTCAAACCAATTTTCGTTAAAAGTTTTTATAAAGATCTAGATAAATTTTTTTTTTTCACTTTCTTATTTTAAAAGTTAGCGGGGGGGCGGGACACACATTTTTCCACTTTGGAAGTGTATAACTTTCAAACGGTTGACTTTGAGAAAAAACTGTTTTAGAAGCCTCAATGTAATTTTTAAAGATCTATCTAATGATTTCCCACATAGGTTTGATGAAAAATATTTTTTTCAGTAACAGTTCCATGTATGGGGAGCTCCCCTTTAATTCATATTTTTTTATTAATGTGTAAAAACCGTAAAGCGGTTTACAGAATACATCTGTCGACCAAGTTTCAACTGTGTGATCCTTATAGTTTTGGAATAAAGTGGCTGTGACATCTTACCACTTTGGAAGTGCATATCTTTCAAACTTGATTTTGAGTAAAAACTGTAATAGAAAGTTCAATGTAATTTTTAAAGACCTATCTATAGATACGCCTCAAGTACAGGATTGATGAAAAAAATTTTTTTTTTTGAATCCCTTTCGGGAATAATGCTATATTTCTAAAACTGACAACCATATTTCGTTCAAACCAATTTTCATTGAAAGTTTTTATTAAGATCTACAGCATATATATATTTTTTATTTTTCACTCTCTTATTTCAAAAGTTAGAGGGTGGGGGGGAGAGACACACATTTTACCACTTTGGAAGAGTACATCTTTGAAACGGTTGACTTTGAGAAAAATCGTTTTAGAAACCTCAATGCAGATTTAAAGGCTTATCTATAGATACCCTACACGTATAGGTTTGATGAAAAAAAAATTTTCAGTGTCAGTTCCATGTATGGGGGGGAGCCCCCCCTTAATTCATATTTTTTTTTATTTTTGTGTAGAAACCGTAAAGCGGTTTACAGAATACATCTACCTACCAAGTTTCAACTGTGTAATCCTCATAGTTTTGGATTAAAAAGGGTGTGACATACATGGGTTTGGCCGAATCTATAAGGTTTTCGTTTTTTGCCTTTAGGCTACGAAACCCTAAAAATTGTGATAGCCATTCTACGTCCTGTATTCTAACAATGAAATCGTTAAATATGGCTGACTGATGGCAAAAATATATTTGCGCATGTGTAATTTAAATTCATTTTCATAATGTGATTGATATAATAATTCAAAAAGCTGAAAATCTGTGATATTACGCTCGCTTGTCGTTTTGTGAAAATATTTTGCAAAAAACAATAATTTGGAAACAAAACTTTTCTATTAGCTAACACCCTTTAAAAAAAAGAGTAGGTAAGTAAAGTAATGACGTTGCACAGTCAATAGAAACAAAAGTTCTCACTATTGTTCCAATTGTACTTTTAAACACGAACGAGAAAATGAAGTGAAGGGCAGCTAGACAATTCGCCGCAGACGAAATACGGCGCGAGCTAGCTTGCCCAATTACTATCCGATAGCGGTTGCTTGAATTGGCCGCAGGCAAGCCTGGGCACCTCCCCTTTAAGGTTAAGGGTGCTTTTCGATCGGAGATGTGCTATGCTATGTTCCTATGGATGTGTTTGATATCCACCAATAAAACAGGTTCAACTAACTTAAGCTATGTTTTTATATGATGAATGGATGCTTGCTTTGGATGCGTGCTATGGATGGATACCGCTCCCCGTGCCTTCCCTACCGTCTCGGTCGATACATCGCATGGCAAAGTTCGAGCTATTCATCTCCCTCGGACAGTTACCTCGAGGTGGCGCTTCTTCATAGCACATCTTACTCGCCCCGCTTAGCTTGGCATCAGTGGAAAAGGTCACATAGTTTCGTAGCTTAGCGTTCACATCCTCGCAGCATAGCTACATAGCGTAACTCTGGTGGAGAGGCAGCCTAAGGGTCGTATCGCTCGCTCCACCCCGCCTTAACAGCTGTTTGACATTCCACCAGCAGTTAACATAAATGGCAAAACGCAGCCTTGACGGCTCATTTCCTCTTTATTTTCCGTTCATTTTTATGGAGCCTTCGATGCGTCTTAAAAGATCTAATAAAACGCACCAGCCAGAAATTTGGTTATCAAATTTTGCTGCGATTTGTTTTAGTATCAAATAACGCTCCAGCCCTGAATTTCACTTTACGTCCGAGCACAAACATTAAATCTTTTACTTATCAGGCACTTATTTTATTTTATTACTAGCTTCCGCCCGCGGTTTCACCCGCGTGGTTACCTTTCCCGTGGGAATATCGGGATAAAAAGTAGCCTATGTTACTCTCCGTCCTTTCAACTAACTCTATGCCAAAAATCAAGTCGATTGGTTGCTTAGTTAGGGCATCAAGGACAAACAAACACGGTTTTGCTCTTAAAATATTAGTTAGGATTCACCCAAAGATCTATATCTGTATCTTTGTTGCTCTAGCAGTAGCGACCTTGGAATTGGTTGATGAAGATTATCCAAATATCTGGTTTTTTATCAACAGATTCACCCATTAAAAATAAAACAACAGATCTGGTCAGTTTCTACATGTCTGGTCTGAAAATCCATCCATACCATAATTGCCAGGAACAGTGTCAACCTTACGAGTGAAGTGGCTCGGTATGTCCGGTGCACCGCGACACTCGTGGAAGCCTCACGACCGGTATCGATCCCGCGCGATGCTTGCGACTGCCCACTGCAATACCTGCTTGACATTAGCACATATTCAGTAGTTACGTCAGCGAATCTAGTTTATACAGACTAATGATGCTTAATCCAATCATTATGATCTCATTTTGAACATGCATTTGATGCTGTTATGGAGCAGAATAGCAAAAGATATTAATGAACTGATTTTTTGGGCTTGAGGAACATTTCCCCAAGTTAATCGGAGAAGATTCTTTCTGTGATGAAAATATTTGTTGAAAGATTAAGCATTCCATGAAATCAATATGGCTTTATAATTCTTGTCGAAGTTTGTATTTCGATGCTATCTACTTAGTTCCTAGATGTGCTTAAATGACTTGAGCATTTGAACATGAAATGCACTTGAGCTGTACACCACCATTTGTAACCATTTTCTAACGAATAAATGATCTGAATCTGAAATGTTCGCGTCAGCATCTAGTGGTTTTTCGTTCCTGTAAGCGAACATTCAAAGTCTGACGTCAGCTCTATTCAAAGCTTCCACCACAGAAACTTATGCCCACCAAACACGGAATGTTCCAGAAACCTGAACTTGTCCTAGAAGTGTATTTAGTCTGGCGCGTGTATGCACAAGGAGGAACGCCCCGCAGGTATTCGGGGTCAGTCGCGTAGGCCGACAGGCGAGGCGGACGCCGTAAAACAAATCAATTAAACCCCCTCTACACTGTACGATCCGACTTTCTGTATTTAAAGGTACGGTTTAGGATTTTAAACGAATGAAACGCAACAGCAAATCTGCAAAGCTAAAATTTTTGTATCTGGCAATATTGTTTGACTTGGCGACCAGAAAATGCATGCCTAAGATCTGTAGTCTTCTTATCTTCAATTGCTGCTTGATGCAGTATTTAAAGTTCGAGTCGATCGATCGATTTGAAATGAATGCAACAACAAGCGAACAGAATATTACTGATCTTGGTAAGCTAGATTTTTTTATATCGGGAAAACTTGATTGACTTAGGGACCAGAAAAAAAATCTTTGGGTCTGTACTTTTAAGCGTGGTGGTGGTTTTCACTCAGTCAGCAGAAATGTTTGCAGCAGTTGCCAAATAATTACTTACCCAATCACAGAAGACTCTCGTGCCCTTCATGACTTATTCTTCTACAGCAGTATAAACATGTGGTAAGTAGAATCGTATGTTCTGTGTAGGGCTGGCTATTGTAGTGGACCAAAGACCGGCCGCGCCTGCTACATCAATCAATGGCTAACGTCGCAATAGACACGCAGGTGACGATGCCGCATAGTGACAATACCAGGCCGTATTTTAATAAGTTTGTAATTTTAGGAATGGTAGGTTAGGTAGGACGCAAAATTATGCGAACTACCCCCTTACTATTAGTTCTTATCGCATTATGTAGCATACATATATATTTTGCTTACAATATTACTTTGATATTGCTGTAAACAGTAACAGCTTATCGTCAAACTGGTTATGCTGATCATTGTCATTCCAGCAGAGATAGGCCGATAATTGAAACTAAGAGCTGAGTTCATCAACTGTCGATTAAACAGTCGTGGCTTAAAATAGCGTTCTGTCCCTTTTAACTTAAAAGAAATCACTGAAATGCCATTGCGTTTAGCGTCAATCGGCCGATTACTCGTTGATGAAAATGGGAATAAATGTAATTTGTACTAGCAATCACTCGACATGGTTACCGGTGCTGATCAAGCAACATCATCATCATGTTTAAAAATGTTGAGTAAAGGTTCTGTTACCATTAATGTGTGTAGGTACTTGAAGCAAATATGTCATACGAGATCGCATTGTGAAAATTAGGAAGACCCTATATTATATAGGGTCTGAATCTAATTGTTATCTCTTTCATTTCCGTGCTTTTTCGTGGCTTCTGTCCTACTTGCCAGTAAAATATGACAGTTGTGTTGGTCACAGATTTCAACGCAAATTACTATGAGGAGTTTCACCCGAATTCTTTTCGTAATAACACGTGTTGTGAGGCACCATTTTTAACTTAATCTACCGTACAATTTCTAATATATTACAAAATATATTTACTTGACATTGGCAAAATTCGCGAATTTTATAGCGAGCACGCCATTAATTAAGAAAGAAGAAGAAGAAAGTACTATGAAGGTCACATAATCTAGTATAAAATATAATTGTCTTTTTTTAACTTTTTAATTTTGCAGGTTACAATGCTATTTTTATGTGATAAATATTAAACAAGAAAATATACTAGAAAAAAACAACTAGTCTCATTACATACTACCCATTTATCACACAAGGAAAATGCGAAGCCTCTACATTTTTTAAACTCTAACTAAACGGTGTATCCAGCATTCCAGTCAAAACATAACAATCAGCAGTCGTTGACAATGGTGGTGACAGTCTGAGTTTCCGCGACTCGGCGACACAATGCGCCGGTGTTGGTCGTGCAACAATGACGTCACTGCGCCAGCCCCGCTTCACAAAGTACCTCGAGCACGAACACATATATAAAAACTGGAAAACTCCGGACAGTGTAATGAAAAACAAAGATAATACGTTTTCTAAGAATAAAAAAAAAAATATGCTCAACTCTTCCACAGCTAAAGAATCCTTTCTACAGTAAACTAGAGTAGCGGTTATTAAAACTATTGCTATTACACACGACACCACTGAAAACCGTAATTTTCAGAAGTTGTAAGTAAACTTTTTACATATTGTACTGATTGAAAGACAAGAACTCTTGAGTGAAACAAGAATACATCTCATCTCCAAGAGAATTTTATAGAGATAAATAAAAAAAATCGTCAATGCTTCGTGACTTTAGATAAATGCTATTCAGATCGTCGCTTCCAAAGAATTATTAAAAGATAACTTGAATGAGAATAATTGGGAGTGCTTGTCATTATTTCATGTCATGGCGTTGCTTGCATTTTTTTTGTACCTAATAAAAAATGTTAACGAGCAGAACGTCAGGGGTTCCCTTTTGAAAATTCACAAACAACTTTGTGGTTTGATGGTAAAGTTTACAATAGAAAAAAACAAAGAAAATCTTAAATGGCTTTGATCTATTGATGTAAAGTTAAGTTGAAAGAAAGTCTCTTGATAATCAGACGGAAACTGTACAACAATATTTTATGATTTTGTAATTTTTGCATTTTTTAATGCTATTTTTATACTTATGGTAAATTTTAAATAGAAAAATATTGGGAAAAATTAACTCGGCCACAAGTGAATTCTCAGACGGGAATCGAACCCGCGACCTTTGGAAATCCGGTCCAATGCTTTCGATTCCCGTCTGAGAAACCACTTGTGGCCGAGTTAATTTTTCCCAATATTTTTCTATTTAAAATTTACCATAATGTACAACAATAATTTGAAAAGCCATTTTGCAGTGAACTCGTTTTCCGTTAACTTTCGATTTTAAGACGGACGGAAAATAATATTTTTTCATTTCATAGCTTAAGTCGTATTTTCAATTTAGTAGAGTAATGCCATTGCCATTTTGTAACAATAATGCTGCTTTAAACTGTTTTTCGTAATGAAATCATTACGAAAAACAGTCCAGTAAAAGTTTAGTAAGTACCTATTGATTCTGTTCGCGTACACAAATTCAATATTATCATTATATCTACATTACTACATACAAATTACTACTGTAGTATTTTTCACATTAATCGTATTAATATGTCATTGTGCTCAAATACAGCAGTTTACTTTTAATACTGCAAATATTCGATGATTCTACTGTTGACGTTGGCTAATGAAATCAGTAAAGTTCTCCTGTTTAAGTTCTCTCGATGCAATGCCAATGAAATGGATCGATGCGGCGATCGTAACAGGCGTTAAGTCTTGTACTAAGTGTCTCAACCCGCTAAAAGGTACCTAATGAATTAAATTAAGCCCTGCCGTTGCTAATGAGGTATCCTTGCCATCGACCCAGCCTAGAACTCCTCTGAAGGTGGATCCAGATGTCCGTACCGTACCTCCGTTTCGTATCAAGCGTCGCGATCAAGATCGCTAGTCTGGACGCCGTTTCTTCCGTTCTTGGCGTTTGGTAGTTTTGGTACTGTACGGTGGTACTGCATCTTGATGCGGATACAGGTACGCTCCGATCTATTGCAAGTCGGCTTTTTGTCCGTTCAAATGAAATGAAAGCGCGATGATCGTAGTGACGAATATTGCGTTGCCAACGTTGACACGAGACGCAGGTAAGGTACGGACAAAACAACATAACATCTGGACCCACCTTAAGGATCCCCTATTGAAAATTATCGCTTACTGAATGCTTACACCGATTCCCAATTTGGGGAACTCAATCCGAACACTCGAATCGCTCCATAATTGTGATAAAAACTTGAAATTTAAGAGTTTACTTTGTAAGAATTCAATTTCCGGCTTTATTTGCGGGATTTTACTTTTAGACGGGTTTGATTACTTCAACTTTATCAGAAAGATTGGGATTGCGCTATTCCTTTTGACATAGGCGTTTTTTTATATTTAATAACAGAACTGTACAATACTTCATAAGTAGGCTGCCTAGAGTTATGTTAGGTCGTGTATTATTAAACACTACATAATTAACTTGCTGCATCTTGTAAGTTTTCTCGGAAGAAAGTTTTATTTCTAAGTTGAAATACCACGCACCATTATATTGTTTCAGCGGCCGCCCACGGTTTCGCCCGTGTGGTTCCCATTCACCTACGAATATCGGGATAAAAAGTATCCTATGTTTTAATGCAGGCTATCTACTATCTCTGTGCCAAATTTCAGCCACATCCGTTGAGTAGTGTTTTTCTGAAAGAGCAACAAACAAACAAACTGACATAGGTCGCATTTATAATACTAGTGGATGCTACGTATTTAATCATCCAATGGACTTCATAATCTCGCCTGGACTGCTAAATTCCAGAGTCGCAGCTCGGTAATTTTAATATCCTGGATGGAAGTGCATCTACGAGTGCGAGTGATGTAATTGCCGGCGTGTCCGTCGATGGTCCTCAATTAACCAGCTATTGGTCGACGTCCATTGCACTCGTGCCCAGATATAGAGCTTCACTTTGCTTCGCTTTATTGAGAGCTTTCCGCATACTATCGGATATCGTATTAAATATTTGAGCTCTCCCATATGAACTGATGACTCGCTAAATAATTTCGTGGGCGCGTGTAATGCAAATGGTAGCTGGGTACGGTAAATGGCGGAGGCTGTGGAATGCTGATTAGATACTAAGAAGTAGTTATAGTTACTTCTCTGGTTAGTTGAAAATGTTTAGATGTAGTTGTAGCTGTGTTGATTCTGCTTGTAATAACGATAACATAGGTACGACATAATAATGACATACTAAAATGTTGCAACTTTTTCAACGCGTTTGATTTCAATGTGTACATCAGCCTTGTCAATACTTACCATTAGGTATGACGAAGGCTTAGCGTATTATCCCTGTCATTCATAAAAAAACATGGGAGAATATACCCCTCTTGCACCGTTTTTTTTAAAGCCTCGTAATAAGTTCCCTTCGTGGCACTACTGCTAATCCACTGCAATAGACACAAAGGCCATTGATTGACTGAAGCACATACTTTTAAACAGTTAATTAACAACTTAGTAAATGAATCGAAACGTGAAAGTGAACTTTGTAGGTAGCCATATCCACTCACTCATCTTATTCCTCCAACAAACCTACGTGGACAAAAATTTACATACTTAATTGTTCTTTTTTTATTTCTTAGGCTCTGCCCGTACCTTAGTATCGACGTGTTATAAGAAGGAATATATTTGCTCGTTACTCCCTGCCGCATTAGCATTTTTAATAGAATTTCAAAGTTTGCTTTCTGCTAATGAAGGAGGATTCTGTTCAATCCTAAAAAATATTACGAATAAGAAAGAATACTTGGCACGTTATCCGTTGAATACCCCGCTTATTGGCTCGCTTTTTTATCACCTTTTCCATTTTTCGCGACTTGAATGTCACGTGTTTCTATATTGAGAATTGAGATTCAGTCTCCGTACTCCAATAGAAGTCAATTCTAGTCGCTTCTATTAAAATTTGCTTTCTATAAGTACGTAAGGTTATAGGACATAGTTCAAACAGTTTTTGTTTGATGAAAAGTAACTGAATATTGTTTTATTTCGTTCTTTTGTGAAAAATTTCATATCAAATATTTCGCAGTCAAAAGAATTTTTGCTTTTCGAAAGCTCATTCAATCAAACAGAACCTTAAGCTTTTGTTGCTTACCTTAAGAAGTCGTGGAAAATTCAATATGAAGCATTAAATTAATAAGATATTCTGTTATTGTTCAATTTCCTTTCCAAATATTCGGGCAACTTATTGCCAGAATAACATTAGCCTGAAGTTTTATTTTTATAAAGCATACTCAATTACTCACTCCTATTTTCCGTTTTTTGTTGCAAACATTTTGCACTTAGTTTTTCTGAGTTTCGTGTATGTTTCTCTATTAAACCATAACTTGAAATACCGTAAAGGATTTGGATGTACGGTGTATCGTTAGAATCCTTCTAGCAGCTGAGTTATTCGTCAACCATCAGACTTTAATTATTTAGATCGGAAGGTGCCAACTCGCGCGCGCAGTTTGAGTTACACTAATGGCTGTGTTTTTTTAATATATACCTAACTAAACTCATATTTCGTTGATCTTTAATCCTGCCCTCCATATTTTCCAATGCTTGAATCCATTATTATGTCTGTGAATCTTATAACCTGGACACCACTGGATTCAGTTCCTTTGTGCCTCCTAATTGGTTGAGATAAGTCTTCGAGACAATGAGCCTAACAAAGTTATAGTAATTAAAGTGGAACCGTCCTTTGATGCAAAATATAGCCTTTGTTACCGTCTACTTATAATTTATGAGGACTTCAACTTTGAGCCTGTTTTTTAGCCGGGTTGTTAAGCTTGTTTCGTTTCTTCGTAACCCTTTGGCGATTGGATCATTATCATCATCATCATTTACCATTTTTAATATCTCCACTGCTTGCTTATTGGTGGATGCTAACGACTGCAAATGCAACCGCAAAGTTGCCGGCGTCTGTCGGTCTTTTACACACTGTACTTCGTTTGGAGAGTGAGAGCTCATACCGCCATCCCCCTTCTTCCATCAGACATCCAGACGCACTGCGGGCTACCACCCTTTCTTGGTAGATATTCCGAAATATCGCACTAAGCGCTAAACGGGTGGAACTCCCTCCCAAGGAAATCGAATGAATTTTCTATGATTGCATAACTTTCCTTTGCCGCAAATGGTGAACCGACATTCCGCAACTTCTTGAAAGAAAACCAACCACTAACAAAAATATTGTGAGTAATAGCATAATAGACTTATAAGACCCTATTTAGCTAACAAGTGAAACACACGAGTGGCATTAGTAATAGAGATTGTCCTAAATCTATTTAGGGGTTAAGTCGACCGCCTAAAGTAAGTTCTGTCGCCCTCTGTCGCCGGCGGCGGCCGTAATATCATCGATATTTTCTAAGAGAACGCCCCTGGACACGGTATTATTGAATGTAATACTGTTATTACCTACGTCAATAAAGAAAGGAGGGGACATCAGGGTTGCCCTTTGCGGTAACGTTTTGAGGTAAATAAGAGTTCGATGCGTTTATTTTTAAGATTATCCAAATACTTGTCTCAAATAAACGGTTGTTATTATTTGGCAGCAAATTGTTGTTACTGTTTCAAGCCATAGAATGTGTTTGTTATCATGTACGATATCTAATCTTGCCATATAAAAGTTTTCTTGTTTTAATACTTTTGCTTATTGCCGGATGATTGCCCTTGACTATGCTATGTTCTAGGACCTATGGGTTGAATCAGTAGCATTAGCGCGAGAAGTCCAATATCTTTTATTACCAACATACCTATTTAATAATGAATTAATTATTTCCGTGCAAATCCTGACCATGACAGGACGTCTCCCCTTTATTACCTAAGTGTTCCTGTTATGAGTGTGGGAGTTTTTACAAGTGGTGTATTTATTCGGGATGTGGGGCGAAGACAACGCGTAGTTCGCGAAATGTATTATTTATGTACTGAGATTAAGTGAGGGATGTGGGAATTGTCGTAATGTAGCGTTCTGCTGATGGATGCCTGGGATATTTCACTGACAAAACATTTACTGAGCCGTCTCGTCGTGTTTCGCGAATTCACTGAGTTAGTATAAGTAGGCGCTGTTTTTGGATGCCTTTTTGTTGAGAATAAAGTTCTTGTGAATAAAGACTGCTGAATTGCTGATGAAGTGCGTAAGGTTTTGCTTCAAATTTTCTGTGTTCAATGTAAAGTTATTGTTTTAGAGCTTTTGCTCAAACAAACAGTCTGGCACCGCAGTTTAGCTTTTCTGCTAACATTTCAAATATACATATAAAAAGCATACATTATGGAACTCCCTTCCAGAAGGTATCAGGAAATTTCCTTTCCCGAACGTAATTATCACGTTTCCTTTTCCATATCATATATTATATATAGGTACCTTACTCGTATCTTTTTAATCTCCCTTTCTCTTCATAAATTTCCTACTCCCCCCTCTTTTTTTGTCCTTATCCACTTATTCTCTTCTACTCAAGGTTGCCCGGAAGAAATTGCTTCTTAACAATAAGGCAGCGTTTTGTGTGTTTTCCTTCTTCTGTCTTTTATGTGTAAATTTTTCATGTGCAATAAAGCGTTTTTATTAGTGTTGTTAAAATTGCACGACATAGTTTTGATTTCTTAGTAAACAAGTAGGTATGATTTTCGTGTAAATGAAAATGATTTTAAGCAATGACAGATGGAACAAGGACGCTCCTATAACTCCTATTCAGGAGTACAAGTTAGGTACTGAAACACTGGGTCAAAACCTCCTAAGTTCACCTTAAACTCGCCATTTAATTCCTGAATCCGAGTTCCCGTGGGACAGCAGTGCTTTCAGTGGCAACTTTTAAGTCCCCTTTACGATTCTGGAGTTGTCACTTGTTATCCTGAAGTTTCCCGAAATGCCCTCATGGGAGAGCATGCTCTAACGAGAACATGGTACAGCGTACAACAAACTATGTTTTAAGTTCCGAATTCGAGTGATGCAGAGAATAGATTTATTTTTTACTTAATCGCGCTTATTTTTTCGCATAGGTAATCGTTGATATAAAATATTTGTCTGTCCGGATTACAACGGGTTAAGAATAAATTTCCTCGACGTTTTGCCACCTTACCATGGAGCTTTGTCCCATGTGCTTATTGCGATAGTGAGCGCGTTAGGTTTTTGTATGGCGCTGGTGTAGTCTGTGGCGTAATTCGCTAGATGGCGGGCCGATGATTCCATAAAAATCGACGCGTTCACGATCGCCCGTGAGTAATAATCAATTCAATCGAGGCTGTTAAAATCTCTTGTTTCAAAGAATAACGCTTGTAATACGAGGAACGGGAGTCCTTGCGAGAAGTATCGTACCTTACGCATAGATTTCACCATTATAGCGTAGTTTCAATGGCAAATGTAATAGTAGGCCGGCCATGAAGCCAAAAGACCCTTAGAAAACGATTTTCGCTCAAGTCATCTCGAATATTGGTATATATGGTATCAATGGATTCAGTGTGATGTCTTGAACAGAAATAAATGAGATGACAAGCGTGGAAATGGTGGGGGTAGAAACTGCGATGTAATAAATGCGGCGGTACAAAGCAAACATTTTTTTTCGTCTTAAATACTAGTGTTCAGCCTCGGTTTCACCCACGTGTTTTTCGTCCCCGTGGGAATATCGGAATAAAATGTATCCTATGCTTTAACCAGCCAGACTATAAACTATCTGTGAGCCAAATTTCATCTAAATCGGTCCAGCCGTTCCTGAGATAAATGGTAAAACTTGGTTTAGTTTTACCATTTAGAACCGACGAACTCAACAACACATGGTGGTGCCTACCATGTGGGCTATCAAATGTAAGGGCTTTGGAAGTATATTCCAAATATATAACACACTATAGCATTTTCACTACTTGGTCTAACAAATTAGTCGAAAATGACAAAAAATATATATTTTTTTTTAATGTATAGATTGTGTTCTATATCCTAGACCTGAGCAGCCCCTGCTCGATCTTCACTCGAGCTCAATTCCCGTAATCGTGGTGCCTAAAATAATTTGAGACATTTATTGTAGGTAACTAAACCAACTTAATGAAGCATAAACAGCCACAACACCGACTTGGATGTCCTAAAAAATGCCTGTTGACCTCCGACTTTGGCATTGTTTAACAATTGCAGAGTTTTTAATTGGGCCCTTGGGTAGCCTTTGTTCCATGCCTTTTGTAAGCTGTGTAAGGATACTAGGAAATGTCACCAATTTGTAAACTTTTAATTTATTTAAGTCGGAAATGTAACTTCAACATTTTCTCTATATAAATAAAACAAAGTCAAACAAAGCGGTTCTTGAGCACTTATCTCAGGAACGGCTGGACCGATTTAGATGAGATAAGGCACACAAATAGTTTATAGTCTGGATTAAAGCATAGGATACGTTTTATTCCGATATTCCCACGGGGACGGAAAACACGTGGGTGAAACCGAGGCTGAACACTAGTTTAATTAGGTTCAAAACAATGTTACGCACTTGGGGACAGCCGTGTTTATTCAACACACACTGCCTCCAAGATACGGTCTGCTCAGCTAGCTCAGATGGGCACGAGACTCATGGGAGTGTGCGTGGGTTCTACCTTGATGGCTGTTACACTCGGAAAGAAAATATGGAGATTAGTTCACTAAAAGGTTCTAATTCTTACTTCTAAAGAGGGCGCCACCAACACAGGAGTGTTGGAATAAATCAAACAAAGTGATACATTTCTGACAAAAATTCTATGTATATTGATGTTAAACCAGTCATTATTTAAAATTACAAACAATTCTTTCTAAACATTATTAGCAGAAAACATGGGCACTGTTAATAAAACTCATTAAAAGTTAAAGAATAAAAGTTACATGTGGGTACTCAAAAACACATGGTAAATTATTTGGTCATGACCTGTGGAAACAAGAATCAGTGGAAGCGTCCTTCCATGAATCTATTCTGAAGCTAAATGTACAATCCTAAGTTACTTCTATATTAAAATTACATTAATACAACTGTTTTACATGTCGATGAAATTCTCAAACAAAAAGTACACAAAAACATACGGAGTTCGTTGTTAGCTTACGCAGCCATCCTCCAAGGTGTTGGTGCACTCACTCTCCCATGCATCAGAGGAGAACACTTCTATATTCTGTGGCCTGAGACGAGACACACTGCATCAAGGGGACATGTGCATCAGCCCGGGGAAAGTTGTCAGAAATGCAAATAAAATAACTTAATTTCTGGCTTAAAACAAAGGAGCGGCTCTCTGCAACAAAATAAGAGAGCACACGATAATTCTCAAGAAGTTCCACCATGAAGCGTGAGACTCCAACCAAGACGAAACGGTATGAAAAACTCACCTGCCGCTCCATATTAAAATTCTTGAATTTACTTATAAAAATATATTGGCACTAGGCCATATTCTGGACAATCACCACCTCATCTCCAACAACGGATCGGACGATCCCAATATAAATTTTCTGCTTCTAATATTTTAAGTCGTATCGACGCAGAGGATCGAAAGAAAAAAGGCAAGTCACCGTCACCGGCGACCATAGACGAGCCGAACCAAAGACAATGATATATTGTTCCAGAATTTTCCACAAAAAGAATTTAGATTTTTATTCTAAAACTAATTGAAATGTATTTTAATAAATACAGAAGACATACTGAAAGTAAATAAAACCATTACAATATTAAAAAACATTAGACAATAGCAATAAATATGCAATGAGTAACTTTCACAACGACAGCAAGTTGTGATTTATAACACTAAGTTATTGCCTGTTACGAAACGTAAAACGTCAGATGTCATGTCATTCGCTGTCAATGTCAAAGTCACTCAAAACAATAACACTGGTAGTTGTTATTGTGAAAATATTGAAAACAACAAAATATTACGGAATGAACGCTAAAACTTTGGTAAATACGTGTAAAGAATGATTCTGCAATGAAATAGCTCGGTGCGCAAGGAACCTACGGTTAGTAACACTAAAATCAGTGCCACAAAAGAATGGTAAACAAAACACTATCGTGTCTGGGGCGACGGTGTATCCCGTGGTCTGTTCTTGGCGTCGTTGATGGTAAATTCAACACAGGGCCTGAGCCCAGTCCTGCGAATAGACCACCAGACACACCCTCACTCCAGTCTCGAGAGTGAAAATACCACGGTTGCGTATTATACACGCAACAACAAATTACGAACACACTATTACGACTGGGCTAACTAAATTGAAATAGCGATTTGGCTAGAATCGGACTCATGGCCATAATCGCTATATTCGCTATAGACTGAATGAAGAGATTGAATGAAGGGATTGCTTCCTCCACGTTAGGATAACGTAGTGAAACTCGCTACGACTACGACTCTTTTATGTGCTACGACGTAGTCAATTCGGTTCGTAGCACTGATTTTATAGGAGCGCTGGTTTAAAATATGTATTGATTTATCTCTGATATTATTGCACGCTTCAATCAAGTTGCTTACTCGCTACTAATCTATTAGCAAAATTCTGTTCCTAATAAAATAGGTGCATTAATTTTCAATTTCAATATGAAGAAAGTAAATTATTATTACGAATCTACTACCAGAACGAAAATCTACTACCAGAAAATAAAAGGCTCGCCGTAGGTACTTACGGGTTATTGTGCCGAAATGTTTCGTAAATGTTAACGTTCTTTATTGATTAGTCTCTTGCTTCCCATTTATTAATATACTTCTATGTCTACGTCAAGTTGCCTACTTATATATTCTACATTAGTTGATTACTATTTGTGATATTTTGAGATATGATAACAGTCACTGATCTAATCAATATCTCGAATAAAAATGCTTTTGGGCGTTGTTATGTTTGTGTACTTACTGCTTATTTTTTATGAATTTCTTTCAAATTTCATCATGCCGGCGAACTTGTGGAAGGAACAGTCGGACGACTCTGCATCAGTTCTTTTAATGTTAATTCATCACATAGTACCTACCAGTGAAAAAAATAACATAAATAAACCTTTTTTTTATAATTTTTGAATTTACGCATTTTTCAATGTTATTTTTATACTTATGATAAATTTTAAATAGAATTAAATAGAATAGAATTTCGACGGTAGTTCGCAAGTCTCGGTAGCTCAGCGGTTAGAGCATTGGACCGGATTTCCAAAGGTCATGGGTTCGATTCCCATCTGAGAATTCACTTGTGGCCGAGTTAATATTTTCCAATATTTTTCTATTTAAAATTTATCATAAGTATAAATAAACCTACTTGAAAAGGGAAAAAAATAGCCTTTAGGAGTCGGTGCCAGCCAAGGGAATTCTGCATTGCACTTCTATGTTTTTCTTACCTTGGCTGGCACCGACTCCAAAAGGCTTATTTTTTCTTTGTGAAGTCGGTTTTTATTAAAAAGCTTTTTATTTCACAATTTTTAAAGTCGAGAAAAGCGCCTTTTTTTATCAATTCATTCCATTTATTTTACTGCAAATCAAAATGAACTCGTCGTCGCCGTTTAGTATATAACAGCGCAATCTTGCGGCATATTAGGAACTACTACGTACACAACCGCAACAGTTTTTTATCAACATTCCCTAAAAATACCGAACCGATTTCAAAAACTGAAAATAGCGTTTGTATCATTGGAATCGTTTAAGCCTGTCTTAATCTCGTTTAATCCTAAGTAATCGGTAAACATACATACATACATATATATATATATATATATTGATAACCTCCTTTGTTTGAAGTCGGTTAGAATACGTACTTTTCCGAATTTCGTGTAGAACCTTCTGGTTAATATAGATAAGATATTTCTGACATGTGACCTTACCAAAAATACACACAACCGTTTGTCAATGGCATAACTCGTCTTTTTATAACATTATTTATTTACAAAGGAATCGCAACAGGAAAATTTCTTCACAACTTGAAAAACAGAACCAAAGTCAAAGTTATATTGTAAATGTTTACGGAGACAGATAACATATCCGTCGAGCTTTGAGGAACAAAGGGGATTTTATCGGATACATGTCAGGGTTGGCACATTTGGTTTTTTTTATTTTGGGAAGAAAGGGATTGTGTGGAGGGGAAATAAAATATTTTCATTCAATTAATATAGTTTTGCGGATAACAATTATAGCTTATGATTTTGTAATTTTTGAATTTTTCAATGCTATTTTTATACTTATGGTAAATTTTAAATAGAAAAATATTGGAAAAAATTTACTCAGCCACAAGTGAATTCTCAGACGGGAATCGAACCCGCGACCTTTGGAAATCTGGTCCAATGCTCTAACCGCTGAGCTACCGAGACTTAGAAGACTTGAGAAGTCTCGGTAGCTCAGCAGTCCCGTCTGAGAATTCACTTGTGGCCGAGTTAATTTTTTCCAATATTTTTCTATTTAAAATTTACCATAAGTATAACAATTATAGCGTTTGGGAAAATAAATTGATTGTTGCAAGACAGCCTGGCTATCTACTTACTATCTATCTACATCTTATCTAAGTCTGACGCCATAATGTTGTGTTCCAGCAGTAGAGCTAAGATAGCCAGTTCCTCAGTGGTTGACGATTCCGGGTGAGGCGCGCTTCTACCTTCAGTCTTTTCATTTAACATTAGGTACGATGATGACGTCCCTCCGTCTCAACGTCTCCCCGTTGTTCATAAAAAGCCCGTCTAGCAACCCTGTGTGGTTGATCCCGACCCTGCCTGGAAGCCACTCGGTAGACGTTAAGATAATCTCTCTGATCCCCCTTTAAGTTGGGTTTCTTCGGTTTCAGTATTGATGGACTTTATCCCTCGTTTTATCTGGTGTCGATGCCTCTATAATTAATAGATGTCATGCATTGAGGTGGTGAGTATCTTTTGGTTGATTTATAGAGATTTAGTTTCAACTTCAAAAAGAAAGAGTTTCTACTATGTTTTTTTTTGTGTATTTCAACCGATTACTCGGAAGGCGCAATAACCGATTAAAATTAATCAAACGTTATTATACTTATCAGGTTTATTCCCAAGTTTATTTAATTCTTTTTTTTTCCAGTGTCTTTTCTTATTTTTATTTACTTTTGTCCTTTTAATTTACGAATTCCTGTCCTTTTAATTTAAATACGCTTTATGATTATGACCCATTTTATGCTTCTTCTAGTAACTTAAGTTGTGTCTTACATTAATGCACTTTTATCTTTCTTTTTTTGTTGTTGACATTGTATTTTTTATATATATAGCTTAACATAAGTACCTGAAGTACGTCATGCTCACTGAAACGTTTCTTCGGCGGTGTCGTGTGAGGCGGGTCGTTACGTTCCCTAAAATATGGTTCAGCGAAGCGATGGCTGGTTCATGCGTCATGCTCGTGAACAGGCACCGCTAGCGGAAATGGGTTTACTTCAGTCTGTTTGTCTTAACGTTGTGCTTAGATTAAATATTTTCATCTAAAATAAATTTATATTGACCTGTATGTTCGTCTCAGCTTGCAGTTCAGTAATCTTATAATGCGAGAAATGTAATGGATGATAATGATAAGTCCTTCTTTGCAAGTTGAAAATTGTTTTCGGTTAGGATTCCTATAAAATGTAATTTTATTTTAGTATTTTCTTTGTGATGGAAAGTGACCTTACTGATTTGTTGAGGTCACTTTTCAATTTGACGACTGTATGAAATAAAACGGGGAGAAAAAACAGCCCTTGACGAGTTTCTTGCCAGTTCTTCCCGGTATAAGGTCTCCCGCCGCAGGGTTTGTGAACCGATGGCGTAGCTTCTTTGACATTCATAAGTGCTTGTAATAGCCTAAACTGTATAAACAAGATTGGGTTTGAGTTCGAATAAGTATACGTTGATTGAATGCTATAAGACAAGAACGTGCGTTTAGACTATTAAGAATATGTATGGTTACTCTTCCTTTCCTATGCCAAAAGTGTTCCTCAGCCGTTTCTTTGGAACAAAGGTTTGTTCCAATGAAACGGCTGAGGAATGGTAAAGGCTTACCGCGCAGTGTTAAAGTGCCCTTTAATATTTCCCGGGTGTTGTTTTGGCATGAATACGTAATTGGATTGCCGACGACGCACGCACCGTTAACTGCCGCTAATTATATTAACAGGGACTGGGACATGCTCTCAAGAAATTACGAGTGTTTTCATTATTCAAATACTTTGAATGCATCTGCAATTACAAGTTGTAGGTAATGAAAATGCCTTAGAGGTATTTAAAGTTTTGTACGGTATTTAAATTTTGCTGTTCAAATACAGCTAGTTTGTGTATCTTAATATTGAAACGAAACGAAATTTCTGAAACGTATTTTTTTATTGCTTACAGGAGACTTATGAGATAAGATAGTGACCGGTAGTGACCGCATTAGTTATAAACTGTGTCGCAGTCACTAGCGCCCACCTCCAGAACACATTATTATCATAGATAGGTATTATATATAATAATAGTAGTTTAATAGTTATATAAAGGGCATGCAAGTTTGGGTGTGTATTATATATTCATTAATATCCTGAAAGAGCTTTTCAGTTTCCGAATTAAATAAAAAAAAAAACGACTTGTTGCACTCCAGGAGTGCCGGCAAAAGTGAAAACCGCTTTAACGAAACAGCAGGAGCAGGCATACATTTACGCCGCGTGGAAGAAAGAAAGGGGGTATTACTTCCTCTACCTACTACGCCGCGCCGGCGGCGCTCTACTCTCCATCCGTCTTACGAATTTTCGATCTGGGCCCTTATTCACTATGACCACTTGCCGATTCCTTGCTCAAACCACGCCAATGACGTATTTGGTTTCGACATTTTTAAAATTAGTTTTCTATAAGACACTTACAAATTTTAAAGTTATTTTACTTGTATAATAACTATACAATTTGTGACTGTCATGTACTTGTACAATAACTCTATAATTTGTCAGTATCTTGGAGAAAACGAATTTTGAAAATGTCAAAACCAAGTACGACATTGGCGTGGTTTGAGCAAGGAATCGCTGAGTGGTCATATTGAATAAGGGCTCAGGTCACGTGTCCTGACGAGACTTTAACATTTTTTACCCATCCCAAAAATTTAAAACTCTGATGTGCACAACGCCGCTAAAGAAGTTTTCACTTCAAAAAACGAATCTTAACACATCACATTAGTCATCCTGTCTCCCCTTAATATTGCTACCATAACTTAACCATTAAATATCATTTCAACTGATCGGATCGCGTTTATTACTTGACTTAGTCAATAACAAAGTTTAGTTACTCATTGATCGAGTACTTGTAAAGCCCCAATAAGTATGATCAGAATGTAATAACCACGTCTATTCAAATGAATTGGAACTATCGCAATAATATTGTAGACATCAATTCAGCCTCAAATATAGTTAGACCTTGAAGTCTGAAAAGATAATTTCAAATTGAGAATATCTCATCTCAACTCAATTCTCAAACTCTAATCGATGCAAAATGTTCATACCTACAATATCATGTATGAGTTAGGCTCGAGACGTTTCTTTTTATTTAACATGTAGACTCTTAGCCTACATCCTGTATTGATAAGACTGAAGATGGAAGCGAGCCTCTCCCGGAATCCTCAACCACTGAGAACTGGCTATCTTATCTCTAACTGCCGGAACACAATAATGCTAAAAACATTGTTGTAAGGGCGTCAGACTTAGATAAGATGGTGGTAGCTAGCCAGGCGGACTTACAACAAGTCCTACCACCAACCAAGTTCTCAACTTGAATACTTAATTCAGAAACCTACCATAAGCTACCCCACATAGTCTCCGTGTGAACAACTTACTATATTTACTACTGCCACTGCTCAATTTGATAAAATCTCGTGTTTAGTTAACAGAAAAAGTAATGCCGTGTACCCTGAACCCAGCCAAGGGCGTAGCCTGACGTGCGGTTGATTGTACCTACGTCAGAATCAGGACCAAACATTCACTATAAACGTAAATGTCAGCTCAATCAAAGATAATGGTTTCCCCATAACCGCAGGTTTAGGTCCGCCTCAAATTGGAACTTTAATCAACGCAATCACGCTCGTGGACACCCTTGTACAGAGGACATTTTTTTAAACTACGACGGAAAAACGCTGGGCCTTCATCATATCATACCTGATGTTGAGTAATGATATGGCTGACCGTTAGGTTAGCAAGACGCCAACCCTCAATCACTGAGGAACTGGCTTTATCTCTTACCTGTCAACACAACTTTAAAACATTGTTGTAATTGCCAGACGGACTTAAACAAGTTTAACAATCACAGACCGGGCGCGCTATCCGTGTGAGCCACTGAACTGAGATCCTCTATTAAAAATATACAAATGCAAATCTTTTCTTACTAGTTCTATCGAAGTTCGAATACTTCGACAGCTATCTTCACAAAGTTTCGATTTCGTGATCTAAAAATACAACTACAAGTTGTGGAGTTTCAACCCCGAGTTGTCCGTAGGTAAACAGGGTGGAAATTTAAAACGGGACACCAAGGGCAGGTACCTTACTTTTTTTATGTAGCTGTTGTAGCTACATAAAAAAAGGTTCAGAAACCATCTTGAACTGCACTCACGGATTTTGAAAAATATTTGTTTTCTTTTCAAAATCCGTAAAAAAAATTAAGGATGGTTTCCTAAGAATGTTCTCATGTAGCAACAACGGTTAAGTTACCTGCCGTTACTGCCCCGTCTTAGATGTCCACCCTGTATATTACAGTGCTGTGTCGTGTACGGTCTCGCTCGCTTCTGAATTGGTTCGTTATTTCAGTTGGTTGCCAATTTTGCCAACCCGATTGTGAGTTACGTTGGCACTAGTGGTTGGTAAACGTTTAGTTAGTGTGTGATAGTTGTTTTTTATTTTTCTAAATTAAACTTCAATTTTATAATAGTTAAACTAGTAGTGGAGTGGATAATGACGGTCAGCTGCGGGTCAATCATCGTAAGTTTACCGACAAAGGTAGAACAGAAACGCTAACAGTTTTGATTGTGTTTTTTTTTGTAAAAAGTATTTATTTTGAATGAAAGAAAGAAAGAAAGAAAGAAGATATTTGCATTTGTATTGCATTATTTGTTACGTTAGACTCCTCTCCGTCTTAACAGAAGCGCATTCTAAGGCTGCATGCAAGTAACGTGCGCTATACAATGGGAGGACGGCCTAAGTATGAAAGAGCAGTTTTCCATCAGTAGTTGGATAGCGAACTCATTATTAATTGGAACTAATTGCATTTATGCATCATAATTGTACTTAGGACGGCCATTGCAGGTTGCAGTTGCAGTGAAGGCCTGCATCGATCCTGCCGTATGAATATTAGATGCGGCCGTGACTGCAGCCTCGCTAGGACCGTTATGTTTTAAATTTATTAGGATGGCAGGTAAAAGGAATAATACGTTTTAGAAAGAAAGAACATTGAATTTATTTGTAACAAATCACACGAAACAAAGGCATACTTAAATATAACAACAATGAAATTTGTTTCAAAACGGTCACGACTCAGCATAATGCGTGGTCTACGACCAGCACTGATCTTCCGTCGTGACCGGTTTGACGATCCGATACGGAAACAAAAAAACGCAAAGTAAACAACAAAAAGACACACTTTTAGATTAATCCGTTAATACATCAACATTGAAGATTGCAATTCGTAAAAAATCACAAGATCGCCGACGAACTCACAACAATGAAATATTGTGTTCATTTTCCGGTACCTAACCTACTTATCTCACGAGTTGTAATTACAATTATTAGTTACACATACTCGTACCAGCAGTTTGCAAAAGTTATTATAAAAACAAGCAAATCAAAGCAAATCACTTACACTTTCTTAACGGAGAAATAATATTAGGCCGCGCATTTAAGAAATACGTAAATAAATATTGAACATTGTTTTTTACTTGCGTTGCTAATTATTTTATCCTAAGGAAGACCAACAACTGGCTTAAACATAAATAGCACTAGAAATAACACCAAGAAGTCATTTACAGGTCCTCACATATAAATAACTGGCTAATCTACAAAAAGCGATACATACAGTAAGCGTACAAAGCAAACAAGACGTTACACACTAACGATATATAAAAAACACACAATTTAAAAAAGATGTTAACCACATACATAAATCTAAGAAAATAACACATTAAATATACATGCACACACATTCTTCATAAAAAAAAAATGCCTAAGCAAGCTTTAAAGCACCTACGCGTAAAAAAGGTGGTCGCCAGTTTACGCCTCGACTTCAAAAACCGCTGTTGAAATTATTTATATGCATTCTATCACTATTCGATTAGTGATTCATGGGAAATAGTATATAAACCGACTAAAGCCCGTGTCTCAGAGGTGCAACGGGTAATTCCGCATGCCCAGGCTAGCCCCTGCCGGCAAAATGTGAGGGCTTTAGTGGGTATTCCCCCCTCTTGGCCCCCATTGTGCTCTTTTAGCTGGATGGGAAAGCAGGAGGCGGTCCAATAGTAAGGTGTCCAACACAGGATTAAACCTTAAGCGAGTCCCACATAACCGCCGCGCCGTCCGCATATCGTAGTGGACAGGTATCCGTAAATGCATTCTCCTCTCAATAATAAAAAAGGGTACAACGGGTCCTTAACAGGTTATATAGGTATAGGTAATCTACGAGTATATATGTGATCTATGGACATCCTACGAGTCTAAAATAAATGATTTTTATTATTATTGTTATAGGAGCGAGCAGTCACAGCCCAAATTTATAAACCACGAATAATCGTCATATAACTAACTATAAGTGATGTGAAGAAAGTTATTCCAGAATGTCAGAACCAGAGGGCACAGAGCATAAAACATAGTCTAGTTTGCTAAACACGTGATTAATGGATCGGGTTCGGGTATTGTCAATGTTTTTAACAACCATTTAGCAGTCAGACATATAAATTACTCGTATGTACCTACTTTACCTAATCTAGACACAGATTATACACTCACCGGCACTATTATTGACCCACCCCCCTTTTTTCATACAAACATGCTCACTTTGCGACTCTATACATAAAAATGTGAACATATTTCTGCAAAGATCTGCATGCTAATGTTTAGGTTAACCATTCGACTGGCCAATGAGCACTTTAAAGATTGAAAAATCTTTTCCCGTTTCCAAGGCTTCCTTTAAGCAATATATAGTGCACTTAGTCTGTAACAACTTTTTTATTTCAATGATGAGTGCGCGAAGAAACTTATAGCAATCATTGTTCTGCATCTATGGACAAATGCAGTGGTTTCGGTACTCATTAAAATTGCTAATTGGTCAGTCGAACGCTTAACCTTAACATTAGCATACAGATATTTGCAGAGATATGTTCACATTTTATGTATAGAGTCGCAAAGTGAGCATGTTTGTATTAAAATAAGGGGGTGGGGCCAATAAATGTGCCGGTGAGTGTATAATTACACACGACAAACAGCACGACCACAGATTACTAAATTGGCACGACTCAGACTTCACAGCTTGAGATTACAGATATGAAACCTGGGGAGCTTTTGACTATCCATAGCTAAAATGTAGTTGAACTGTTTAAAAAAACTCACTTTTCTCTTAATCTAAAGAGTATGTGCTAATTATTAAATATATATATATATATATATGTCGGGGATGGACCGAGATGCGGGTTAATAATATCATCGTCATACATGCGGGCGTTAGAAAATAATTAAACAGTCACTTTAAGATCACAAAACACGTATAATCGGTAAATCGCAATCACCGAAACAAAATAAATTCTTAAACTCCAACTTAACAGTTATTGGTACACAAATCCAAATGTAGGTAGGACGCGGTATTCTCGGAATGCGCGTGCGACACCTCCGAGCGTTCGCCGTCCGTCGTGCCTCCAGCCAGACTGTCCCGCTAGATACCCTCTAGCGTTTTTTTTCGTTGTTGCACCGCACTCCGATTACACCCGAGCGTAGTAAGTTATAATAGCATTCTCCTATGCGCTACGCTCGACGTCCATACATCCCGACCCGACACGGCCATTCTGACCAGTCATGCGTCTCTGCATGACGGTGCTGAACAAGACTAGCAACATGGGTAACTTAGCTGTTCGGCCTTTCTGACCAACAACTTAGCGGGGTGAAATTAAGTTTTAGCTAGAAACTAAATTAAGGTCACAGTTACAACATTTCTTTTAACAAAAATTGAATCACCATAACTTCACCATCTATCTGAAATTTACAGTTGTAAATAACCTGGCAGTGCTCCACATCTGCAACTTTACAAACGACAGTAAAACTTGATTTTTAGCCACTCTGCAGTCATGCTTAGCTAGCATTCTGCGAACACAACATAACCAGATGCACTAAAACTTAGTGCTTACTACCACTTAACTAGCGGCAGCTAGACGCAGTGCTTAATCAGCACTCTGCAACTACCGCTCAGCCAGTGGCAGCAATATACAGTGCTTAACCAGCACTCCGCAACTACTGCTTAACCAGCTGCAGCAAAATAAGTGCTTAACCAGCTGCAGCAAAATCATTTCTTAACCAGCACTCTGCAACTACCACTTAACCAGCGGCAGCAAAATACAGTGCTTAACCAGCACCCTGCAACTACCACTTAACCAGTGGTAGAAAAATACAGTGCTTAACCAGCACTCTACAACTACCACTTAATCAGCGGTAGTAAAATACAGTGCTTAACCAGCACTCTGCAACTACCACTTAACTAGCAGTAACAAAATACAGTACTTCACCAGCACTCTGCAACTACCACTTAACCAGCGGTAGCAAAATACAGTGCTTAACCAGCACTCTGCAACTACCACTTAACCAGCGGTAGCAAAATACAGTGCTTAACCAGCACTCTGAAACTACCACTTCACCAGCGGTAGCAAAATACAGTGCTTAACCAGCACTCTGCAACTACCACTTAACTAGCAGTAACAAAATACGGTGCTTCACCAGCACTCTGCAACTACCACTTAGCAGCGGCAGCAAAATACAGAGCTTAACCAGCACTCTGCAACTACCACTTAACCAGCGGTAGCAAAATACAGTGCTTAACCAGCACTCTACAACTACCACTTAACCAGCGGTAGCAAAATACAGTGCTTAACCAGCACTCTGAAACTACCACTTCACCAGCGGTAGCAAAATACAGTGCTTAACCAGCACTCTGCAACTACCACTTAACTAGCAGTAACAAAATACGGTGCTTCACCAGCACTCTGCAACTACCACTTAGCAGCGGCAGCAAAATACAGAGCTTAACCAGCACTCTGCAACTACCACTTAACCAGCGGTAGCAAAATACAGTGCTTAACCAGCACTCTACAACTACCACTTAACCAGCGGTAGCAAAATACAGTGCTTAACCAGCACTCTGCAACTACCACTTAATCAGCGGTAGCAAAATACAGTGCTTTACCAGCACTCTACAACTACCACTTAACCAGCGGTAGCAAAATACAGTGCTTAACCAGCACTCTGAAACTACCACTTCACCAGCGGTAGCAAAATACAGTGCTTAACCAGCACTCTGCAACTACCACTTAACTAGCAGTAACAAAATACGGTGCTTCACCAGCACTCTGCAACTACCACTTAGCAGCGGCAGCAAAATACAGTGCTTAACCAGCACTCTGCAACTACCACTTAACCAGCGGTAGCAAAATACAGTGCTTAACCAGCACTTTACAACTACCACTTAACCAGCGGTAGCAAAATACAGTGCTTAACCAGCACTCTGCAACTACCACTTAATCAGCGGTAGCAAAATACAGTGCTTTACCAGCACTCTACAACTACCACTTAACCAGCGGTAGCAAAATACAGTGCTTAACCAGCACTCTGAAACTACAACTTAACCAGCGGTAGCAAAATACAGTGCTTAACCAGCACTCTGCAACTACCACTTAGCAGCGGCAGCAAAATACAGTGCTTAACCAGCACTCTGCAACTACCACTTAACCAGCGGTAGCAAAATACAGTGCTTACCAGTGACTATACCAGTGACTGTACCAGTGACTCTACCAGTAACTCTACCAGTGACTTTACCTGTGACTCTACCAGTGATTCTACCTGTGGCTCTACCTGCGACTCTACCAGTAAATCTACCGGTAAATCTACTAGTGACTCTACCTGTGACTTTACCACTGACTCTACCAGTGACTCCAATAGTGACTCTACCAGTAACTCCAATAGTGACTCTACCAGTAACTCCACCAGTGACTACTAGTGACTCTACCAGTGACTCTACCAGTGACTCCACCAGTGACTCTACCAGTTACTCCAATAGTGACTCTACTAGTAACTCTACCAGTGAATCTACTAATGACTCTACCAGTAACTCTACGAGTGACTCTACCAGTGACTCTACCAGTGTCTCTACCAGTGACTCCACCAGTGACACCACCAGTGACTCTACCATTGACTCTACCTGTGACTCTACCAGTGACACCACCAGTGACTCTACCAGTGACTCTACCTGAGACTCTACCTGTGACTCTACCTGTGACTCCACCTGTGACTACCTGTGACTCTATGTGACTCTACCAGTGACACCACCAGTGACTCTACCAGTGACTCTACCAGTGACTCTACCAGTTACTCTACCACTGACTTTACCACTGACTCTACCACTGACTCTACCACTGACTCTACCAGTGACTCCACCAGTGACTCTACCAGTAACTCCACCAGTGACTCTACTAGTGACTCTACCAGTGACTCTACCACTGATTCTACCAGTGACTCTACCAATAACTCTACCTGTGATTCTACCTGTGACTCTCAAAAGAAAAATGGCAATTTGTTGAAAGTTAGTGACTCATTTGTCATATTTACAACAACGCCTTGCTTAAAACCTCTTAATCATTACGTCATATGATAAAATCTGTCAGGCAGGCATCACATGAAATTTAATATCAAGAGTAACGCCACTTACATTTCACAAAATTTTATTTTTGCTCTCGACACTACTCTGACCAATGCCTGTCTTAACAACAATATCTTTAAAATGTTTACCGCTTTAGAAGCTATTGACAATTAAATCAATGACCATTCAGCACGAGACTCATAATGAAATACAAGGTACTGACCAGATATCACAAGACGACGACCGGTGGGCGCACTGACCGAGCACACGTCTACTCATTTCCCCGTCGTTGTAGTCCTAGAGCTTCCAGCGCCATCATAGCATTCGACCTCTTTTGTTCTCGATCCCACTTCTGATGTCGGGGATGGACCGAGATGCGGGTTAATAATATCATCGTCATACATGCGGGCGTTAGAAAATAATTAAACAGTCACTTTAAGATCACAAAACACGTATAATCGGTAAATCGCAATCACCGAAACAAAATAAATTCTTAAACTCCAACTTAACAGTTATTGGTACACAAATCCAAATGTAGGTAGGACGCGGTATTCTCGGAATGCGCGTGCGACACCTCCGAGCGTTCGCCGTCCGTCGTGCCTCCAGCCAGACTGTCCCGCTAGATACCCTCTAGCGTTTTTTTTCGTTGTTGCACCGCACTCCGATTACACCCGAGCGTAGTAAGTTATAATAGCATTCTCCTATGCGCTACGCTCGACGTCCATACATCCCGACCCGACATATATATATATATATATATATATATATATATATATATATATTTAATAATAAGCACATACTTTAAAACATTGTTGTAATTTCTTACACTCACACCAATTGACCTAGCCCCAAAGTAAGCACTGTAAAGCTTGTGTTTTGGGATACTAGGGTAACGGATATAAATACATATGTATATATATATTTATACATATTTATGTGTAGAAATATATAGAAACGTCCATGACCCAGGTACAAATGCTCTTATTCATCATACAAACATTTGCCCCTACCGGGATTCAAAACCGGAGCCTCAGAATAAGCGACACCTTGAAACCGCTGTACGTTCCACTCTACCACGGAGGTCGTCAAAGATTATTATCGTTATTTAGATATTTAGTTTTTATTTTTTCCTTTTCTATTCTATGTATTCCAGTCACTTTAATTACATCTTTCAACACGTTATCCGTTCCATCGTTTTAATGCAACGTATTTCTTACTGTTTATGATTGATGGCGCAATAACTCACTCTTTTTAGGCCGCGAGAGTAATAAAAGGATAATATTGTAGCTTTGAAAGTAGCTATAATATAACCAGCAATGATTTTTCTCGTAACCAGCAGGGGCGTGCATTGGTTTTCCAGCGTAGTAGGCACTGTAGATCTAACTAGTAACTTTGCACTTATCCTATCCTGCTACCGAATATTATAAGTTTGAAAGTTTGTGAGGATATTTGGATGGAGGAATGTTTGTTACTATTTCACTCAAAAACTACTGAACTGATTAAGATGAAACTTTACAGCTTATATATCAGAAAACCACATTGTATGCAAATATTTATAATTATCCTGATATTCCCACGGTATCGGCAACCACGCGGCGAGTGAAACCGAGAGCGGCCGCTAGTCATAAATGATAAGGTTCGTGATATTTAGTAGGAATATTAAAATGCTGACGAGTTTGATTGTTTGAGCACGCTAATCTCCGGAACTACTAGTTCGAATTGAAAAATTATTTTTGTGCTGGATAGTCCATTTATCTCGGAAGGTAATAAGATATTTAATATCACGGTACGATTAATAAGAGCAGAGCATTAATGTAAAACGTTACAGAAACGGGAAAAAAATATTAGTTTTGGGAGCTTCCGTTGCGGACGGTGTGTAAACGGTTAAAGTTACCTAATAATCATATATGACAAAATTGTTCCCCATCAAAAGTTCTAAAAAAAAGTCCGCGGCAGCATATGTCTATGTTTTATGGTTAACTCACTATAACCATTTTTCAGATAATAAAATATGTTCTAAACTAATGTATTATTTGAGAAGCTGTTTTCATAAACATGATATTAATCCTTATCTAAATAAATACGTTAATCATCACAAGTATTTAATTTTGAACAAAATTGTCCTTTACATCATTAAATTTTAATGAATATCTTAGGAAATATGATAGTTTTAAAATAACTCCTCAACAAAATAATTCGCGACCAAATTCATTTGACAGGTAGGCATGCTTACTTTATACTGATATATTCCGGAAGTTTAAGCTAGAACGTTACACGTACAAACAGCGCCCTTCTTGCCATGGGCGGTTAATACTTGAGCAATACTTTTTCTAAATATGTTGTATTCTTGTATGAAACGCTGCTTGTTTCGAGTAGGCAATTCCGAGACTGCCTATCGGTAGGTATTCAGTATTAAGCGTAAGGAATATCTTAGTGGGTGAGTGTTGAATAGAAGTTTAAACTAAAATAAAATAACTTTAACACTTATTGTATATTTATTTAGGTTTTGAATGAGGTAGGCACTGCCTAATTGCCTATATGGAATGCACGCCCCTGGTAACCAGCTACTATTATTAAAAGATTTATAGGTAAAAAAAATGGTTATGTAATGTATGTATGATTAATAGATGTTGAGGTTGCGCCTAGTATTCTAACCATTTATATTTATAAATGTTAAATTATTTTATAATTAAAGATCTCTGATGATGCACAACCTCGACTAATTTCTTACTGGTTCTTGTCGTTACAAGTTCCTCCGGCGTAGGGTACGGGTCTTGCGAACCAAATGCGTAGTCCATAAGTGCTTGTTACAGACTAAGACTGAATGAATAATTTTATATTTGCTTATACGAGTATTAATAAGCTTTGTTATTTTAATGCTTCTTTTTATAAATGATGGAAAGTGAGCTGATTTTAAAAGGAGCTTGTGATAGAAATAAGAAAGTTAGTATTAACAGACCTTGCGCAGTTTCTTGTCGGTTTTTCTCGTTACAAAGTGACCCGTGCCCCAGGGCTACCCGACCCGAAGCGTGACGTAGTTTCTTTGATATTCATATGTTCTTTTAGGTTTTTTCTTATAGGTCTTATCAACCGTGAAAACAAATAACTGATTTAGATTTCCGTTTTTTGGTATTCAGGTTTTTGTCCATGGATTTCTTACTTATAGACAACACTATATATAGATGAAAGGAGATGGCTAAGCAACTGCCCATAACAAATCAAAAATCAAATCAAAATCATTTATTCAGTCTAGGCTGTTACAAGCACTTATGAACGTCAAAGAAGCTACGCCATCGGTTCACAAACCCTACGGCGGGAGACCGCGTAACGAGAAGAACCGGCAAGAAACTCATCAAGGGCTATTTTTTTCTCCCTGTTTTATTTCATACAGAGTCGTCAAATTGAAAAGTGAGCTTAACATATCAGTAAGGTCAATTTCCATCACAAAAGAAAATACTAATTATTTTATTACATTTTATGGTTATCCTTACCGTAAACAATTTTCAACTCGTAAGGAAGGACTTACATTTAACATTTCTCGCATTACAAGGTTACTGTACTGCAAGTAGTGACGTACATACAGGTCGACATAACGTGTATTAATGTCTTACTAGGGCGTAACATTAAAATATTCATATTTTAATTTAATTTTAATTTTAATTTTAATTTCGAGGTCAATATTCATATACCACTTTAATGAAATAATCAATTTATTAAAAGATTTCAAGTTTGTTTTGATTTTTTGTTTGACAAGAAGAATGTCCGTATTACGAAATCGGTGGGCAACAAACCTTCTTTTATTTTATATTTGTGTAAACAAAAACAATTAATATTAGAGAATTTATGTTTATAAATTATTAAAAAAATATGATTTTCTTCATTTTGTTTGTTCATAACAGATCACCGAAATCACAAAATAAGTAATAAGTTTGGTGGACCTATACATTTGACAAGTGATGAGCATCCGTACATGATACGGCTACGTTCAGACGGCATTATTTTACCCGCAAACCACACACTAGTTTTTTTTTAATTAAAAAGAGCAGTGGCAGTAGAAAATACTTGTCCACTTATTCTCCATGCGAGAAAATATCAAGAAATATTTTTCACGTGTACTTCCGAATTACCTAAGAGGCCGGTCTAGCTGCTTTCAGAAAAAATATTGCCTTGAACGTAGCCTAAATTAACTAAAAACTAGGGCGGTTACAACCCGATACTCGGGTTCGTCGATCGACGAAAAATTCCAAATTATGCGAAAATAATGACACTTTTTAATTGCAGTTTGTGATCATCACGTTTAACATTTTGTATATTTTATAGTTTTCGGAACAAATAGACTCGAGTACCTTTAATTTGATACCTTACTCGGCCGCGTACTACGCGCCAACGTCCCTATCGAGTCGTCACAAATTTTGCGAACCTGAATTAATTCTATAGATAAAACGTCAACCTGACAGACGGAGGAGATTTTTCATGATTTTATTTTCAAGATTTTAACTGTTTCAAAAGTTCCTGAAAGTTGTTTCATACGAAATACTAATATTCCGCTATCCAGCATTATATATTACATGTTCAGTGTAAATACATTGCTAGGCAGTCGTCCATACAAAATTTAGCCATCTCCAAATACTACAAAAATATAGTTAGGAAGAAATGGTATCGAAAACGGAGGATCATGAGGACCACAGTAACCATAACATTACTGAGCAAGAAACGGATTTTGGAGATGTTTCTGACATTCTGTTGTGGTATGAAGAAGACAAAGAGCCAACATTATTATAAAAGTAAAATTAAATTTAAAAAAACAACATGTTTGAAACATAAATACTGCAACTTTTTAGTTGTATTTTTTTGTGGTTTTCGATGGCGATTTAAAAAAAAAGCACAATTTATTTTTGTTAACTGATAAGATTATTCTATTCAGTTTTAACCTCTCCACGACAACTAGCAACAAACTATCTCATTTTGCATGATTTCAAAGAAGAAAATGTAAAAAAAAACAGTTTTTAAGTTTATTAGCAAAGAAATTAAAATTTCTTTTCCGTTTAATGTATGTGCCTTAAGTACTTAAAATACATGTTTTATTATAAATAGTAGCATGTATTTATAGCTCATAGTATAAACAAACAAAATAAAATAACAAACTTCAATATAAATCACCATTTAATGAAATACACTTCTTTCTTTAAATAGTGTGTAATTTTTACCCGGTAGCGACCGTTTCTGTTCGTTTATGCCTAGCGACGAGCGCCGGGTTAAAATACTCAAACTAGTTAAGTTCTATATAGCTCATCTGGCAGATGATTGGACATATTTACATATATTTCTTTCTCTCACCCAAGGTTCAAGAGATTGCTATGTAGCAATAAGGCCGCCTATTGTGCGTTTTCTTTGTTGTAATTTGTTCTGTATTCAGTATGTTTAATCGTGTGCAGTAAAGTTTATTTTATTATTATATTTTTCATATTACAATTGTCAAATTGTTCGCCAGATAAGCTATCCAAGAGTGCTTAGTGCGAGTTTTTTCTACTCACGGTCTAAAGTTCTTCTAAGTATTATAGAAATCATTCTAAGATTATATAATCATTCTTCTAAGATTATATAAATTAAAAGATAGCTTTATCTGGTTAACCCGTTACTCCAGAGTCCTTGGGGACGTAATCCGGCGCAAAGGAAGTTGCCTTGATAAGTTAAGGGATGTGATAAAATACGTATAAAACATACAAAAATGTTGCGATATAAATTGGTTGAAACGTATTTACGGAAAATTTTATTTTAGTTTTATACAAACAATATTTCTGGTTTATAAGTTTTAGGATTATTTGTGGGGTATTTTTTTGTTTACAAGGGGTTTTTTATTTACTAAGTTAAGCTAGTTTAAAGTTATTAATTTTGCCTGCCTGTTGTAGGCACACTGTTGTGACACTTGTGACTATGTATTAGAACTTTGCAATTCCAACCGCGAAAATTGTACATAGTTTTAGGCAATAAAAGCTATTTCTATTTTAAAATCTATCAGAGTTTAGTTTTTATTACTGAAAAAAAAGGCCACCTCTTAACTGGTCAGGAGCTCCATTTTTGAATCGCTCGTATGACTTAAGTCACGTGTCGCATCGCACGCTTGTTTCGCTCGCCTGCAACGAGTGGGTGGAGGCACTCGTTGCGGTCGAGCGTTTCAAAAATATGGAAATGCATGTCGAACGAAAATCAGTAGAAACGAAGCGCTGGACGCACGATGAGTGAATCAAAAATAGAGCGGCATACCTACACCTATAGGAAAAACAGACACAATAAATATTACATTGTTGTGAGACCATCCGGGACGGTCTTGAGTGTGATACCCAAACGATATATGTGTGTTATTGAAGCTGAAATACCAAACGAGCTCGCACTGTGAAACATTGGAAAGACCCTATATGGGATCCGAATCAAATTGCTATCTCTTTCGTTTTCGTGCTTTTTCGTCTCTTTGCATATGACAGTTGTTTTGGTCACAAAGCACATGTCCCAATATATGCCACGTCTATGTACAACACCCCCAAACATGGAAAAAGGTTAACTGATTCCGAGAAAAATACAAATAATTTTATTTAATGCACGGTTATGTAATTATTAATAAAAACATATAAATATTTTTTATTCAGAATATGGCGTCAAATATTCTTTTTCTTCTTTTTATCCAATGGCGGTGCCCTCTTGGCGTCGCCAATGTCAAGTTTTTAGCTCAGTTAGTTTCTACAGACTGCATTCTCCAGTGGGCCTACCATGAGTTTTTCTTACCATTTACTGTACGGTAAACGGGAGACATTTAGTATGAGAATCTGTAGGTCTGCTACTGCCCGCTAGAGGCGCTATACAGATTCGCATACAAAATGTCTCCCGATTACTGTACAGTAAACGGTAAGAAAAACTCATGGTAGGCCCACTGGTGTCTCGTAAGAATACAAAGTAGAGAAGTACAGAGGTAGTGTATAGTGTTTTCCTTAGAATTTGAGGCTGTAAAGCCAACTGCTAAATCATAAAGTGAAGTGCGTCAAATATGACAACTACACGTAAAAAAATAACTGTCAGTATCACTGTCATTAAGTTCTACTCTGTGTTCGTCTTTGTAATCCATTGTCTGACAGTGACAGTGACAAAATGGCATCCTCCGCCATGATGTATTTTTGAAGTGTTTTTGTATTATATTAATTACTACAAACAGATTTTAAAGAAATTGAATAATAAAAAACTGTTTATCGTTTTTTTGTCTATCTTTTGGTATACTGTACACAGACGTGGCCCAGACTTCATACATTTCTGGAAATCACCTTTCAACGCAAAATACTATGAAAGTAACATATTCGTATCTATCATAACACATCATTGGTGAATCTTTATGAATTAAAATAATTTCGTTGAGATGCTTAATTCTAGCTTTTATTAGCATAAAAGCATTGAGTTCATAACTTGACGAATTAAGATAAAACGACTATACTTACATTAAATATTTTATGTCAATAGAAAATTCGAAATAGAACCGATCCAAAGATTTTGTAAGCGTTCAAATTAAACGTAAAATGGAGAATCTTTATATTTCAAAAAGTAGGAAAATCTGTACCTTGTTTCTAACGATATAGAGGTTATTTTCAAATGACCTGTCTCGTTTATCCCAAATCGCCTGTATCTCTAAGCCCTAAAGCCTTTACAAGTGCGTCGAACCTGAAATATACACGCTGAATATATCTGACTGTGAAATGATTTATAGGTACAGTCAACGGCAGGTACGGCTTTGAAAAAGTATCAAATTTCTTCAATCGACGTTTGAACTTAATTCTTAAGCCGTTGAGTTCGAAATTGTCTGTACATATTTGACATTTTGTGTTAATCGTAGTAGACGTTGATGTACGCTGTATTGAGACAAACGGCCACATTATATGTATGTGTTGTAACGTAATGTATGCCATATTTCGAGATTGTAGTAATGTGATATATTTTATTATAAAACATTTCTTTGTCGACGTACAGTTTTTATGATAACAATAACCAATATGGTGCAATCCACCCTTATTGCCGCCTGGTTACTAACCTAACTTACTTCTGTTGTTAATAAAAATAAAAAAAACTTTTCAATATGCCTCATTGAGTGGAAAAATACTAACTTGAAACACAGTGTTTGGACTATTTCAGAAGAAATCTCTCAGAATGTCAGTTGTTCTAATTACCTAGAGTGGATTGCATCATCTAACTTTAACGATAACCTTAGCATTAACCGTCGAAAAATGTATTGGATTTGACAGCTCTGACAACCAAATATCTGTTAAAGTTAACTGGTGCAACTCAGCCTTAGTGACAAGTTATCCTTTTGCGATAGTTTATGAAAGTTGTTGAATTACCTAAATTAAGTTAAGTAACACCATTACATCAGTGCAATATTAAAACCACCCTTCTTTTAATTCATCTGTTGACTTGATATCGTCTCGATTGCTAAATGAACGCGTAGGAATTCCTCCCCCGCCAGGAAGATATCATTAGCATGCAATATCCTCACTTTGTTGACGTATTTTTTTGAACAAACACAACGTTTATTTTCCACATTTATCATGAGATGCTCGGATGGCGCCTGGGCATGAATAATGCGGACTTCTTTACGAGCCCGTCGCGAGTTTGGTATTACCATAGCACTTTGCTAACTTTACTACCTTCACTTTAGATTTGACCTGAGTTTTTTTGGCTGAAAAGGGCAGTTTTTTTTATGGAAGATCTGTGCAGGAATTCTTGATAGCCTTTTTAGTCGTTTAATAAAAGATGATGATGATTGGCCATTTTAAGGAGTGAGGCCTTATTGACATTGAAGCCTGAGGTACCAGGTGATCATAAATCTCTAAGAGATGTCACTTTGGCTTGATTTGGCATGTGTTTTTAAAGCCGACTGACACACCTGCCGCAGGGCCGATTTGGAGGGACAGAGCTAAGTTAGACAGAGCAATATGGAAAACCGTTTCTGTCTTACATATAGCCGTGTCTCTCCAACACGGCCCTGCGGCAGATGACTCAGTCACCGGGTTAACTTTGGCTAGACAAGTTTTTTTTTACGAAATTTCTGTGCAGAAAATGTTAATAGACTTTTCAATCGTTTACGAAATGATGACGATTATCTATCTCCCTGGAGACGCATTGGTATGAGATTTAGGTTTGGGCTACTCTGTTGTTGTATTAGTACTCAGTAGGGCATGAATCTCGGAATCTCATAATATCGAAATATCTGAATCATAGAATTACTTCTATTTGTGTTCTCTAATAAACCTGGAGACACACGCTGATGTAAGATATAAGCTTTAAACGTTATCGCGCATAACCATATTACGTACCTAAGTACCTATTTGTTTTATTTTGCTGATTTGGGCATCATTTTGATCTTCTGGGATTTGTGATACTCACATAAAAAAGCTATGTAAGATAATAGTTGAATGCATGAAAGTGAGCGTGCTTTTTTGTTGATCGGATATTTTTGCATTATAATAAGAACGAAGTTACTACCTGCCTATGCGACAAGATACTTGACGCTTTGTTGTTCTTGAAAAAACACATATATTCTTTAAAGACATAAAGACTAACATTTTAAGAAAATAATTGTTGTTCTATTTGTTTTTTGTTTATTTTGAAGGCACATTTTAAAATAATTAATTATGAATCTGAGTTAAGTGATTGTATTTTCATACAGTCATGCTCACTTTACAGTCTCATAATTTAAAAAGTAGTTGTGTCAACATTTATAGGTAAGTATGTCGATGTGCGAGTCAAATAATCGACTTACGATATAGTCCCAAAAATTCAAGAATATATTCAGTTTTGTGCAAAGTTAGATAAACACATTCAACAACAACTTTATTATGAAATAAAAAAAAAATTGTTTCACTGGAAGCAAATCAATATTTTTTTTCAGTTGTTTTAAATGCCAATTGCTTACTAAAATTTTTGACCTCGCGATCGATAGACACATCTTTGCAGAAATCCACATACTTTTGTATATATATATATATATTAGACCGTGAAGTGAGCATGTTTGTATGTAAATACAAACTTATTATTTTATTTATTAGTGGCTCGCTTTAATTGTCCGCTAGAGTATTTATAGAACAAAATGTGATTTAATAAATACACACACATACACCCACATTCATAATGTCACGCCTTTATCTCGGAGTGGTAGGCACTAGGCAGAGATAACAGACCTCTAAGTGTCACATTCCTGAGTCCTGACGTACTTCCTTAGCTTCCTTAACATTAATCACAACCTCATACCTAATTTGTTCATTCTATTTATTTATTAACATCAACAAGATTAACATCATATCATGCGTAATTAAATATATAGATGTTACGCATAAGCAATATAAAATATAAAAATATTGTTTTAACTGTTTTAACATGAACGAGACAAACAATGACGATAACAATTATAAGATTAAAATTCGAGGCAAACAAAAAAAATGATTGAAAATCTAAAATCAAAACAATTTAATAAATAAAAAATCAAAATGATAAAATTATCAAAATTGGATTCATTTGATAAAAAATAGTGATCACAAAAAATACATTAAATATAAAAAAAAATTAAAAATTGAACGTGCATCAAATTATCACTTACTTATAAAATAATTGAGTGAAACAAGCGAATACCTACACAAATTCAAACGGTAATTTAAAAAAAAACTTAAAATTGACCAGCCTTTTACCGAAAATATCAACATCAAATTGATGACAGGCGGGCAAATAAGATAAGATTTAAAGGAAATATGCAATTTATTAAGAAAATGTGCATGTTATAAAGAAAATTAGCAAAATTAATAAAGAAAATGTGCAATTCATATTACATGCCCTAGTACTCAGTAGTAGCTGTGTAGTGTCGGCTTAGAATAGCACTACCCCCTCTTATCCCGTGGGTGTCGTAAGGGGCGACTAAGGGACTCGGCCTTCAGGAGACGGGCAGCAGCGTCTCCTACAAACTTGGCCATACTGCGATCGCCAACCCGCCTGCCAAGCGCGGCGATTATGGCAAACCCTCCCTTTTGGGGGAGGCCTAAACCCAGCAGTGGTAAGAAGACTCAGTAACTAATTGAATAATTTTGAGTAGTGTGTTTACCTTAACAGACTTTTAAATTATCAAATTGGAATGAACAATATTGATCAGTGGATTCACAACGCGGTGAGAGACGTGTACTTTTCAAGCGTAATTAGTGGACGTCCGAGCCTTTTCATGGCACACGGCGGCGGCGACTCGTCGTCGTCGTCTCAGCCACATGACACCCACTGCTGGGTATAGGCCTCCCCCAAGGATCTCCACAACGATCGGTCCTGCGCAGTCCGCATCCAGCGGCTTCCCGCGACCTTCACCAGATCGTCGGTCCACCTTGTCGGAGGCCTACCCACGGAGCGTCGTCCTGTGCGCGGTCGCCATTCCAGAACCTTTCCGCCCCAACGGCCATCGGTTCTTCTCGCTATGTGTCCCGCCCACTGCCACTTCAGCTGAGCAATCCTTCGAGCGATGTCAGTTACTTTAGTTCTCCTACGGATCTCCTCATTTCTGATTCGATCACGTAGGGAAACGCCGAGCATAGCCCTCTCCATTGCACGCTGGGTGACCTTGAGTTTTCTTATCAGACCCATAGTTAGCGACCACGTTTCACTACCGTAAGTCATCACTGGCAACACACACTGGTCAAAGACTTTCGTCTTGAGACACTGCGGTATAATTGGACTTGGCGGCGACTCACGCAAGCTTATTTGATTACTTTTACTTGTCGCTTTTTTGTGAGATTGCCTGGAATCAGGATTAGGTCTGATAGTATAATCTGTGGTCTTGACTTGAGCACCGATTCTGCTAATACTTAGTCATAATTGTATTGAGGATGTGTTTTCCTACGTAGTAAACGTACAGTGTAAAAAAAAATACAATTGAAATACTACTTACGAGTATTGAGATATGAATACGATACGATGTTTAGTAAAGGTTAGCCGAATAACTTCCTAACAAAATAATTCAATATAACCGCCTCTGCCGCCAGCGGAAATGGGTCTACTTCAGTCTGCTTGTCTTAACGTTGTGCTTAGAGCTTAAATATTTTCATCTAAAATAAATTGCTATCGACCTGTATGTACGTCACAACTTGCAGTACAGTAACCTTGTAATGCGAGAAATGTTATAGTGTAAGTCCTTCCTTGCGAGTTGAAAATTGTTTACGGTTAGGATAACCATAAAATGTAATATTATAATTAGTATTTTCTTTTTTGATGGAAATTGACCTTACTGATATGTTACGCTCACTTTTCAATTTGACGACTCTGTATGAAATTAAACAGGGAGAAAAAAATAGCCCTTGACGAGTTTCTTGCCGGTTCTTCACGTTACAAGGTCTCCCTCCGTAGGGTTTGTGAACCGATGGCGTAGCTCCTTTGACGTTCATAAATACTTTTAACAGCCTAGACTGACTAAATGATATTGAATTTTGTTTTCTTTTTTATTCTGTAGTCTAGTGGTACAACCACCGGTATCAGACCCAGGGGTCGATTCGATTCCCAGCGGGTACATTATTGTATTCGATTTGGCTGGTGGTAGGACTTGTTGTATGTCCGCCTGGCTAGCTACCACCATCTTATCTAAGTCTGACGCCATAACGACAATTTTTTCAACATTGTTCTGTTCCGGGAGTAAGAGATAAGATAGCCAGTTCCTCAGTGATTGGGGATTCCGGGAGAGGCTCGCTTCCATCTTCAGCCTTATCAATACTTAACATCAGGTATGATGAAGGCTAAGAGTCTCCTCACCCTATAAGTAATAGTGCTAACTTTAATGGGGCCAATATTAGAAGTTTTTTATATGTTTGTATGTATTTTATAAAAGAACTAGCGGATCCTCGCGGTTTTACCCGCGTGGTGTCCGTTCCCGTGGGAATATCGGGATAAAATATAGCCTAAGTCACTCGGGAGAAATGTAGCTTTCTAATGGTCTAAGAATTTTCTAAATCGGTCCAGTAGTTCCTGAGATTAGCGCGTTCAAACAAACAAACTCTTCAGCTTTATAATATTAGTATAGATGAGAATAATGTAGACGGAAAATAAAAAAAATATAGCGAAAACTAACAGTGGATGAAATGCTCGTGGTCTGTAGTAGATCGATGATTGATTTACTGATTGCGGGATAATGAGGTACAATATGAACGGAGTAAGCTCGTAGGTTCGGGAATTCATCAAATCATACACGATATTTACGGTTTAACCGGTTCTTTGCTTTTCTATTACTTCTTAGTTAATACCAACAATTTGGAACGTTATAAAATAGGAAATTCAACAACCCTTCTCTTACCATCCTTTTTTTACTTTAAAGGGAATATGTCTACTAATTTAGAGAAACCTTTATCCAGTTGATATATTTCGAGTTCACAGGCAGGTCATTTTTTAACCCTTTCGTCGTTCCCACATATGGGCCGGCGCGACAGTTTAATACGATCGGCCTATTTCGAATTCGGCCCGTGTTCGCATTAACATTTCAGCGTACGGAACACGCCGCTTGTCGCACTGTGCCATTGGCAGACTGAACGCATGCAATATTCAGTCGTTCATCTCTCTGGTTTTATGAATGCCTGGTACTTCACGCTCAAGATTCCTACCCATTTGAAACGATTTCTTTGAAATAAATTATTATTATTAATAAGTTATTACTAAAGCTGAACTTAAACTGGTGCGTGTATTTGAGCTTTTTTAAGAACAACAGGGATACTTAGCCTTATCTTTGACGGCAAACGTAACCCGCACGGATAAAGAAAGGGGTTTGAAAATGGCGTCACGTCTATTTACATCTCGCTCGCACAATATCGTTGTGTATACACGTACTGTTAGCAAAAAAAAGCTCACTCCACTGGTCAACCGGGAAGTTCCCCGACTGTACCACCCTCGCTGGAAATCGAACCCTGGGCCTATGGGTCTGATACCGGTAATTGCTACCACTATACCACAGATACACACACAGGCTTGCGGCCTGTGTGTGTATTTCATTTTAGTTAAATACTTAATCTTAAATATCAAGTAAATCTTGCAATAAGTGGAGAAAGTATCTGCTTCTGAAGAAATTTTTAGTTCAAAACATAATTTATCTGGATTGATTGACGTCTCACCCATACCACTGTTGTTTCGTTATTTGACCCTAACAATGATAGAGCCTTCAGCCGTGTACATTACCGGGTGCGCAGCAATCTGACATTTCCATTACACGGTGACCGCGCGCGGCCATCCGTCACTTGACTACTCCATCCCCCACCTCTCGCCCGCTCTGATACCCTGGTACTTGATTAGTAGTTACTGTGATTTGTTGGTTCACTTTTTTCCTGTTTCCTTTGTTTATTCAACAAATTACAGGAGAATATTATTATTTGTTTTACTTACATTTAGCCGACTTAATAAATGTGTCCATTTATTTGACTGACGTAAGCCAAAGGCTAAACCCTAGGCGACGTTAACGAGCAACGCCTACATTCTTCTTTGTAACACGAGACTAGCGTCCAATATATCACTGACAAATAGAATGAAATATAGTTGTCATTAGTATGAAAAACTACTATGTTACTTTAATATCGCTTGGTTGGGTCGTTTTCATCTCTTTACGAGCCATCAGTCATATTGCGCTATAGTAATCAATCTTGCGTTTTCAGAACTTGTAGATTTACTTTGCTTTATTAAAACTTCAATGCTTTTACAAGTTAGAAACAGTTTATAACACTTGAAAAAAGACTTGCGAAACGTATCGTAAAATTTTACTTTGTGCGGGAAAAATCAAAACAAAATCCACAGCGTCAACCGAGTCTCGGAGTACGGAGTGTATTACGAATATTTTGCTCCGATACAAAAAAGGGTCGTATGTTTATTGATACAGCGCCCGTCCGCTTGACTGGCGACAAATGGGTACCGTTAAGATGTGCCAATAACCATATCGCTGTAACACGCGACATAAATCGCACGATCGCGCGCCCGAACGTAAACCTTTATGATTACGAACGCGTAAATCGATCGAGACTACGTTCGTACGTGCGAACCAGCGGCGCGCAGCCTGTTGGGTGCTAGGGTTGTCAAATAAAATAACAACAGGTTACTCTACATAAGAAAAACGTCATAACATACTTTCATACATAATCTCGCCTTTCTCCCGTAAGTGTATGCAGGAATACTTTATTCAACTTGCTACTACCTTAACTTACATAATATCTCTCTTGATAAATTTATGACAGATGTTTTATATTCAGAAGAGAGATATTTTATGAATTTTTGCAATTATGATAAATTTTAAATAGAAAAATATTGGAAAAGATCAACTCGACCACAAGTGAATTCTCAGATGGCACTCGAACCGAGACTTGAAGTCTCGGTAGCTCAGTGGTTAGAGCAGTGGACCGGATTTCCAAAGGTCGTGGGTTCGAGTCCCATCTGAGAATTCACTTGTGGCTGAGTTGATTTTTTCCAATATTTTGCTATTTAAAATTTATCATAAACATAAAAAAAAGCATTAAACATGAAAATAATCTAAAGTCATAAAATATCTGTCTTGCTTCCTCTACTTACTTTACTTTTATTACATTCTTTAAACATGCTCGCTAAATTTAGGAGCTTGTTATAAGATCATTGATAATATTTTGGTAAAGGATTAAAAAAATTACACTGACTTTAGAATAAATAGAAGGGGAGTCATTTCTTATTAGTTAGTTTCATAATCAAAAATAAAATTTATAAACTAGACGTAATAAGGGGTCCACTTCCACTAAAATAGACTTAACAATTTCTAAGCGATATAAAAGTCATAATTCTCTTGCTTGCCCTTATTCCATTTATTTAAAATAATATTTTGCATCGTTGGTATCCCTATTTCCACGAGAGTAACGATTATTGTTTTTAGTGCCTCTCGAATTCCGATCGGAAAAATATTATCGAGCAATCAATGAATGCGTGTGATTTCATTCGACGAGCGCATTAACAATTCGTTGTTCCGTTCATGTTTTAATATTATATTTCATGTTGTTTAATTACATCGATTCGGAATATAATTTGAAAATGGACGTATAAGTAAACCTAAACGCTCGCTGAAGAATTTGCTTATCACAGCTTCTCGGTAAAGTACAGAAAATAAATTTGGTTCACTCCACTTATTAAATGGATCTAAGTCATTTTAAACATAATGGGATGTCTGATTAAACAAATAACGGTGTTAATCTAGTTCCAATTATTCAGGTAAAGATAAATTCCATATAAAACGTCACAGAAAGTGAATCTTAACTAATTATTATTTTATATATATTTTTTATCCTAATATCCTAATAATATGTGAAAGTGTTTGTGATTTTTTGTGTGTTTCTTTATAATGCAATTTTTTTAATCTTATGATAAATTTTAAATAGAAAAATATTGGAAAAAGTCAACTCGGCCACAAGTGAAGACTACCGAGACAAGTCTCGGTAGCTCAGTGGTTAGAGCATTGGTCCGGATTTCCAAAGGTCGTGGGTCCCATCTGAGAATTCACTTGTGGCCGAGTTGACTTTTTCCAATATTTTTCTATTTAAAATTTATCATATGTGAAGGTGTTGTTATTTGAATTTTCTTCACGCCCTAACTGAGCAACCAATCGATTTGATTATTTGCATACACTTAGTTGAAAGAACGGATAAGTAACGTGGGCTACTTTTTATCCCGATATTCCCACGGGAACGGGAACCACGCGGGTGACACCGCGGGCGGTAGCTAGCATCCGCAAAAAAACGTCGCAGAAAGTTTACAGAGCCCGTCAGAGACAAGTTGATTTTTTCTAGTATATTTTCCTTTTTAATATTTATCACATAAAAATAGCATTGTAAAATGCAAAATTAAAAAGTTATAAAAAGAAAAAAAACTTTTTGATCGCATATCGTAGTGTTGTTTTTGTAGAACTTACCCCTTGTTCAGTCTCGCCTTAAAAAGTATCTTCCTTGAAATTGACAAACCATTCTTCGAATTTTGTAGAGCTCGCCTCGTCTGGGCATGATTTGTTGTGGACCAGCATCTGCTATCACCGCCTTGAATGAAATCCGTCTGATCCATCTAAGAACATCGATATGGAGGCTAGTTTAGGCTATCGATTAAGATAGGTAACAAAACCTCGCGTTTCGCTAGGTACAGTCGGGGGAATTTCCCGGTAATCCAGTAGAGTTTTTTTAGGAAGCTATATTTCATAAAGTAATATATTCATAGAAAACGTTTATATCACAAATAATGTATTTGTAATGATAAATAATGTATCATTAATAAGTATTTCATTTAAATAATAAATAATTATTAGTTATAATTATAGATTGCTATGTAGCAATAAGGCCGCCTATTGTATATTCTTCTGTATATTTATTTTTTCTTTGTACTTGTTTTGTGTTTATCGTGTGCAATAAAGATTTTTTTTTTTTTTTTTTTTATTATTATAATTATTAATTTTCGAATAAAACGTTTGTTCCCAAAAAAATCTCTACCGATCAACGGGGAGTTCCCCGATTGTAAAAGACCGTTTTAATATTTTTCCTGTCTTTTTTTTTTACAAGTTACAAACGATGATTTATGGAAGTTATTATACTGTTCTATTCGAAAAGACCAAAATCATTTCAGTGATTTAGTTCAGATTTTATAGCACTACGTTTGCTTACATTTTTAAATTAACGAATTGAAGTTTGCACTAAAACGGCTCGTATATTCGAATTCAGTTGCTTTGCTAATTTTGATCGTATTTAAAACAATAGCCAAGTTCATTTCGGTTTATAGGAATGAAGCCGCAAA